>LPNX010177341.1:260711-339681 GCA_001517045.1 Pseudotsuga menziesii
ATCTCCATTTCCCTGTAATCTGTAGTGTATTTCCCTATAGAGTAAAGCCACTGAACACCCAATACCACATGAGTATCCGCTACATCCACTACATAGAAAGAGTATGTCATCTGATAGTTACCCAAGGCAACATTCAGTTTTGGGATCCAGTAGTTGCACTCCATGCTGGAGTTCCCGGCTACTGCTACAGTGAATCCCTCGAACTTCTCGGTCTGAATACCTCGTTTGGCTACCCAAGCAGAGTCAATGAAATTGTGGGTGGCTCCCCCATCAATCAGAACTCCTACTCTGTGACCCTGCACTACTCCCCTGACCCTGAGAGTATGGAATCTCGGTACTCCAGACAGTGTAGCAATGACTCCCTCTGGTGTATCACCTTGGTGTGATTCCTCTTCTATGGCCTCCTGCTCATCGTCGTCCTCGTCACTGTCTAAATACACCCCAATGTAATGTGCCTTCGCCTTCCCGGCGCATCTGTGTCCTGGTACCCATGGTTCCTGGCAAGTGAAGCACAACTTTTTCCTTCTCAAATCTTTCCTGGTGTCCTCATCTAACCAGGTTTTCTTGGGCACATCCTGCTAGAAAGGTTTCCTGTCCTTGTCCCTAACAGGAAAATTGGTTTTCATAGGGAATTTGTTTTTGGGAACTGAATCCTGAAGATCCCTTGCCCTGCTAATATCATCCTACAGAGTGAGGGGTTTGTAGTATTTCACCCATCCCCGTAGTGGTTTTATCAGGGCCTCAGTGAATAACATAGTCAGTCTGCTCTCTGACACATCTGTTACCATAGCGGCTAGCCTCTGGAACTCTGAAATGAATGATTCTGCGCTACCAGTCTGCTTGAGTTGAGCCAACTCCCTGAAATGGATCTCTGGATCTTTCTTGTCGAACCTCTCCATGAGTCTCTGAGTGAAATCACCGTAAGAATGTATGGTGTTGTGACCCAATGTCACCAGTCCATGGTACCACCATTCGTGAGCCTCTCCGTCCAAGTGAAGTGTAGCCAACTTAATGGCGTCTGTCTTTGTCATGGGGTTGAGCTGGAAATAGGTATCCAACTTTTGGACCCATGTTCTCGCTGATCCTCCGCGCGTCCCATCAAAGTTTGGGATGGTCAACCTACCCAAGGTTTTCTGCAGCTCATAGTTGTGATTGAAACCCTTGTTGAAATTCCTGGGCCTGTTCCTGCTCTTCATGTTTCAGAAGTTGGAGAAAGACATAGCAGCATGAAACTCATCTCCTAATTCTGTGTACTCTTGCAAATAAGCCCCATAAGGCTCGCTGGGTTCTACCTGCATGACCGGGGCCCCTACTGTATCTGCTAAGAAGTGAGGCATGGTAGGCCTGATAGTAGGTCTGATGTATATGTGGGGAGTGTTCTGGATGTTGGTGTATGCCATCTTTCCACTGTCGCTGGAAGATCCCCGCTCTACTGATGAAGGGGGTGTACTGTTGATACCTAGTTCTGGTTTCGCTGACAGTCTACTGATTGCATTGAGGACTTCTTTTTTTCCTTTCGCTAAGTCTTGCAATGCAGAGACCAAGTTGTGAAATTCCATCCGATCCTCCTCATCTCCCGTTCCTTTTCCCCTATCCGCATGAATACCTGTCTGTTCCATGTCGGAATTGTTATCCTCAAGCTGGATATCTTCAAAGTCTCCTGTGTACCTACTCTTCCTCCTCCTATAGGTTACAAAAGGATCCTCTTCTGTATTCATCTACTTTTCATCTCTTAAGCCCACAGCTGGCCAAGAAAATAGCTCTGATACCACTGAAATATCCCAAATCCTGATATTTTCTATTTCTAAACAATTATGCGAATACAACTGGGCTTACAAACTGCCAGGCAAAAATCCCTATTTTATAGGAAAAATTAGGGTTAGGGTTTGTGAGATAGGATACACACTTACCACTGATAACTGGCTGAACTGCTGCAGATAAAGTCTGCAAGTACTGAGATCTGGATCAGAGGGGAACTGATCTCTCCCGTCTCCGGTGAATGTTCCAGCAATAAGACGCCCAAGCAGAGAAAAAGGTGACACCCTCAAGGAAGGAGGGGCCCGATGGATCTGCCGATTTGCAGGGCTGATAGCCTTGCTGTGACGGAGAGATTGGCTGGAAAATACTACAGTTCTGAACCCTCTAAGTATGATAGCGACTTGGTTCTCTGAGGCAGCTGCTCACGCCCCTGGTGGTCTGGAAATGCTGATAACTCCTTCGGATGAGCTCAGATGGAGCTGATAGTCACTGGGTACCAGAGTATGAAGCTACTGGTGAGAATGATGCCTGAGTTTCGAAAGGAAACTGAGATCTGAAGGCCCAATAGTTGATTAGGGCTTTCTAGTTGAAAACCCCCTCTTACGGCTGCACCGTACCTCTGCAACAATCTATACCCTGTGCTATGAAATGAAGAACAAGTGGTGAACCAGTATGGCTTACCCGGAATAAGACTAGGACAGATGTTTCACTGTCAAAATCCTGTTAGCTGAAGACTCCGTCTCCAACCCCAGCTGTTGTGCTGCTATCCAAGTGCTCCCAAAATAATCAATAATCATAAGTGAGGTCTCCTCTTGCTTTACCTTCTATTTATAAAGTTCAACTACGCAAAACCTAGTATTTGACCTAATTAGGTCACTTTATCTTCTAATTTGTCGTTGACTTGCATGCAAAGAGCATGGTCATGCATGGAGCATGGAAAAGAGCATGGTCATGCAAAGAGCATGGCCATGCATGAAGGTGGCCTTTGGCCCAGGTGGCCCTTCTTGACCAAGTGAGGATGCCGTAGATCTTCTATGGATGGCATCAGTCCTGATCTGATTCCCCAGTTATCAGTAACCGCTCGAACCCACAGGAATCACATAGGTTAGCGGTATGGGCCTCAGGGCCTAAAAGGAAGAGGACATTACAGTGAGGAATGATAAATGGGACTTGGTTAGTCTACTTGAAGGGAAAGATGTGATTGGTACTAAATGGGTGTATAAGATTAAGTATAAAATTAGATGGTACAATGGATAAGTGTAAATCTTGTTTTGTTGTAAAGGGTTATGCACAAAAGGAAGGAATTGATTATGCAAAGGTTGGAACCTAAGGTTATGTAGGTTCATCACACTCCTGGACCTTATGGACATAGTTAGTCAATAAACAATAGTTGAATAGTAAAGTAGTTGATTGGAGGATCGACTGAGAGATTCAAAAAATCGACTCAATGGTCAACGAGGTTGTGGTCGTCTCGACTACAATAACAAGCTAAACTATGGGACGTTCTGGATTTAGTGGAAATGGTTAAAACCAATGATGCCTATTTGTGAACTAGATCTTCCTAGCTTCGAGGAATTTCATTATATATGGAGACTATAAAAGAATGACCCTAATGGTTGTGTTGATATCATTGTTGTATCATTTATGGTAGTAAGTTGTAATGTTTTGATCACAATGCATAGTGCTTAAGTGTTGTGATGATGTCTTTAGACACCACCTCTCTTCTTGGAATATTGCTCATTTTCTTTAATTTATTTTATGTTATATGGTTCAAGGTGAAGAGGTTTCCCAACATGGTATCAGAGCTATTAGTTTTGACCTAGATTGTTGTTTGTGAATAGTGTTGAGTCAGATATAGGGTTTTTTGAATCTAGGCTATAGATTTGTCGATTGAAACCTCTACATGAACTTAGATCAGATATGTTTAATCAAAAGGATGACATCCAAGATATAAACATGTTGTTCTAAATGGATACAATTATGAAATTTGGCTCTGATATATGGAGACTTTGTTGATGAGCAACAGAATGTGGCAATATACAAAGGTCAGATTACAGATCTAAAGGATGTTGATGCTAAGTTTAACATAAAATAAAAGAAGGATGAGGATGTTGGGGTCATCACAACCTACATTTCGAGGGATATTTGTTTTCACGGAAGTGGCATTGACTTTCCTCATGTCATATAGAATAAGTTGAAGTCATTGTTCAACAAGATTAATGGAAGTCAAGTAATGTAGATAGAGAAAGAGTTGATCTCTCTAGAACCTCGTTCCTTTTACCAGATTGAGGACTATTTATCTCACATTTAGGAGCTACAATTTAAATTGGGAGAATGTGGTCAGGATTTTTTTAAGAAAGATGAGCATATCATTGAACTGGCCCTGATAAATTTGAAGACACACTATGATGTCTTCTCCTCCTCCTTTCACATTATATGTTTCGCAAGAAAGATAATAAGGATTTCACCTTTGATGTCTTCTATGATTTTTTATTAAATACCAACAACAGTTACTTGAAGAAGGGAAACTTGGGACCAAACACCAGGCTCACTTGATCAAAGGAAAGGTCAATCAAAACTATAAATAACATGGTCGATCGAATCATCGACGGGAATGTATCGACCAACCTATTAAAGAAAATACCAAAGAGTCGTCATCGACGAAGAAGGATAGGAAGAAGAAAACATACTAATATTGTGGAAAAGTGGGACATGTCGATAAAACCTACTAGAAGAAGACGAAGGACTTGCAAGAAAATGTCAAGGACCTTGAGGAAAGTGCATCAACTAGTCATTCAATCAATCGACTTGCTAAAACTTTCACCTTATGTGTTAGTACTTCCTAGGAATTGCATGCTCATACCGGTCAGATAGAATGGATATTTGATTCTGTTTGTACTAATCATATGGATAAGGATGCTTCTTTTTTCTCTTCCTTGAGTGGAGCTCCAGAACTTAAGATTTATGAAGATGATGATTATGCCCTTACTATTGTTGGAAGTGACGATGTTGAATTCCAGCATGTATGGATATCCAATGTCTATCATATGCCTAGATTGAGCGTTAATTTGTTGTCAATTGATCAACTTACAAAGACCAAGAAGACTGTTGATTTTTGTTCATATTGATTTATCATAAAGGATATGAGGGTTGGGGGGGGGGGATGTTTAGTATTTTTGGATCCGAAATACATACTTTATAAGTTCTGTTATTCTCCCCTATAGACTGGGCCAAAGGCACTCATTGCTCAAACCAATGATAGAAGTCGACTTTGGCATGAACGACTTGGACATTTGAACTTTCAAATTTTGAAGATGATGGTAACTCATAATATGGTTACCTCTCAAAGCTTGTTCGACTTAATGGAGATTGTAGAGGTTGTGTGCTTAGAAAGCATCATTAGGAACCCATTTATTCTAGGAAAACATGGTGAGGACATAACTGACTGGAACTTGTTCACGGTGATCTTTGATTCATGAACAAACCCTCATTATCGAGTTCGAAATATGTTTTGACATTTGTTGATGATTTCTCTATATTTTATTGGGTGTATTTATTGAATAATAAGAGTCTTGTCTTTGAAATATTCAAGGAATTTAAGGCATTGGGTAAAAAGCAATGTGGCTAACCCATCAAATGTTTGAGATCGGATAATGTTGGTGAATATATAAGTCGACAATTTAAAGAATTTCTCTTGAAAAATGGTATTGCTTGGCAAAGATCGGTCCCTCACACCCATCAGTAGAATGGTGTTACGAAGAGGAAGAATCAAATTTTGGTAGAAATGGCTCAATGCCTACTACAAAACAAAGATATCTCCTGATCCATGTTGGGCATAAGTTGTTTACTATTCAAAATATCTCCTGATCCATGTACCAACTAGATTTGGCACCAACATGAATCCAGTCGAGAAGTGGAACAGAAGGAATCCCTCTGTTAGACACCTCAGAACCTTTATATGTGTCACTTGGGCACATATCAGTGATAAGTGTAGGAAGAAATTGGATGCAAAGAGTCATGTTTGCATCATGATGGGCTATCCTGATGAATCGAAATCTTATAAACTATTTAACCCTATCAAACAATATATCATTTTGAGTAGGAATGTGATATTTGATGAGAATATTTAGCTAATAAGTTATTGAATTCCTCCTAATATCTATTGCACAGTGATATGTTTGACAATATTGAAGAATTTGGATCAACTGTGCCCCATTTTGGAGTTTCAACCAGACCAACGAATCCTACTCCCAAGTCTACTATAGTCAGTTTACCATGACTGAAGACATTGACACACTAACTCATTCAACTGACAATCACTGAACTAAATCACCGCCGACTTTTACCTCGGTGGGATGCTAAAACAATTGAAGTTGTTAGACTGGATGTTGGAGATGCCAGTATTGGTAGGAAAACCCACAGTAAAAAAATATGGAAATGTTACACTAAAGGCATGTGTTCTTGAAATTTGTGATCCTAACACTTATGATGATTCTCAGGGAATTCCTGAATGGGAAAATGCTATAACTTCTAAAATTGATTCCTTGAACAAGAATCGGACTTGGGAACTTGTTCATCGACTACAAGGAAAGAATGATGTGAACTGTCGATGGGTCTATAAGACCATGTTTACTTTTGACGGTGTCATTGGATGTCACAAGGACTATTTGGTAGACAAGGGATTCTCTTAGAAAGAAGACATAACCATACTGAAACATTTTCCCCAATTTCAAAGATGGATTTTGTTCGACTGATCATTTCCCATGGCTGCTGATTTTGGATGGAAACTTCATCAAATGGATGTTAAAAGTGTTTTTCTTCGTGGAGACTTGTATGAAGAAATATATATGGAACAACCGCCTGGTTTTGTGACAAATTATGATCTTGTTTTTCAACTGAGGAATTCATTGTATGGTTTGAAATACAAACCTTGTGCTTGGTATGTGAATATTGATTGTTTCTTTATCCATATTGGCTTCAAATTTTGTGAATCTGATCACAGTATTTATGTATTACGTGATCATGGAGATACTTTAATTATGGCATTATATGTTGATGATTTAGTCATAACTAGAAATAATGTCAATATGATTTTAAGGTTGAAGAAACAACTTGCAGATACCTTAGAAATTACTTATCTTGGTTTATTGCATTTATTTTGGGGCATTCAAATTTTGAAAATGGATGATGTTTCTCTCGGCCTAAATATGCTTTGCATCTTTTCAAACAATTCAAAATGGATGGTTGTAAGTCCTGTTCTACACCTTATTAGTCAGACATGAAGTTGTCGAAAGAATGTAACTCTTTGTAAGTCGACGTTACTCTTTATCGACAGTTAGTTAGTAGCCTCATTTACTTAACTCACAGTCGACCAAATCTCTCCTTTGTTGTTAGTGTTCTCCTAGTTCATGAAAGATCCTCGAGAAATCCACTCAAAAGTTGCAAAGAGAATTGTTCGCTATATCAAAGGAACTTATCATAATAGTATTAAGTATTGTCATAGTACATAACCATTAGCCGTGTTCACTTATTCCAACTAGGGAGGTGACATTCATGACAACAAGTCCACTTCTAGAGATGTGTTTTGATTGAGTTCTAAACCCTTGGTCTGGTGATGTAAGAAACAAAGGAAGTCTCTCTTTAAACTATCGAAGCCAAGTAGCATGGCGTTGTCAATGCAGGTACAAAGGCAGTGTGGATTCGTCAAGTTCTAGAAGAGCTTGGTTTCATGTTCAGACCTCGACTATTATCCATTGTGACATTTAGAGTACAATACAAGTTGTTGATAATCCTAACGATCATAGTAAGATGAACCACATTGAAATTCATGTTCATTATTTGAGACAATTTATGCGGGAAAATGTTGTATTGCTTGTTTATTGTAGGTTAGATGATTAGATCGCTAATATATTTATGAAGCATTTACCAAAATCTAAGTTTGTGAAACTTCAAGCTATGTTTGGGCTTCAAGTAGTTGCAATTATGGTGGGATGTTAAGAGCAAGTAATTACATATCCTAAATCTCCATATCATTGTGTTGATGCGGGGATTTTTCAACCTAAATTTATGCAAATTCATCACACTCTTGATCTTCTGGAGATATTCAGTCGATAGACAATAATCGACTAGTAAAGTAGTCGACTAGAGGATCTAGTCATGGGAGAGCCAAAGACTCGACTCAATTATTGACGAGGTCATGGTTGGATCAACTACAACAACCAACTATATTATGGGACAATGAAAATTTTAGGGAAACGGCTAGAACCAACGACCCCTATTTGTGAACCAAATCGTCCTTGCTTCAAGGGAGTTAATTATATCTAAAGATTATAAAAGCAAAACCCTATGTCTTGTATTGATATCGTTGTTGTATCATTTATGATAAATGCATTGAGATGTTTATATCATAATACACTATGATTATGTGTTATAACTGTGTCTTTAACAACCACCTATCTTCTTGGAATAATGTCCCATTCTGTTAATTTAATTTTTGTTCTATGGTTAAAGATGAATAGATTCCTAAAAAATGGAAACATTTTCTCCAGTGGCGAAGATGGATATAATTAGGTTGGTGATTGCACTACTTTCTCAGTATATATGGACTATTTTTTGGATGGATGTTCAATCAAATTTCTCAAATGGTTATTTGAATGAAGAAATTTATGTGGAGAAACTTGAATGTTTTGAGGTTCCAGGTAATTAAGAATATTGTGTTTATAAGTTAAAGAAGGGATTGTATGGTCTCAAATATGCACCAAGGGCATGGTATTGAAGAATTTATAAGTATTTCCAAGATCATGGTCTAGTTAAAAGTTCATTTGAATCCAATCTCTATATTCTTCATTCCAGAAAGGATATTCTCATAGTTTCTTTATATGTTGATGACTTAATTTATACAATGAACAGTTTTGAACTGATTCATAAGTTTAAGTCACATATGAGTGTTGAGTTTGAGATGACATATCTTGGAGAGTTTCATCATTTCTTGGGTATTAAAGTGTGGAAAAAGGAAGATTGCATTTGTATGTCACAAGCCAGGTATACTTGGGATATTTTGAAGTTCAAAATGAAGAGTTGCAAGACAGATGCAACTCCTCTAGAAATTGGGTTGAAGATAAACAAAAATGATAACTCCATTCTAGTTGATAATACTCTATATCATTAATTGGTTGGAAGTTTGATCTACCTAACTACAACTCAACCATATATAGATTTTTCAATGAGAATGGTTTCGAGATTAATTTCATATCCTTGAGAGTTACATTGGAAATAATCCGAGAGGATTTTGAGGTATCTACAAGGTACAATTCATTATGGATTTGTATACATGTCTACAAAATATTTCATATTGGTCGGGACACATGGATGATAGAAAGTCTACTTAAGTTTACACATTCAGCATGGGTTTGGCAATAGTTTCTTGGAATAATAAGAATAAATATATAGTTTCATTTTCTGCAACAAAAACAGAGTATAAAGCAACTTTTAACAAATGTGACATTTCTTTTGGTATTATTTTTCCTTAAATAATACCATAAACAAATTGTTGAATATATGTTGTCATTGGTGTCAAATAATCACAAAGATGGATCATAAATTAAATAAATCAAAGGATCTGTCAAATGATCACAAAAATGATGTTGTTCGGAATATATTGATCATGGGGTAATCAATCAAGTGAAGATGTGTGTAAGTTGCAAAGAAGATTTCTCTTCTTGAAAATCAAGTTTTATATTATAAATCTCCTCAGGGAATAGTGTCTACTTTTCTAGATTATGATTTAGAAGAAACTCAATCAAATTCTCATATTATACAAGATTTTTATTTCAAGGCATTTAAATTGCAAGAATAAAACCTGTAGCTTTATATTTTGTACAAGGATAATTTTATATGGAAATAACTACAAGATAAATTAGAAGAGGAAATAACCTTCATCAAGGCCAAAATTATAAAACGGATGAAGCTGATAAGACCTAACCCATGAAAGGATCTTTTTAAATATATTAATAAATTTTAATCTAATTATTAATTTTTAAATTATTATTATCATTTAAAATGTGTGTATATAATATTTAATTTTTTATTCAAGGCATAAATATATAAAACATATAAATAGATCATATATAAAATTATTTTAAAATATAATTTGTTTTATACATTTGTATTTAGCTATATTAAATATAACGTATTTTGTGTATATGTATTTAGCTATACTAAATATCTCAATAGGAACTGCGCTGCCATGTAGCCTTGTTTAATTTTCTTTGTTGAGCAGGTTATCAAATTTTACATTTAAATATATTTATTTATTTTAAGGCAAAAAATATTAGGTGAACTCTATACTTATTTAATTTTCTTTGTTGAGCAAGTATATTGAAGAACTATTTTAAAAAAAAGCGTTCAAATAAAATAAAATAAAATTAAGTAGCAATTACAAGAAGCAAATAAATTCCAAGTGCAGATTGGTAAGTGTAGATTCATAAAATTAATGAATATTAATTATTATTTTACAAGATTAAAAGGACCTAAAAAGAAAATAAAATTGATGTAAACATAAATGAAAACTAGGTAACTTAAAAATACTCGGTTATTAAAATTGAAAAAACAGAAGATGTAAATAAAAAGGGGACTCAACCTCATATGAGTGGGGAGGCTCCACGAGGAGAGGACATTGGTATTAGACATAGAAGGCGTGAACTACTTTTTAAGCCCATAATATAAGGCAATAGTTTGTGTGTGTGTGTGTGTGTATAATGATAGAATTTAAGATGCATACAACGATAAAATGAATAACAATACGCCTTTCTTTTCAACATCATGCATATAAGATAAATTTGAATTTAACAACATATGTAAGAACCAATATGTATTGGTAAAATTTCATAGTACTCGTGTAGGAAAACTTGGAAAAACTTAGAATATTACCTGAATATTAGTAGTTTCCCTTGTAGCCTTGTCCCTGGATATTTTCCCTCTAGCTCTCTCAACTAGGAAAACCCAACCGCTCAAACGGATATGCCACCATACCTGCTAGGAATAGGCTCGTCAGCTCCCTAACTTCAAGAAACTATGTTTCTTAAACCCCCAAGCCCAAAACCTGATTATCAACAGTCTAACCGATATTATAAATTTTCCCCCAAATTCATTAAAACCAACCTCCTCTATTGTTTTTCCAAAATCCTCTCGACCCCCTCCATCCTCTCCATCTCCCTTCCCTTATCCCCCCTCTTCACAGCCTAACTCCCTCCATTACTACCATTATCCCTCCATTAATGACCTCCCTCCCTTCTCGTCTACCCTGTCGGGTTCCATCATCCATTTGGAAAAAAATACTATTTTAATTATTTCTTAATTAATTAATTAATTAACTAATAATTACTGCTCTTTACACGGTCAACCAACAATACTCTCGGCATAACACTTTTAATCTCAACAATATGTTTAATTGAAATCCTAATTTCACATTATGTTTCCCCCTTTTAAATCAATATAATAAAGTAAAATGTTATTTCTTCACTATTACCTCATATTATCATTAAGACTAAGTTAATAATTGTTTATTACAATTAATATTTAATATTGTTTATTATAATTAATATTATTACACTTACAATTAATAATTGTTTATTACAATTACCTCAGGTTCACAATGGAGCCTTTACTATAATTAATCATAATTAATATTCATTTGTTTTAACTTTCTAATCAGTTCTAATAAAATGTAATTAATTATAAATAATCTCAATTAATTCTGATTGTTTATAGTTAATCATAATCTTCATCTATGGATCTACTTACCATGCTTAACAATTGCATCGTACTCATAAATTAAAACTTTAATTAACAATTTATTAATCAAGTTAATAATAATATGTTGATAGTAATTAGATCCTTCATACTTAATAAATGTTTACTAATCAATATTATTTTACCTTAATCATAATTAAACATTTTACTAATGATTAGACGCAATTGTATTAGTTCACGACTTAATAAGTAATAAGTAGGATGTAACTAGTTACAACTTCAAAACATCAAGGCCCAATAATAACATCGTGATATACAATTAGACAAGCATATATATAGACGAGTTATGTAAACGTAGCCAATGTTTGCATTGTGTAGGTACACTAATAGTACTAAACCACACATCACACATAATCACATAAGTTATTATTTGTCGACACATACTTAAACATGAATCTGCAATGTATAGACACTAACTCAGATCATCATAATATACATGAAACAAACATAATATCCTTAGTCGCAACATAAGAATCAAGCAATTGTTTCAACACATAGTAAATTATGTTTTCCCTCTAAAGCTTCCACGACATTCCTATCTACCTACTTCATTCTATCTAATTCACAACTAACTTCCACATCCTATCCTTCCTATGTTGGACTACCCTGGAGCATCAACTACATGACCTAAATCCAATTAGAACCCGTACGCAGAATTGTCGACTCCATCGACAAAGCTTCCCCAACAGACACCCACTAGTTATCATCACACACCTTGGGGAGCGTGCTGTAACAAATCCCTCCCATGACTCTGATTTTCAGGGATAAATAGTGGGTAATGCCTCCACCCCCTAATGGAACAAGGGACTATGTCTACATCGACATAGTGACTACGTTGTGATTGTCGTACTCAGGTTTTGTCATCGAATAACCAATTTGGGCGGTTGGGTTTTCCCAAAACCCTGCACCTGTCCACACATCATGATAATAACATAGTAATCATACATTACCATAATGATTCACTCACATACCATATCTCTTTTGGAAATCATTCCATCGAGGTACTTCTACTTGGTAGGGCTTAACACTCCCTTAGCTCTTTTAAACATGTCGGTTAGTCTCATAACAAAATGTCGTGCAATCATCGACATGTACATACATAATTTGTTGATAGTAAGAACAACAATATAATCATTTGCACCATGCATCTGGCATCCTAATCATTTACTTGAACATAACCTAAATCGGTATACATGTACCATTATCTATTGAATTTGCATGTCAGAGACGTAATCAAAACGGGATCATAATTCATAATATTAACATCACACACGTATATATAAATTTCGCAAAATAACAAATACATATGTCCATAATGTTATCAACTAACGAAGTTCCACAATAATAAGCAAATACATCATGTAATGATAGTTTAGGTAATAAGGCCAAAACAGGGCATTACATTTCCGCTATTCAATATAATTTAATATTTATTACATTTATCAGATCTTGTTTTCCTCTCGATTAGTTCAAACAATAATGTTCATTAACTTAGTTCTATCTGGCCGACTCCAATTATTTATTAATTCTTATGAATTAGCACTACTGGGTTTCTTTACGAGGCTTATCTTCTTAATTGACAAATTCATCTACCACTTATGTTTTAAATGTTTGAGGATAAAATAATAATTAATAAGCATGACCTAACATAACGAATATCCCAATGTCGTTTTTACTTAATCAAAATCATATTTGACAAGGATGTTTTGATTTCCAACTTGTTTAAATATTCATTTAATATTACTATAATATTATTTGATTTGGACAATTCACTCCTAATTTGTTTAAAACAATCATATTACTCCACTTATCCAATGAGGCGGAATAATCCAGATATTTAAATAATTAATTTAACTAGAATTATGAAATTACTTATTTCACAATAGTTTAAAAATAACAATATTTATAATAACAATAATAATTATTAAATCAATAGTAATAATAATAATAAACATTCAGTACTTGTTTGTTTAGTTTTTAAGTGAAAAATTACCAACAAAGCACTTTTACACTTAGAGACGAGTATCCTTAAGGGTAAAACAAATTGTAATCAATAATTCAATAGTACAATTCCACGGTCGAATATGGAACAATGTTCATGCTTACTTACGACAATTTCTAACAATAATTTCAATTAACAAGACTTAATAAATTATATATTATAGTGCTCACATACAATTTAAGGAACACTAAATGACTAGTTTAATACATACCTTACAAATCTTAACTTCCATTACCAATGTATAATAACATACTATTTTGTAACAATTTACACAATTATTTAACATTGTGAGCACTTGTATAATGATACTAGTGTATATATGCAAAGTCTGCATGCGTGGCCAATGTATGCACAAATCACATATCTATTAATTAACAATAACAATGCAGATGTAATAGTCATAGATACTTTAACATAATCAAATTATCAATGAGTTATTTAATGGTTTAAATAACCAAGATTCAACATCATTATACTTATATTTTCAGTAATCAATTAATCAGTTACGTTTAGGGGAGGGATATATACCACCACTACATACTGCCATAGAACCCCCAAATACCCCTACAATATTGGCTAACACATCCTCCCATCATATCCTATTTCTGCATCTTCCCTATCATTCCTCTGCTTGTAAAGATGTGGTGTCGGCTTCACCGACCCAAACCCATATAGAAATTGAGAGTGTTAGTGTCGACTAAAAAGTGGACCCAACCCCTCCTAGTAGGCATCTGATTGTCGCCATCACACGTATAGGGTAGCATGGCTCATGACATCCATCCCACTACCTCAGGTATCATAAAAACTATAGGGTGGGAAATACCTCCATCCCTCCCAAAATATTGGCTCTAAACTCTGTTAAAATCACGTTGTTGTTATTGAAATTATCGGTTTGTGTCATCATATTATCCTATCGATTTCTAATATGTATTTCTTAACACTCACTTATTCCTCATATCATATCAAGTATCTGGCTATCTCATAGCCCTTGTGTCCTACAAATTAGTATTTTGAAACCGTACATTTCTAACAAGTATCTCTATTCAACCAACAGTTGATCTATATCATCAACGTCATTTCATTCCATCACATAACATCATTTAATCGATCACAACACGGGTTGGTATCCACATACCACATCATATATATCATATTTCATCAAAGACGGTAAGTAAACATGCACTATCATTATAAAAGAAAGAAATCTCATGATAACTACGACATCAAAATCACATAATCATAGTAAATAAGAAATGTAACATTAACACGTCATACTCATAGTATCAACATAAGCATAGTAACATTATCAGTATCGTAGTAACACATCATCAGGTCTAACGTGCCAAAATATAGTTTACTCGGTCTAGCTGAGTCCAACAAATAATAAGCAAAATAAAGTGCAGTATGTATAACAATAAATCTTTCCTAGTTAAGAAATGGGGTGGTACATCACCAAAGAGCAGATTGCAGACATATTTACAAAGTCTCTTCTCAATGATACCTTTAAGTATCTTAGACAGGAATTGGGAGTAATTCCCACTCATTAATTTATTCAAACTTCATAAAAACTAGAAGTTGTGGGAACAAAGAAAAGCTTAGGAGGAATAGTCAAAGGAATTGACAAAAACAAATAAGGATTTATAAAGGGGAGTATTTCACAAAAGGAATTTACAGTCAAAGAGAGCATCCATTTTCCATTGATGTCAAAGGGGGGAAATTGCAGATGCTAAGCATAAACGTTGCACAGACAAATTGCGCAGGGAGAGAACTCGCAAATACTGCAGAGAGACAGAATTACAGAAAGACAGAAATTGTGTAGGGAATATCTACAATTCATTGCAGAATTGTCTAAGGTTTCTCATCAATGACAAAGGAGGAGATTCTTTAAAATAGGGTTTTCATTGAGGTCAAAGGAAAGGATATATTATTGTCATTGATGTCAAAGACAGGGAAATATTACAAATAGAGATTGCAAGATGAAAATTATTAAAAAAATTGTTTTTGGATGCCGAGTTTGGATACCCTATCTTTGAATGAATTTTTACTCTATATACCTATCTCAAATTGAAGTATAGGTTGCATGGTTAAAAAATTTGTTCCAAGACATCTCCAATGGTATATGTAAATCCCTCTAACTCCACAGGAATAAGGAGATATGAAAGAAGTTGCAAAGTCAACACAACCAAATGCTAGATCAACCTTGCTAGGATATTGAGCAATGTTATGTCGACACAAAAAGTGGTTTAGGAAAAATATAAATAGAAGGAGACGCCCCTCGTTTGTTTATCCATCCAAGCAATGATGTAGCTTTGAAAAGGTGTGCAATTCTAAGGAGAAGATGGATTTTTTGGGTTCTCTTGAAGATGATTTCTTGAGTTTTATTGAGGATGCTCTAGATTCTCGAAGATATTTTTGAAAGATTCTTGAAAAAAAAATTAAAGGCTTTCAAAGGAGTAGGAAACGCACCTTGTGAAGAGGAAGGGTATTTTCTTGCATGTACCTCTTTGATTAAAAAAGAATGTAGGTACTGTGATGGATGTGCAACAGTCAGGGTCATCCTACGCAATGTAGAGTGTGATAGTGTTACAGTTGTGAAGATTATCTTGCATTGTATAGAGTGCGACATTGTGACAGTTCTAAAGATTATCTTGTACAGTGCAAAGCACGCAAAAGTGGATATTTTCCTACGTAGAGTAAAGTGCATAAAGAAGAGTGTGACAAAGCAAAGTGCGAAAAAGCAAAGCGCGGATAAGTGTAGATTGTCTTACACAGAGGAAAGTGTGGCAGCAATGAAGATTGTCTTGCGCAGAGTAGTGTCACAGATCATAGTGCAACTATAGTAAATATTTTTGCAGAACAGTGCAGCAGGAGAAGTGACATGCAGTACATAATTATAAAATCCAAGGAGCTAGTGATTCCTTCAAATTGGTGTTTGAGAATTCGGGGATTCGATGCTTCAATCTAGTTGGTGCTGGAGAATATAGGGAGTTGTTGTTTTCTTCTTGTTGGTGCTAGAAAATCTGGGGGGTTGGTGCCTCCTACAAGTTGTTGCTTGTAAAATTGGGAGATCGGTGTCTCCAACAAATACGTGTCTGCAAATATTTGTAATCATTGTTTATACAAAGAACATATTTACGTGATTTTCTCTTATTACTTTTCCACGCTAAAATATTATGTCTCTTATATTGTGCATTTTTGTTCATTGTTGTTCAATGTTAGTGGAAGTTAATGTGAATAGTAAATAAATTTTGAACGTGTAAAATATATCTTATACTTATTCACCCACAAAAAATGGTCCAAAACATCATTATTTACTATGGTTTACCTTCACTCTCTCCCAAAAAAAGGTTAAAAACCCTAAAAAAGAGAAAGGGTAAAAAAACCACAGCTAAATACCATGAGTAATAAAATGCCATGGGTCACCACCTTGAGTCAAAAAACCCTAGGACCATACTATAAATGCATTATGAAGGGCTCTCCCAAAATACATGTTTTCTCATTCACTTGTGGTTACGCTCTGACATTTGTTCTCTCAGCTATTCCACGTACTCTCCTGGCCTGTACGGACTGTGGCCCAAAAAATTCAGTCCATGTATAATATAATTCTATCCAAGAACTTATATAAATGAAATTTTTTTACATCATTCTTTTTATGGAATTGTTATTTTTTTAAATGGATGATGGAACCTGACATGGTAGACGAGAAGGGAGGGAGGTCATTAATGGAGGGATAAGGGGAGTAGTGGAGGTAGTTAGGCGGTGAAGAGGGGGGATAAAGGAAGGGAGATGAAGAGGATGGAGGGGGTAGAGAGGATTTTGGAGGAAAAAACAGAGGAGGTTGGTTTTCATGAATTTGGGGGAAAATTTATAGTACTAGTTGGATTGTTAAGAAGATGTTGTGTATTCTCGAACATACCATTTGCACACCGGTCTTGATTACTCGCCCATCGTCATTCAATTTGTTTCTAAACACTCATTTTGTATCGATCACATTTTTGTTTTTGGGTCTTGGGACAAGTTTCCATATCTCAATTTTCTCAATCTGATTCAATTCTTCATCCATAGCATTAACATTGTGTTCATTAGTCCTAGCTTCCTCAAAAGATTTTGGTTCTATTTTAGACAACAAAGAGGGGTCTACCTCTTCATAAGTGCTTTCAAATTTCCTCTTTCTTGTTTGTATGCTTGCACTTTTATCACCAATGATTAAATCTTCAAAATAGTTCTTTTGAACATACCTAGAAGGAGCTTTTGTATATGATCTTCCATTTTATTTTTGTTTTTCTTCTTGTACTTTTTGTTGTTATTCCTCTTGTGGTTATTCTTGTTGTTATTCACCTATTGGTTGATAATCTTCATCCATGTCCACAAGTCTTCTTGATCTGTGAGTCATTGTTTCATCTACTTTCACATTTGGACTTTTCACCATTTTATTTTTCCTTAAATTGTAGCATTTATAGGCCTTGCTTCTAGAGGAATAGCTAAGGAAAATTCCATATATCATTACGTTTCTTATGAAACTTACCAGATTTGAAATTTAGGAGAATTCAAAGCTGTAAAAGAAAGAATAATACGTCGAAAGGAGGATTCAAAAAGTGAAGGCGAAGGAAAAATCTACCAAAAGAAATGCCACATTTGTTAAGATTTCATATGCTTAGCTAGATTTCATTAGTGTTTAATCCAAATTCACAACAGTAGCATATGCAGAATCACTGAAAGGAAATACAATCACAAGATAAATACAATATTTATCCTGGGAAACCCTCATGGGGAAAAAACCCAACAAAACTTCCTCTATATAGATGTATAGGATAAAACCCCTAGGTGAAGTCGTCCCAGTCAGTTTAGTGGGGCTGACTTGTTAGGGTAAAAGTCAAGTGACTTAAAGACTATAAATAGAGGAGTTGTGCTCCTCATTAAAACACAGACACACACTTGTGTAGCGCATAGGAGAGAGAGAGAAAGAGATACCAGCAAGGAGAAGAATACTTGTTTTGGGGGTTTTATCTTATACATCTATATAGAGAAAGTTTTGTTGGGTTTTCTTCCCTTTGAAGGTTTCTCAGGATAAATATTGTATCTATCTTGTGATTGTGTTTCTTTTAGTGATTTTGTATATGCTACTGTTGTGAATTTGGATTAAACACTAATGATATTTAACTAAGCATATGAAATCTTAACAAATGTGGCCTTTCTTTTGGTATTATTTTTCCTTAAATAATACCATAAACAATTTGTTGAATATATGTTGTCATTGGTGTCAAATAATCAAAAGATGGATCAGAAATTAAATAAATCAAAGGATCTGTCAAATGATCACAAATATGATGTTCGGAATATATTGATCATGGGGTAATCAATCAAGTGAAGATGTGTGTAAGTTGCAAGGAAGATTTCTCATCTAGAAAAACAAATTTTATATTATAAATCTCCTCAGGGAATAGTGTCTACTTTTCTAGATTATGATTTAGAAGAAACTCAATCAAATTCTCATATTATACAAGATTTTTATTTCAAGGCATTTAAATTGCAAGAATACAACCTGTAGCTTTATATTTTGTACAAGGATAATTTTATATGGAAATAACTACAAGATAAATTAGAAGAGGAAATAAGCTTCATCAAGGCCAAAATCATAAAAGGGATGAAGCTGATAAGACTTACCCTATGAAAGGATCTCTTTAAATATATTAATAAATTTTAATTTAATTATTAATTTTTAAATTATTATTATCATTTAAAATGTGTGGATAAAAATATTTAATTTTTTATTCAAAAGGCATAAATATATAAAACATATAAATAGATCATATATAAAATTATTTTAAAATATAATTTGTTTTATACATATTTATTTAGCTATAATAAATATAGCTTATTTTAGGTATATGTATTTAGCTATATTAAATATCTCGGTAGAAACTGCGCTGCCAAGTAGCCTTGTTTAATTTTCTTTGTTGAGCAGGGTATCAAATTTTACATTTAAATATATTTATTTCTTTTAAAACAGAAAAGGTTAAGTGAACTCTATATTTATTTAATTCTCTTTGTTGAAGAACTATTAAAAAGAAAAGGCGTTCAAATAAAATTAAGTAACAATCACAAGAACCAAATAAATTCCAAGTGCGGATTGATAAGTGTAGATTCATAAAATTAATGAAGATTAATTATTATTTTACAAGATTAAAAGGATCTAAAAAGAAAAGAAAATTGTTGTAAACATAAATGAAAAGTCGGTTACTTAAAAATACTTAGTTGTTAAAACTAAAAAAACATAAGATGTAAATAAAATGGGGACTCTACCTCATCTGAGTGGGGAGGCTCCACAAGGAGAGGATTTTGGTATTAGACATAGAAGGACAGAACTATTTTTGAAGCCCAGGCAAGTGTGTGTGTGTGTGTGTAATGATAGAATTTAAGATGCATACAAGGATAGAATGAATAGCAATACATCTTTCTTTTCAACAACATACATATAAGATAAATTTGAAAAACAACATATGTAAGAACCAATATGTATTGGTAAAATTTCATACTACTTGTGTAGGAAAACTTGGAAAAACTTAGAAGATTGCTTGAATATTAGTAATTGCCCTTGTAACCTTGTCCCTAGATATTTTCCATGTAGCTCTCTCAACTGGGAAAACCCAACCGCTCAAACGGATATGCCACTATGCCTACTAGGAACAGCCTCGTCAACTCCCTAACTTCAAGAAACTATGTTTCTTGAACCCCCAAGCCCAAAACCTGAGTATTAACAATCCAATTGATACTATAAATTTTCTCCCAAATTCATGAAAACCAACCTCCTCTATTGTTTTTCCAAAATCCTCTCGACCCGCTCCATCCTCTCCATCTCCCTTCCATTATCCCCCCTCTTTACCGCCTAACTCCCTCCATTACTACCATTATCACTCCATTAATGACCTCCCTCCCTTCTCGTCTACCTTGTCAGGTTCCATCATCCATTTCGAAAAATAACATTATTTTAATGCTTTCTTGATTAATTAATTAACTAATAATTATTGCTCTTTACACGGTCAACCAACAATACTCTCGACATAACACTTTTAATCTCAACCATATGTTTAATTGGAATACTAATTTCACATTATGTTTCCCCCTTTTAAATAAATATAATAAA
Source organism: Pseudotsuga menziesii (assembly GCA_001517045.1). NCBI lineage: Eukaryota > Viridiplantae > Streptophyta > Pinopsida > Pinales > Pinaceae > Pseudotsuga > Pseudotsuga menziesii. The sequence continues at coordinate 281,426 of LPNX010177341.1, forward strand.
GTAAAATGTTATTTCTTCATTATTACCTCATATTATCATTAAGACTAATTTAATAATTGTTTATAACAATTAATATTTAATAATTGTTTATTATAATTAATATTATTACACTTACAATTAATAATTGTTTATTATAATTACCTCGAGATCACAGTGGAGCCTTAACTATAATTAATCATAATTAATATTCATTTGTTTTAATTTTCTAATCAATTCTAATCAAATGTAATTAATTATAAATAATCTCAATTAATACTGATTATTTATAGTTAATCATAATCTTCATCTATGGATCTACTTACCATGCTTAACAATTGCATCATACTCATAAATTAAAACTTTAATTAACAATTTATTATTCAAGTTAATAATAATCTTTTGATAGTAATTACATCATTCATACTTAATAAACGTTTATTAATCAATATTATTTTACCTTAACCATAATTAAACATTTTACTAATGATTAGACGTAATTGTATTAGTTCACGACTTAATATGTAATAAATAGGATGTAACTAGTTACAATTTCAAAACATCAAGGCCCAATAATAACATTGTGACATACAATTAGACAAGCATATATATATACGAGTTATGTAAACGTAGTCAATGTTTGCATACATTGTGAAGGTACACTAATAGTACTAAACTACACAACACACATCACGTATAATCACATAAGTTATTATTTGTCGATGCATACATAAACATGAATGTGCAATGTATAGACACTAACTCAGATCGTCATAATCTATGACACAAACATAATATCTTGAGTCGCAATTGTTTCAACACAATAAATCATGTTTTCCCTCTAAAGTTTCCACGACATTTCTATCTACCTACTTCATTCTATCTAATTCACAACTAACTTCCACATCCTATCTTTCCTCTGTTGGACTACCCTGGAGTGTCAACTACATGACCTAAATCCAATTAAAACCCATAAGCAAAAGTGTCGACTCCATCGACAAAGCTTCCCCAGCAGACACCCAGTGGTCATCATTACAAACCTTGGGGAGTGTGTCGTAGCAAAGCCCTCCCATGACTCTGGGTTTCAAGGATAAAAAATGGGTAATGCCTTCACCCCCTAATGGAACATGGGACTATGTCTACATCAACATAATGACTACGTTGTGATTTTTGTACTAAGGTTTTGTCATCGAATAACCAATTTGGGCAGTTGAGTTTTCCCGAAACCCTGCACATGTCCACACATCATGATAATAGCATAGTGATAATACATTACCATAATGATTCATTCACATACCATATCTCTTTTGGAAATCATTCCATCGAGGTACTTCCACTTGGTAGGGCTCAGCAATCCCTTAGCTCTTTTAAACATGTCGATTAGTCTCATAACAAAATGTCGTGTAATCGTCGACATGAACATACGTAATTTGTTAATACTAAGAACAGCAATATAATCATTTGCACCATGCATCTGTCATCATAATCATTTACTTGAACACAACCTAAATCAGTATCTATGTACCATTGTCTATTGAATTTGCATGCCAGAGACGTAATCAAAACACGATCATAATTCATAATATTAACATCACACATATATATCAATTTCGCAAAATAACAAATACATGTCCACAATGTCATCAACTAACGAAGTTCCACGAATAATAGGCAAATACATCATGTAATGATAGTTTAAGTAACCAGCGTAGATCCAAATCCTAGGCTCTATCAAGCGTTGAAATGGATCAAATCTCTCGAGGTACAAACCTCTTCTTAGGTATCCATTGATTTGATTCAACCCAAAAGACACATCTTTTTATTTAAGGTCCACATATAATTTTATTGTTATTAATATTTAATATTGTTTATGGCCAACATATAATATTTTTTATTTTGTTAGAAATGAATATTGCGTCATTTCCCCACACATGGTTTTAAAACCATATGCAAGGCCCTCCTACAATCATGGGTTGTTTAGGAGGGCTTGCCCGTGGTCTTAAAACCATTTGCAATGCCCTCCTAAACCATGGGTTGTTTAGGAGGCTTTGCACATGGTTTAAAAACTATGTGCAAAGCCTCCTAAACCATGTACAATAAAACCATGGGTTGTTTAGGAGGCCTTGCACATGGTTTAAATGCACATGGTTTAAAAACTATGTGCAAAGCCTCCTAAACCATGTACAATAAAACCATGGGTTGTTTAGAATGCCTTGCACATGGTTTTAACCTCCTAAACCATGTACAATAAAACCATGGGTTGTTTAGGAGGCCTTGCACATGGTTTAAAAACCATGTGCAAAGCCTTCTAAACCATGTACAATAAAACCATGGGTTGTTTAAAATCCCTTGCACATGGGTTGTTTAAAACCATGTGCAAGATCAACGCTTTTTTGCAAATAATTCAATTTTCAATTTTTTTATTGACCCACATTTTTTTTACGGATAATTAAATTTTTACTTTTTTATTGTTTTGTTAGGTAGGAAGATTACAACATCTTCCCCATGTTAGATTGTTTTTGTGGCCGGCATTTATTTTGGCCTATCAGAAAATTTATTTTTTATTAATAAAAATAACCTTATGAAGGTGACATTATTTTTATTTTGTGTTGCAAAATCTCTCTCATAATATTCATTATCACTATTATTTTTTGCCGATATGTTACAAACTTTACTAACGTTACATCACGTTACAAGATCTCTCCCATAATATTCACTATCTCTATTATTTTTTGCCGACATGTTATAAACGTTACATCACGTTACAAGATCTCCCCCATACTGACTGTAGAGCGCCTCTCGACGCAATAAGGCCAAAACAGGGCATTACATTTCTGCTATTCAATATAATTTAATATTTAATATGTTTATCGTATCTTGTTTTCGTCTCGACTAGTTCAAACAATAATGTTCATTAAGTTAGTTGTATCTGACAAACTCGAATTATTTGTTAATTCTTATGATTGAGCACTACTGGGTTTCTTTACGAGACTTATCTTCTTAATTGACAAATTCATCTACCACTTATGTTTTAAATGTTTTAGGATGAAATAATAATTAATGAGCATGACCTAACATAACGAATATCTTGATGTCTTTTCTACTTAATCAAAATCAAATTTGACAATGATATTTTGAATTCCAAACATGTTTAAATATTCATTTAATATTAATATAATATTTTTTGATTTGGACAATTCACTCCTAATTTGTTTAAAACAATCATATTATTCCACTTATCCAAGGAAGCAGAATAATCCAGATATTTAAATAATCAATTTAACTAGAATTATGAAATTACTTATTTCACAATAATTTAAAAATAACAATAATTATAATGACATTTATAATAACAATAATTATTATTAAATATATAGTAATAATAATAATAAACATCCAGTACTTGTTTGTTTTGTTTTTAAGTGACAAATTACCAACATAGTACTTTTACACTTATAAACGAGTATCCTTAAGGGTAAAACTAATTGTAATCAATAATTCAAGAGTACAATTGCATGGTCGAATATGGAACAATGTTCATGCTCACATACAATTTAAGCAACACTAAATGACTAGTTTAATACATACCTTACAAATCTTAACTTCCATTACCAATGTATAATAACTTGTTAGTTTGTAACAACTTACACAATTATTTAACCTTGTGAGCACTTGTATAATGATACTATTGTATATATGCAAAGTTTGCATGTGTGGCCAACGTATGCACAAATCACATATATACTAATTAACCATAACAATGTGGATGTAATAGTCATAGATACTTTAACATAATCTAATTATCAATAAGTTATTTAATGGTTTAAATAACCAAGATTCAACATCATTATACTTAGATTTACAATAATCTATTAATCAATTACGTTTAGGGGAGGGATAACTACCACCACTACATACTACCATAGAACCCCCAAATCCCCCCACAATATGGGCTAACACATCCTCCCATCATATCCTACTTATGCATCCTCCCTATCATGCATGTGCTTGTAAAGATGTGTCGGCTTCACCGACCCAAACCCATATAGAAATTGAGTGTTAGTGTCAACTAAACAGTGGACCCAACCCCACTTGGTAGGCATCTGATTGTCGCCATCACACGTATAGGGGAGCATGGCTCAACACATCCATCCCATGACCTCAGGTATCATAAAAACTATAGGGTGGGAAATACCTCCATCCCTCTCAAAATGCTGGGTCTATACTCTATTAAAATCACACTGTTGTTATTGAAATCATAGGTTTGTGTCATTGTATTATCCTATCAATTTCTAATATTTATTGTTTAACACGCACTTATTCCTCATATCATATCAAGTATCTGGCTATCTCATAGCCCCTGTGTCCTACAAATTAGTATTTTGAAACCGTACATTTCTAACAAGTATCTTTATTCGATCAACATTTGATCTATATCATCAACATCATTTCTTTTCATCACATAACATCATTAAATCGATTACAACATGGGTTGGTATCCACATACCACATCATATATATCATATTTCATCAAAGACGATAAGTAAACATGCACTGTCATTATCAAAGAAAAAAATATCAAGATAACTACGACATGAAAATCACATAATCATATTAAAATTTTATAAGAATTGTAACATCATCACATCATACTCATAGTATCAACATAAGAATAGTAACATCATCAGTATAGTAGTAACACATAATCAAGTCTAACGTGCCAAAATCTAGTTTACTCAGTCTGGCTGAGTCCAACAGATAGTAAGCAAAATAAAGTGCAGTATGTATAACAATAAATCATGCCTCGTCAAAATATGGGATGTTAAATCTCTTTTCAATGATAACTTTAAGTATCTTAGACAAGAATTGGGAGTAATTCCCACTCATTAATTTATTTAAACTTCATCAAAACTAGAAGTTGAGGGAACATAACAAAGCTTAGGAAAAACAGCCAAAGGATTTGACAAAAACAGATAAGGATTTATAAAGGGGGAATATTTCACAAAAGGCATTTACAATCAAAGAGAGCATTCATTTGCCATTGATGTCAAAGGGAGAGAGATTGCAGATACTGACCATAAACTTTGCATGGACAAATTGCACATGGAGAGAACTCATGGATACTGCACAGAGACAGAATTACAGAAAGACCAAAATTGTGAAATTGTGTAGGGAATATCTATAATTCATTGCAGAATTCTCTAAGGGTTGTCATCAATGACAAAGGAGGAAATTCTTGAAAATATGGTTTTCATTGATGTCAAAGGAAAGGATTTATTATTGTCATTAATGTCAAAGACAGGGAATCACAAATAGAAATTGCAAGATAAAAATTATTAAAAATATTGTTTTTGGATACCCTAACTTTGAATTAATTTTTACTCTATATACCTAGCTCAAATTGAAGTATAGGTTGCATGGTTAAAAATCTTGTTCCAAGACATCTCCAATGGTATATGGGAATCCCTCTAACTCCCCAGGAATAAGGAGATATTAAAGAAGTTGCAAAGTCAACACAACCAAATGTTAGATCAACCCCGCTAGGATATTGAACAATGTTATGTTAGCACAAAAAGTGATTTGCGAAAAATATATATAGAAGGAGGTGCCCCTCGTTTGTTTATCCATTCAAGCAATGATGTAGCTTTGAAAAGGTGTGCAGTTCTAAGGAGAAGATGGATTTTTTGGGTTCTCTTGAAGATTATTTCTTGAGTTTTATTGAGGATGCTCTAGATTCTCAAAGATATTTTTGAAATATTCTTGAAAAAAAAATTGAAGGCTTTCTAAGGAGGAGGAGACGCACCTTGTGAAGAGGAAGGGATGTTTTTTGCGTATACTTCTTTGATTAAAGAAGAATGTAGGCACTGTGATGGACGTTGAGTAGTCAGGGTTATCCTACACAATGTAGAGTGTGATAGTGAAACAATTGTGAAGATTATCTTGCACAGTATAGAGTGCGATATTGTGACAATTCTAAAGATTATCTTGTACAGTGCAAAGCACGCAAAAGTGGAGATTGTCCTACGCAGAGTAAGTGCATAAAGAAGTGTGACAAAGTAAAGTGCGACAAAGCGAAGCGTGCATAAGTGTAGATTGTCTTACACGAAGCAAAGTATGACAAAGCAAAGTGGGACAGCAATGAAGATTGTCTTGCGCAGATTAGTGTCATAAAGCATAGTGCAACTATAGTATATTGTTTTGCAAACCAAAGTGCAGCAAGAGAAGTGTCATGTAGTACATAATTATAAAATCCAAGGAGCTAGCACTTCCTTCAAATTGGTGTTCAAGAATTCGAGGAGTCTATGCTTCCATCCAGTTGGTGCTAGAGAATATAGGGAGTTGGTGTTTCCTTCTCGTTGGTGGTAGAGAATCTGAGGAGTTGGTGCCCCCTACAAGTTGTTGCTTGTAAACTTGGGAGATTGGTGTCTCCAACAAAGAGTTGTCTGCAAATATTTGTAATCATTGTTTATACAAATAACATATTTACGTGATTTTCTCTTATTAAGTTTCCACGCTAAAATATTATGTCTCTTATATTGTGCATTTTTGTTCATTGTTACTCAATGTTATTGAAAGATTATGTGAATAGTAAATAAGTTTCGAACGTGTAAAATCTATCTTATATTGATTCACCCCCCTCCCCCGCTCTCAGTACCAACAAGAACTGTTTTATGTTACACGGATTCTCAAAGCATTGGAGAATACACACAAAAAAAACAAAGTTGAGTTACAACCAACATAAATCCATCTTAAACCTGGATCTATCAAGCACCAAGAGGAATTTAATTTTTCTTGAGGTGTAACCGCAAGATATTTGATCGCTTTTGGTTCTTGATATATGTAATTTTATGATCAAATCAATACAATTTTTTTTGTTCAAGCCAACATCATTTGCATTTTCATTTCTTTTTATGGGAATGTCAAGTTATGCATTACAACATCTCCCCCATATTGGGTTGTAAGCACCGCGTTACTCTTAGTGCAGCAAACTTCTCATATTCACAAGAAACATGTCAAAATTAAATAATGCCAAAAAGATAGCTAGAATTCAATGTGCTTTACCAAATGTGGAAAAGTACATCCAAAGATACATGACACAACTACCAAATTTGAGGACCCACTTTGTAAACACACATTCCCTCATTTTTCTTTATATAATGAATTAATTGATGAGTGGGAAAATATGAAGAAGATTTAGAGAGACAATCTAACCAAGGTTTTCCTAGGGGTTAAGTTAAGAAAGTTATTATAACTACTTATGTATCTATTTAAAGAGTAAACTAGAAGTAGAAGGGGATTTTGGAAAGATGGCTTCTTAAGAAAGATATTATTTGTAAGACTTAACTTTCAAGAAGTTAATGTCAGAAAGCTAGTTTTTACCATTATTTCACCACTTGAGAATTCTTAAAGTAGCTTTTCAACACTTAAGAATTCTTAAAGTAGCTTTTCTTTAAGTTTGGACTATTCTGTCTCATATTAATTACCAAGTATGCCCAGTAAGGATTTTTGACTTATGACTAGATTATTCTATGTTATTAGTTTTTTCTTTTTTAACTTCAGCTAATCTTTTTTAAATGATTGGAATTAAAAGAACATATTTGAACGTTTGATTATATTAAGACTAAAAAGTGTTCACCCAACTCTTCATGCTCTAAACCATATACATACATCATATTCCCACCATATTTCTCTTACTTTTGACCTTCACAATTGTATTTCCACAAAAAATGGTCCAAAACATCATTATTTACTATGGTTTACCTTCACACTCTCCCAAAAAAGGTTAAAACCCCTAAAAATGGGTCTAAACCCTAAAAAATAGAAAGAGTCAAAAAACCACAGATAAATACCATGGGTAATAAAATACTATGCGTCACCACCATGGGTCAAAATACCCTAGGACCATACTATAAATACATTGTGAAGGGCTCTCTCAAAATACATGTTTTCTCATTCACTTGTGGTTACGCTATGAAATTTGTGCTCTCGGGTATTCCACATACCCTCCTGCCATCATTCTCGTTGCCACGCCATTCCCACGATGTACGTTGAGACATCCTCCGTACCCATTTTGGATCCATTCCTCATTTGACAACCGTCCGTGGAGACAACTGGAGAACCAATTCGTGGAGCTGCAGAACCACTTTCGAAGACGGCTACGGTGGCCCATCTTACAAGAGAAAGGTATTCCACATACTCTCCTGCCATCATTATCGTTGCCACGCCATTCCCACGATGTACGTTTAGACATCCTCCATACCCATTTTGGATCCATTCCCCGTTTGACAACTACCACTGGAGAACCAACCCGTATTGTTGCGAAACCACTTATGAGGACGGTTACAATGACCCATCTTACAGGAGAAAGGTGTGTCTACATTTTTTGTTTATTGCATTAGTTTAGCCAATATATATGATAAAATGATAAAAAATAATTCATTTTTGTTATCAATTTACGTTTGTTTTTCTATTTTCCATTGAACTCTTCCTTACGATCACAACGATCTAAGATTGGTGCTTTTGCACATAGTTGGGGAGAAATCCCCACTAAAGATTATTCCTAATTTTATTCCATGTTCTTAATATTATTTTGATTTTCAGATTTCACTGCTAATTTATTTTGGCATAAACCTTTATAAATGAATGGCAGTTATTCCAAGATTATACACTCTCCTTTAGTCAGATTATTATTTAGAAGTTAGAATGGTTCATAGTTTAACAAAAATATTAAAGAAAAAAAAAACATTTCTCTTCTTTTTTAAAGCTTATCAAAAGGTTAGCAGGTCATCAATCCAGTGGATTCTTCCATTCCAAACAAGAAAGAGCTTTAATTGGGCCTTTTTTTTGTATTGAAGCCCTACTGCTTGCACATGAAATTTGGTCATGTCAACAAAAATGGCAATAAAAGGAGGACATGAATCTGCATGGTTGATTTATCCCATCAAAGTGGCTCTTTTGCTAGAAATGTTAATCCTGAGATCATTTTACGTTAACCCAGAAAATCTATCCCATATGAAGAAAGGGACACAGAAACATTTGGTATAATTTCCCGTATGCAATTTCAAATAAGGAAGTAGATTCAATCAGGCAAAACACTAAGGCTCAAGCTAGACGAATCGATGCTTTGCATGTAGCCCCTATATTTACTCGTAGAAGGAATTCTCAAAGAAGAGTTATTAAGAACAACATGATGAATATCATGTGTGTTTGTTGGGCATTTGCATTAATGAACTCCATAAATCACCTATTAAAGGAGCACTTGGCATAAAGGCCAGATAAATGGTGTTGTCATTTCCCATTTATAAGCAGTTTTGATGTAGCCTCGAGAGGGAACCCAAGTAGCATTGGTATAGGTAGTGACAATTAGAGCGAAAAAGGTGACCCAGTTGAATTACATGCCCTGAAGATCTGAATATCAAAAAGCAATCATGCCAAAGTTTTAGCACTTCAATACAACCTGCATTTAGCATGAAATATGCCATTAAGATCCCTGATAATCGAAGGCAAACTATAATAATTATTCAGAAATTAAAGCAGTCATACAAGGCAACGGGAATTGGGATCTAACATCCAATCGGAGACCGCTAACATCCCTTTACTCTATTAACAATCTGCTTCATGATTTTCGGGATCTACAAGTTAATTATTTTGGATGAAAAGGGGATGCGGTTGTTGATGCTTTGGCAAAGGCAAACATAGGAGTCAAATTGGAATGGGGTTCGAGAAACTCTTGGAGATCAGATGCTCTCATTACTTCTAATTACTTTCCCAAACAGAGGATTCTTAATGAACAAGAGAACATCTACCCACATCCTACAGCAACAATGTATAATGAAAAGCCACATGAATGAGTAAAAAAAAGCCATTTCTCTCAGACTCCCAGATACAACGGCTCAATCTTCAGAGGGCATCATCACCATTTCTCAACAGAAGGAGGAAAATGTTGTAGAATCTTCCTGGAGAGCTGAAGCAGAGAAACCATGCCAAAATGGGGCACTGAAGCTCCATGTTCACCAGTACATTCATGGTAATCAACACAGATCGTATCAGGATTTCCAGGGACCCCAATAGTAAATGAAGAAGAGACTTTACACGAGAACAACATCAATCACAATCTCGACTACAAATTTGTACAGCATTTTCCATTAAGCTTAGGTTTTTTCTTGAAAGAAGACAGCAGTTTTTGTTTTAATCTTTTTTTTGTACAACCGAGTTGCATAAATATCAATACCAAACAGATACGGATACAAGATCTGAAACGGATACAATCATTTTTTTATAAAATCAAGATATGATACGGCTATGATGCATCAAATCATTGTTGCAAATGTCATCTCAGGGAATATCGCCAAGGATCTGAAAGGAAACTTATCACAAATATAGAGGAAAATATTGGAAAATATCAACCAGCATAAACTGAAAATAAAAAAACACTCAAGCAAATTGGCAACCTGAAATACTAGGAAATAATAAAAAATAATTGGGAAAAATGAAAAATCATTGCACGGAGAGAAATCACGCTATGCTAGCCGAAATAAATAAAAAATGAAAAATATAAATACATATAGACTTAAATAAAATATAAAAAAAATTAAGTAGCATAGATCCATTTTAAACCCATACCTATCAAGTACCGAGAGGGATCCAAATGGTAAAAAAAATGTACACCTCAAGAAATTGGATCCCTCTCGGTGCTTGATAGATCCGGGTTTAAAATGGATCTATGCTAGTAGATATTTGCAACAATGCATACATATATACATATATATGAAAAAAACATCAAACAAGAAAATTCAAAATACCATTCATGAATTTCAAATTGGGAAATAAAGCCAAAAAGACAAGTTTTATTAAGAAAGGCCTGGACTCTATTAAAAAAACTTGATTTGTAACAAATCAGTGTTAGCAAATCCTTTTTTTCCAAATTTTTGTGCCTGGGACGATTGAAACAGTTGAAACACTGCCCAAAACATCAGCTGACACAGTCAATACGCCCACTCAAATGGTTGTTGATATAGGATTTCAAAATTCTAAAATGCCACTGAAACATTTAATCTGTGATTCAAACGTGTTTCGTACAAGGAAATATTTCCAAAACACTAAAACTCGTTTCCAGCACCTAAGGGTGGAGTTTCTGGGAACATAGACATCCAGTGATTACGTCTTGTTCATAGCATAATCGCTCAGCCTTACTATACATATGATCATACAGTAGTATCCAATCATATAGCTAGTAGTATTATAAGAAATCAGCAGTCTATGGATGGTAAAGACTCTGGTATGGAGCAAGATCACAGCCTGTATGGAGAGATTAAATTTTCTTTTAAGATAGATGGGCTATCTGGGATCCTCTTGCAAAACTCAAAGGATCACCAAATCATGAATTTGTTTGTAAAATTATTCTGGACGCAGTATTATTTTGCCACTTTTAAGTTTTACTTACCTAGTAGTATCCAATCATATAGCTAGTAGTATTATAAGAAATCAGCAGTCTATGGAAGGTAAAGACTCTGGTATGGAGCAAGATCACAGCCTGTATGGAGAGATTAAATTTTCTTTTAAGATAGATGGGCTATCTGGGATCCTCGTACAAAACTCAAAGGTCACCAAATCATGAATTTGTTTGTAAAATTATTCTGGACGCAGTATTATTTTGCCACTCTTAAGTTTTACTTACCTACCAAAACTATACTAAGGTCTTCCATGAAAAATTATAAATACACCCATTGAAAGAGGAGACCCGATTTTTGCTGTGCATGGTATACAAATCCAATGCTTCTCTCAAATTCCTTAGAATGACAAGTTATACCCAAACACAAGGTAGTTAACAAAAATTTTGGGTGCAATTGCCAAATTCAATTCTGCCAAAATCAAGGTATCAGGATCCAGTATGGAATAACCTGGGATCTGGATTCCAAGCAATAACAGATGATTCTAGCCTTCTAGGAGATATTTTCCAGCAGCCTGCAGCCAAAAGGGAATGCTTCCTTGTCATGGGAACAAAGTTTTAAAACTTGGACTCGACCTCAACCATGACTCGGACCTGTTTGAACTTAATAACTTGTCTTACTAAAAAATACATAAAATACTAAATTTCAAAGGAAAAAATAAATAAATTCCAAACAATTGGAAACAAAACATGCAAAGTCTACTCATGTATATACCATGTAAGTGTGAAGATATCAAAATGGCTCAGAGTGCAAAAAAGCTTTAAATGGCCTCTAAAATCCAAAAAACTATTGGTGAAAGTAGCTACATAAGGCTCCTCACACAAAGTTGGCCCAAATAAATATAATAATTAAATATATTTTCTTATTACTCAAGACAAGTCGGCCCCAGGCCCCAATTAATTAGGTAAGTCGGCCTAGTTGAAAATTAAATTGGACCATAAAGTATAAATAGAAGGGTGCCTCCTCTCATTTGAACATACAGCAACAAGACAAGTTCGCTCTAGTAAGAGAAGTTTGCTACTGCAGCTAGGAGAGGTGTTTTTTGAGATTGTTCACTTCGAGAAGTTTCTCTTTATTTTTCTTGAGGTTTTTGCTACTACTATCTGGATGTACATCGATCTCTATTGGAAGGTGTAAGCTCTAGGAAGACAATAGTTTTTTTCTATGGTTGGAAGGTGATAGATCATCACCATGGTTAAACGAGCTCCACATTTGGTTTATGTGCTTTGTCCTTCTTTTCGTAATATTGGTTATATTGCTATCAAAATCTAGCATGATATCAAAGCAATGCTAAAAGAAATCATTGTCGGAAACTAGGGCTCCACAGTTTGGAGTGATTTCAACATCAGATCATCTGGAAAGGAGCATAGAGCAACTCGCCCTAAGAGGGCGCATCCTTCTATGGAGGCCAAATTCTGTATGGTAGAATTTCATTTTTTGACCTCATACTATCGGGGTCAAGACCTAGGGCTCCTTGGATCTAGCCCTTCAGTCCACAGTTTTGGCTCGATCTTACCTTGCTCCAACTCGCCACAAAAGGGTGCATCTATCTATGGATTCAGTTTTGCAAGTCGCCATACTTCATCTTTGACCTAGCTCCTAGGTCGCAGTCAACATAAAGGTTGAACATAGACTTAACGGGGTTTCCAAGTCTAAGGTTCCCATTAAGATTGTTGATGAAGAGATTCCAAAACAAATGAAGAAGAAGCATCCCTCTCATATCCAGTGCTTCAGATGTCAGAAGAACGATCACTATGCTATACAGTGTCATAATTCAAAGAAGAGAAGACACCAAACCTCAACCCTTGATGTTGAAGAAGCTCAACGTGAAGAAAATCTAGCCCTTACATCTCATGTCAAGAAAGAAAATGGTAAGGGAAGAAAGTTTCATTACAGGAAAGACAAAGATGGAAGATCAAATCTTATTCTAGATCAAAAGAATAAAAGAAAGAATCTTTCACACATCATGTGTTACGAATGTCATAAATATTAACATTATGCCTACCAGTGTCATAGTTCAAACAAAAGGAAGCATGAAGCCTCCACTGCTGATATCGATGAAGACACTCCACATAAGAAGTCAAGAAATGATGATTCTGAAGAAAGTACAAAAGATCGTTGAAAGGAGTTCTTCCCCTAGTATTCTCCATGTTGAGATGATGAGATGAAGATCAAGATTGTGATGGACTCCCAACAATAAGATGAAAATCAAAGAACTCTCATGATTCCTACCAGGAGGTAGTGGGAGCCCACCCACAAAACAATAAAAGATAAGTATTTTGATTTTATTGCTCTGCTAGATTAGATCTTTGTTGTTTTTGGATATGTTTTATGCAGATCTATATTCCTAGATTTTGGAAGTTGTTGAGCATGTGGTATAGTTCTTTTATTGATGTATAGTAGGATAATGTAATATTGGTTATGTATATGATTTAGCACGTAATGCTGCACAACATTCCATGAACCCATCTAGGATGATATCTCCTAACATGCTTAAAGTAGTGCACACTCTTGATGGTATGTTATAATGGAGATAACAAGCATCCAAATAGTAGCCATGTGTGTGTTGAGCTAAAGCATTGGCTAAGATGCCTACATACCTGTATGAACTATTGTCATTGCATTGGATGAATTTGATTATGTAGCTAACCATCTGGCAGGAATTGACTTGTAGGAAAAAGATCATGTGCTATGGCCTACAAGAGAAGAATGACGAAACTTGTTCCAAAGAACAAGTGATCGACATATAGAACCTATCGATGATTGAGTGTAAGCAAACTGATCAGAAGCAGAAAGCTTCGAGATGCACGAATCTCAGCCCAGACTATAGAAGGATGACTTCCATAACAAATGAAGCAGTTAGATGGAAGTCACAACTATTCAACAGTAACAGTAGACAAACGAGGACCTAATATATCCAGCTATATGTGGACACGTGACCCACAGGCACAGAGGATCTTAGAGATTGGTGATTGGGAGCAGAAGGCTCCAACAAATGTCAGTCTCTCTACTACAAATGCTCATTTCTTCGATGATTATGGAAAGCAGTTGGCTTCCAGTTAGAGTCATGACAGATGGATTAGAGTATGTTAGTCCTGGAGGACGAGAGTTATTCAATTGATTACTGAGGTGGTGCACATTCGTTCAATTAGAATTGTACCTTAGGATTCAAAACATATTGATGACGATGATCGCATGTTCGTGATGATGTATACTAGTGATCTATTCCTCATCGAGACAAAGGGAGTTAGTCCTTGAGATGAGGACATTGGACTATTGCATCACTTATTGATGATCCCTTTATACAGACAGTTGAAGGATCCTTGATGAACCCAATGGACACTTACATTTTACCTATGGATAACTCCAAAGAGGGAGCAAGATGCTCAGCTACATAGGGAGCAGGATGCTCAGATATAGAGGGAGCAGGATGCACAGATATAGAGGCAACAGGGCGCTCCAACACTAAGGGAGACCTCCCAGACATCCTATAATGGGGTGGAGAGACTAGTCACTTGATACTCTCCCATACAGGTGCATGAATTCAATTATGTTATTTGTTATTATTCCATTCATTTGCATTCCATGTCTAGAATAGGGCAAGATAGAAATGTCTGCCCCGATACATTTGATACCTTTGTTAGTTGATATGTGTGCAAGTACTCAGAAAATTCTACAAGAGCAGGTTAGTACCTATATGATACAAGATGGGAACGTGCATGACTCCCAAACACCCTATGATGGGGTGGGGCACTGGCCCTTGGTAGTGTTGATGCATCGAGCAGGTGTTCCCCCAGTATTGTCCTTAACTTGGCTAGGGGTGAATGGCTCTAGGCGGGACAGAAGCTTCTCCCAGTCATCCTGAGATGGGATGGGGAGATTGGTCCCTAGTTGGATACATTATCCTTCTAGAGGTTAAGCATCGGCCATTCCTTCAGTAGTAGCCCTTGCGACTCGGCTAGAAGTAAATGGCCCTGGTTGGGACAGAAGCTTCTCCTAGTCATCCTGAGATGGGATGGGAAGGTTGGCCCCTAGTTGCTCGTAGGGCAGTGTCCCAGATACTCCGTGATGGAGTGGGGAGATTGGTTCCATGATTATATCCCTCGCTAAGAGGGAAGGACAATTATACAGATACCATGCATTCTCCCGATCACTTCAAAAGAAGCGAGGAGATCTCTCGAACATCCTGAAAAGGATGGGGAGGCTAGATGGATGGACCAAGTGAGTCACATCGAACTTAATGTTAACTCACATATAATGGTGAATGGCCCTAGCACAGCCTTATACACAAGGTTCGAGATGCCAATGGCTCCAATATGCAGCATCGAGCTAAATGTTCACTCACATTTAGTGGTGAATGGCTCTGGAGTAGTCTTGCTTAGACGCGAGGTGTTGACATAGTTCTCATCCAGACCACTATGCAGCATCAGGTTAAATGTTCACTCACAGCTAGTGGTGAATGGATCTGGTGTAGTCTTGCTAAGACTCAAGGTGCTGACATAGTTCTCATCCAAACCGATATGCAACATCGGACTAAATGTTCACTCATAGTTAGTGGTGAATGGCTCTGGTGTAGTCTTGCTTAGACTCGAGGTGCTTACATAGTTCTCATCAAGACCACTATGCAGCATCGGGATAAATGTTCTCACAATGAGTGGTGAATGGCTCTAGTGTAGTCTTGCTTAGACTCGAGGCGCTGACATAGTTCTCCTCCAGACAATAATGCACAACATTGGGCTAAATGTTCACTCACAGTTAGTGGTAAATGGCTCTGGTGCAGTCTTACTTAGACTCTAGGTGCTACGTATTGGCTAGGAGTGTGAGGCTTCAGATACAGACATTATCACCAAGTGAGAAGCTTGGAAGTGATGCAAAATGTCCCCCGCGCTAAGAGGGAGTGTTAATGTTTCTCCAGGGTTCTGTGTGAACCGATATGAGTTCTGTGTGGAATCCTAAATTTTGTGTTAACTCCTGGTTTATGTTCCCTTTTACGCTGCACCTGTACCCAGCGCACCTTCAGATGTGCCAGAGAAAGGCCATCTTTTCTGACTAGGAGGGGTGTTATTGAGCATTGTGGTCATGGTCGAGCCCTTTGGTCCTTCCTTTAGGAGTACTATGGCTTAATGGCACTGTTGACTGCCCTTTGTTGGGGTTTTTTAACACTGGGGTTGGTCTTCAAGGCTCCTAGGGGTTGATCATTGGGTCACACGACCCCACAATTATTTCTTTATTTTCTTGCACTGATGACCTTTCTTTCAGTTGTGAGACCTTAGTCTCTCTTCATAGTCACCCCATACACCCCTCCTAGTCCCTCTACACACCAGCGCCCTCTCTCCTTTGGTTGTTTTATGATGACGTCATCCTCCATGCCAGGCCGTTCTGCTAGTTTGGGGAGGGCGTCAAGAGACTTTCAACATTCTCGGGGTTAGATGGGGCATGACACCCTCCCTCCAGCTCACTCCATCATTCCAGCTATTCTTGTCATTCTTGGTAATCTTTAGAGGAAAATGCCCCAAGTTATCCATAAACTGGATTATTTTATATTATTTTTGTTATAATTTTAAGTTGGCATTTTATAATTTCAAGTTGACATTTTAAAGGCCTGTCGGTTTGGTTATTTTTGTAAAGTGAGTGTGAGAAGGCTATAAATAAGCCTCTCCTCACTTCATTTGAACCTAAAACAAGTGGGATAAAACATTATGTTACTTTTTAACCCTTCTTAGGGCTCTTGGAGTGATGCACACCTCTTGAGGAGGCTTATTTTTCTGGTTTGAAGACAATCTCTTTAAGTTTCTTTGGTTCATGCTCTTTGCTAAGGTGATGCTAGAATTGTTTGTTTAACACACACACAAAGAGGTATCTAAGGTCTTTTTTTTATTTCTCTTTGTTAAATGTTGTTGAATGATGCTTGTTTATGGTTGAATGGTAACCATTAATGTTGCATTTTGTCTAAACTAGGTCACTTATCAGTCTTTTGTCACCATAGTATTGTGGAGAACGTCCTCTAGGAGTCCTTTGAAGCTTGGGCTTTAGATCTCTGAGTTTTGCCCTAGCTAGCCTTTCTCTAACCAGCTCTTGAGGTTGTTAGGGTAAGCCCTAGTTTGCCAAACTTTGAAAGATCTCTCAAGGGGAAGGCTGGTCACCTTCCTTGATGCCCCAGGATTAGGGTAAAGCCTTAAAAACCCATCTTGGTTTTATTCTCATACAATTTTCCTTCAAATCTCTTGCATTTACATATGTAATTATTGCATTTTGCATGGTAGATTAGGGTAAATTTAGGTCACAATTTTATGTTAAAAACCCTAAAAATCAAAAATATTTTGTTTTTGCAATTTCGGGCCTCCCTAAAATCTCGCCATTCTTCCCTGAGGAAGGAATTATAGGTATCCCTAAAAATACAAAAATTATAAAAACCTCAAATTCTGCCCTAAAAAACCCTAAAACAGTCCTAATTCTGCCCTAAAAGCCCTGGCGACCTTTCCTATTTCCTTCACGCCCTGCCCTTTTCTGCCATTTTTGGGTCTGTCCAAGACCACAGCAACAAACAGACAGCCCTTTCAGTGGCTGTAACAACCACTGGGGTTGTCTTTTGTGGCCTCCTACAGGGTCTGCAATTTATTGCAGACATTCTTTCCACTCCTAAACAACCCAAACACCTGCAAACATACACAAGAGTGAGTTAAAAAGGTTTAGTTATTGTTGACTTCAACCATTGTTTTTAAACTGACGTTTACTTGCAAGTAAAGAGCACCTATCAGACTGTTTATAAACACTATTAATGCTGGTGCTGTCATCGAATTTGCACTTTAAGTTGGCTTAAAATTTTAAATGTTCATGTTTAAACATTGTTATAGGTGTTTAGTGCATGACAGTCTGAAAACATTGTTTGGCACACATATTACATTTACTTGTTCTTCTTTCTTACTACTGATACACTGATTGCAGACTGTCCAATATAGTTAACAGCTTATAACTCACACTTTGTGCAAGGTTGCGTTAAGGATTGAATTCCAAAACTGTGCATTATTGAACACATTGTTTGATAGGCGTATTTGATTTAAACGAGTTACATAATGAATGAGGGGCTTACTATATTTGGATGCTTGCATATTGGTTATATGAATGATTAACAACTTCAACCAGTGATCTGGATGTTTGAAAATTAGTTATGCTTCTATCCAATGCCTGTCATCACTCCTTAGCAAGTTCTCATTGGGTGTCTTACTACTGCTTATTGTTCATTTGAATTGGATGCCAATACTGTAGCAACATAGAAAGAATCATATGTTTATCTCTTATAAGGCACTGGTCACTAACATTTTACATAGAAGATATAGTCCTGTTTTTGTAGTGTCTTGCAGAAGTTGGAGGCTCTGACTCTCGAAAGAAGTCTTGGAAAAGTGGCTAAGGTGACAGTGGTCATTCTCTCCATATATTGCTTATCGATGACTAGCCTGAAGAAATTTGATAAACAATCACAAAACCTTATATAGGATTTTTATCAAACACTTGACTGCAAATCTGATTTATAACTTGTCTGAACAAAAAATTCATAAGATGAATTTATCTGTTAGTTTTAAGTATAAACACCAATGTACTCAACTTCAATCTGATGAAAAATGTGACAACACAGAAATTTAGGGCCAAGCCCAGGGAAAAACCTCACCAGAGGAAAACCCAGAGAAAAAATTTTATTTATGAGAGAAATTAGAAATTCAACAACTCAGAATTTCTTCAGCATCAAAATAATTTCAAAAACCTCTTCTGTAAATCTGCATTGAACAACGGGCCAAAAAGAAAATACGTAGTCAACCCACACACATGCAAACTGTACACACCAGCTTTCTCGAGATTCATACCAAGTACGGACTGTACGGATTCTGCCCAGCATTGAATGCAAAAATTCTGTCTCGAAATGTGTGCCTACAATTTGTCTCGATTTATGTGCATGTATGGTCTGCAATAATGATTGTACGGATTCTGGCTGTACAGTCCAATGATGCTACAGATGTCTTGGGAATTGTGCCTTCAGTTTGATGATCAGTCTCTCTCTCATATATCAGAAATTTCCTTCAGGAAATTTATTTCTCTCTCTCTCTTGTCTTCTTCTACTTCTAATGTGATGTCTCTCTTTTCCTTGGACATTCTTTTATACTTTATTTCATCCAAACTAACCCTAACTAACTCAACCAACTTAATCAAAGGATGAGATTAGCTTTATCCGAGGGCTCTCATTTAATGCACATATTCACTTTATTAAATACATTAAATGCACTTTTTGGGTCCCACAACTTAAAGTCACTTTAGGGTTATAAAGTACAAAGTCACTTTAATAATATAAAAAAGACACTTTACATGAAAAAGTTCACTAGGAAAAATACAACTTATGTCCCCCCCATGTGACATCAAAATCATGGGGAAGGACGAACTGAGTTATAAAAACTAACACTCCCTCTTAACGAGGGAGGTCCTTCCGACAATGCTTGTATCTCCACCACCTGGGTCTCTATCCTCTGAAGAAGCTCCCTCTTGATCTGGAATGTGACCTAGAGATCCATGTCGAAAAACAACTCTAAACTGAGAGTTGTGAAGGGAATCCTCTCTAAACCCCTTCCTCTGCTCACAACATTCATACTCGTTGAATCTCCTACCAGTATAGATTACCTCATATGAAGGCATCATCTGTGCACCTACCTCATCTTCAGATTCAGTCTCAGATAATCATCCACCTGACCCTAGAAACATCACTTTTGTTGTAGAAAATAAAGTCTGTCTCTTCTATTCCCAAGTAAAATTGTGGCACCAACTGGGTTCTCTACCTCATATAGAAACATTTGTCCTGTCTTGACAAAGAGTCCATACCCATCATCCTCCAATGATGACATAGAAAGTCTGCTAACTTTCATGCTTGGAACAAACAGTACCCTGTTTACTTCAAGAATTTCTCCCAGATCTAGTTGGAATTTCACAGTTCCAACTCTTCTTATCTCTGCCTGAGAATTTCCAATATTTGTTTCAACAAAGTGTCCTGGAGCAATTTCTTCTATCCTCTGAAAAACTCCATACTTTTCGGTCATATGGCTAGTTGACCCACTGTCAACTATCCATATGTCATGGTAATCCACTGAACTATGTAATACCCCGGTTTTGACCCCATTTGCATTTAAAGATACATGATGTGTAATTAATCGTGGTGTGGAGCTAAAGGCAAAAGCCCCACCATCGATTTGGTTGTGCATGTTTCGGCAATTGGGATCGTTGCCGATGGTATATCGTGCTATCCGGCACATTAGAGTTTGGCATCATGTAAATATGCACATCAATTAAAATAAACCTACAGCCAGCTACAACGATGCAACGTTAAATGAAAAGGGCATGATTTCCTAAGGTTAAGGGGGGGGATTGTCTAACCTGTGGGAACCATTGGGGAAAAGCCATGTGTCAAACCCTAAACCCCTGTTTTAGTTGAGGCAGTTAATGCTGGGTAAGGGTGGGTGGCAGGCTTGCCCCACGCGCCTCCACAGCTGGTTCAATCACGCACGAGCTGGGAGTGGTCTCCTCACGCAACGTTTGGGATGCCAACCGTTTTTGTTCTGTCCACTCTCCCCATCGCCGGCTGTTCGTTTTCCTCACGCCAAGCTGAATTAAAAGGATCCACAATCCATGGATTGGGGGTTCGGTTCTCCTTCTCTCACCGATTGGTGGTCTGTGTAAGTTTCCCCTTTCACGGAGGAGTATTGTTTTACCTCACGCACAAGTGGGGATTGTGCTCTCCTGCGGCGAGCTTGAAAAGCAGCCTGAGAGGCACGATGCCGGCTGTGTAAGTTTTCCCCTGCCGATTGTGGTTTACGCAGATGTTTTTTCCTGTCAACGTGGGGGTCTGGCTCTTTCCCTTTTTGTCGACTGTGTAATGTGTCGTGACTTCATTGTTGAGAAGGGACCGTTGTTTTTCCACGTTTGTTGGCTGTGTCTAAATGGTATAATGTCCTGTTACTTGATCGTTGAACCATGGCTGTTGTCTTCCCTGATCGGTGGTTGCTGTGAGCACCTATGTGGTGTTGGTTGTGTTTTCCTCCACACTTTGGAGCTGCTATAGGTTACAATTGTGTTGTTTTGGCCACGATAGGGCCAAGAATAACTCAGGGACTATTTTCCCCTGTCAAAGCTGTAATTGTTGGTTTTTTTGCATGCATGCAGTGGTTGGTCTTCGGACTGTGTGGAGTGGGATTAAAGGCTGGGTATGCTTGAGAAACCTGGGATTGGGAGCCACACAGACAAAGTTAGATGGCTGGCTTTCTTCTCCACAACCCCGGAAGAGCACTGACAAGGGAAGTCAGGGCCTGAGGGACTGTGAAGCAGAGAAGGGACTGATTCCTGGTGTCGGGTGTGTGTGGGTGTCTTAGAGGTCAGGCTAGCTCTGGTGTAGGCGTCCTTGGCTCTTCCATGAGCTCACCAGCTGAGCATTTAGCTTCTCCCAGCTCCTTGATAGCCTGATAAGCCCTTAGTTTTTCTCTGAGAACCATCTTTCTATTATGATTCTTACTTCGATAAAGAGTACTTTGTAATGTCCTCTTCCAATTAGGCCTTGAGGCCCAAAACCGCTAACCTATGTGATTCCTGTGGGTTCGAGCGGTTACTGACAGCTAGGGACTCAGCTAAGGAATGATGCCATCCATAGAAGATCTAGGGCATCATCATTAGGTCAAGAAGGGCCATCGGGGCCAAAGGCCACCTTCGTGCATGCCATCCAAGCATTATTTAATGATGCATGCACTCTTTAAGTCTCCATCCGCATGCATGCAAGTCAACGGCAAATTAGAAGATAAAGTGACCTAATTACATCAAAGATTAGGGTTTTCGCAGTTGAACGTTATAAATAGAGGATAAAGCGAAAAGAGACTTGACTTTTTTGGATTATTATTATTTTGGGAGCTCGTGGATAGCAGCACAGCGTGCCGCACAGCAGTTGGGTTGAAGACGGAGTCTTCAGCTAACGGGATTTCGGCAGTGAAACATCTGTCCTAGTCTCATTCAGAGTAAGCCATACAGGTTCACCATTTGTTCTTACATTCATTCATAAGTCATCCAGTATATGGTATAGATCGTTGCAGGGACACGTGTGCAGCCGTAAGGGGGGGTTTTCAGCCAGAAAGCCCTAATCAGTTGCTGGGCCTTCAGATCTCAGCTTTTCTCCGAAACTCAGGCACCATTCTCATCATCAGCATCATACTCCGGTACCCGGTGATTATCAGATCCGTCCGTGCTCATCCGGAGCAGTTATCAGCAATTTCGGGATCCCAGGGGCGTGAGCAGCTGTCTCTCTGGAGCAAGTCGCTATCCTGCTTAGAGATCTCATAAATCCCGCATGTACCAGGCATTCTCTCCGGCACGGGAAGGCTATCAGTCCTGCAAATCGACAGCGTCATCGGACACCTCCTTCACTGAAAGCGTCACCCTTTTCTGACTGGGGTTCTTGCTGCTGGGGGTTCACCGGAAGCAGAAGAGATCTGCCCATCTCCGATCCAGTTCTCGGTGCTTGCATACTCTCTCAAAAGCAGTCTAGCTGGCTTATCAGTGGTAAGTGTTCATTCTATCTCACAAACGCTAACCCTAATTTTTCCTATAAAATAGGGATTTTTGCATGGCAGTTTGCATGCCCAGTTGTATCAACATATTTGCTTAGAAATAGAAAATATCGGGATTTGGGGATATTATAGTGGTATCAGAGCTATTTTCTTGGCCAATTGTGGGCTTAAGAAATGAAAAGTAGATGAATACAGAAGGAGACCCTTTTGTAACCTATAGGAGGAGGAAGAGTAGATACATAGAAGAATTTGAAGATATCCAACTAGAAGATACCAATTCAGACATGGAACAAACAGGTATACATTCGGATAGGGGAAAAGGAACGGGAGAAGAAGAGGATCGGATGAAGTTTCGCAGCTTGGTCTCTGCATTGCAAGACTTAACCAAAGGACAAAAAGATGTACTCAATGCAATCAACAGATTATCAGCGAAACCAAAAACAGGTATCAATAGTACACCTCCCTCACCGGTAGATCGGGGATCTACAAGCAGCAGTGGAAAGGTAGCATACACTAACATTCAGAATACTCCGCACATATACAGCAGACCTTCTATTAGGCCTACCATGCCTCACTTCTTGGCATATACAGTTAGGGGCCCGGTCATGCAAGTAGAACCTAGCGAGCCTTTTGGGGCTTATCTACAGGAGTATAGAGACTTAGGGGATGAGTTTCATGCTGCCATGTCTTTTTCAGATTTCTGCAACATGAAGAGTAGGAACAGGCCCAGGAATTTCAACAAGGGTTTCAATCACAACTATGAGTTGCAGATGACCTTGGGCAGGTTGACCATCCCAAACTTTGATGGGACTCGTGGAGGATCAGCGAGGATATGGGTTCAAAAGTTGGATACCTATTTCCAACTCAACCCCATGACAGAGACAGACGCCATTAAATTGGCTACACTTCACCTAGACGGAGAGGCTCACGAGTGGTGGTACCATGGATTGGTGACATTAGGTCACAACACCATACATTCCTACGGTGAGTTCACTCAGAAGCTCATAGAGAGGTTTGACAGGAAAGATCCAGAGATACATTTCAGGGAGTTGGCTCAACTCAAACAGACTGGTAGTGCAGAAGCTTTCATTTCAGAATTTCAGAGGCTAGCCGTTATGGTAACAGATGTGTCAGAGAGCAGATTGACTATGTTATTCACTGAGGCCCTCACAGAGCCACTACAGGGATGGGTGAAAGCCTACAAACCCCACTCTGCAGGATGCCATTAGCAGAGCAAGAGATCTTCAGGATTCAGTCCCCAAAAACAAATTTCCACTGAAAACCAATTTTTCTGTTAGGGACAAGGACAGGAAACCTTTCCAGCAGAATGTGCCCAAGAAAACTTGGTTAGACGAGGACACTAGGAAAGACTTGAGAAGGAAGAAGCTATGCCTCACCTGTCAGGAACCATGGGTACCAAGACACAGGTGTGCAGGGAAGGCAAAGGCTCACTACATTGAGGTATATTCAGACAATGATGAGGACGACTATGAGCAGGAGGCCACAAAAGAGGAATCACACCAAGGTGATACACCAAAAGGAGTCATTGCTACATTATCTGGAGTACCAAGGTTCCATACTCTCAGGGTCAGGGGAGTAGTACAGGGTCACAAAGTAGGAGTATTGATTGATGGGGGAGCCACCCACAATTTCATTGACTCCGCCTGGGTAGCCAAGAGAGGTATTCAGACCGAGAAGTTCGAAGGATTCACCGTAGCAGTAGCCGAGAACTCCAGCATGGAGTGCAACTACTGGATCCCAAAATTGAATGTCGCCTTAGGTAACTATCAGATGACAAACTCTTTTTATGTAGTGGATGTAGCGGATACTCATGTGGTATTGGGTGTTCAGTGGCTTTATTCTATAGGGAAATACACTACAAATTGCAGGGCAATGAAAATGGAATTCCAGGGGCCAGACGGCAAACGGGTAGTTTTGAGAGGCATGAACACTTATCCCCCAAAACCGGTCTCGTCACAGAGAATGGAGGCTGTACTCCAACAAGATGATATAGAGTGGGTTGCAGAATGTTTAGTCACCTTCAGGAAACCCCCGGAGGCCAGCACACAACACCCAAGTGACATTCAAGCCTTGCTACAAAAACATGAAAAGGTTTTTCGGGACCTTCCATCAGGCAGACCACCAGACCGAGGTTTTGAACACATCATCGAGCTAGAGGAGGGAACACAAGCAGTCATCACCACTCCTTACAGGCATCCCAAAAGGTACAAGGATGAGATTGAAAAAACAATCAAAGAATTACTGGAGCTTGGATATATTCGGCCCAGTTCTAGCCCCTTCGCATCCTCAGTAGTACTGGTCAAAAAGAAGGATGGTACACTACGAATGTGCATCGATTATCGAGCACTCAACAAAAAAAACCATTAAGAACAGGTATCCCATTCCCAGGATTGACGAACTCATGGATGAACTTCGGGGAGCTCAATACTTCTCCAAAATCGATCTCTGCTCGAGATACCATCAGATCAGGGTAAGGGACCAGGACATCTCCAAAACAGCTTTTCGTGTCACTATGGTCACTATGAGTTCTTGGTCATGCCCTTTGGACTTACCAATGCTCCGGCCACTTTTCAGTGATGCATGAACCACACCTTCAAAGCACAACTACGTAAGTTTTTGCTCGTATTCTTTGATGACATCCTGATTTACAGCAAAACATGGGAAGAGCATCTGAAACACTTGGACGAAGCATTGAGTATTTTAGAAGAACATTCGCTTTATGCGAAAATGTCCAAGTGTGAGTTTGGCATGAAGGAAATGATGTATTTGGGACACATAATCAATGCAGAGGGAGTACAGGTTGATATGGAGAAAATCCGAGCTATCAGAGATTGGCCCGCACCAAAAACAGTTACAGAATTGAGAGGTTTCTTAGGTCTGTGCACTTATTACCGACAGTACGTTAAGGGATTCTCCCAATTTGCAACACCCCTCACAGATCTCACCAAGAAATGAGCGTTCACTTGGACAGACTTAGCACAGAGAACTTTCGAGGAGATGAAGGTTATTATGAGTTCTTGTCCGGTTCTAGCATTACCAGACTTCTCACAACCCTTTGTAGTAGAATGTGATGCCTCAGGGGAAGGGTTAGGAGCAGTGTTGATGCAGAATCATCACCCTATTGCATTTGAGAGCCGTAAACTGAAGAACTATGAACGCCATTACTCCATATATGACAAAGAGATGCTAGCCATCTTGCATGCTCTCACAAAATTCAGACAGTACCTGGTGGGCAATAAGTTCAAAATCAAAACCGATCATAACAGCCTCAAGTATTTCCTGGAGCAGAAGGAACTGAATGAGCGACAGCAAAAATGGGTCAGCAAAGTACAAGCCTACGATTTCGAGATCGAGTATGTAAAAGATAAGAATAATGTAGTCGCTGATGCATTATCCAGGCGTCCAACCCCATTATCTCTCAGTAATATATCCACGGATTGGAGGGCACTTCTCTTAGTAGAATACTCCAAAAATAAATTCGTTTGCGAATTATTGGACGGGCAAATTCAGGATGACAGGTACAGGATTGTGGATGACATCATCTATTACAAGAACAGGATATACCTCGTTCCAGAATCCACATTGAGGAAAAAGATCATTCAGGCAGCCCACGATTCTCCTTTATCAGGGCATCAAGGTTTCTTAAAGACCTACAGGCAGATCAGAGAGAGGTTCTCATGGAAGGGCCTCAAGGGTGAAATTATGCAGCATGTCCGGGAATGTAGCATCTGTCAGCAGAACAAGATTGAGAACACCCATCCAGCAGGGTTACTTCAACCACTACCGATTCCAGAACAGAAGTGGGAAAGCATCTCCATGGACTTTATTTCAGGCTTGCCCAAGGTCCAAGGGCGAGATTGTTATATGTAGTAGTTAACAGACTGACCAAGTTTGCACACTTCTTCTCGATATCATCAGACTACTCGGCAGCTCAAGTAGCTGAGTTATTCTTCAGGTTACACGGGTTACCTAAGACCATTGTTAGTGATCGGGATAGCAGATTCACGGGTGCCTTTTGGAAAGAGCTGTTCAGATTGGTGGGGGCCAAATTGGCTACTAGTACGAGTTATCATCCCCAGAGTGACGGGCAAACAGAAATAGTCAACAAGTGGATCGAAGGATATTTAAGGAACTATGTAGCAGGGGGCAGCAGGGAACATGGATCAAATGGCTACACCTAGAAGAGTATTGCTACAATACTACCTATCACATGTCTATTAGGATGACTCCTTTTAAGGCATTATATGGTAACGAAGCCTTGGACTATGCAGATTTGGCATTTGGAGATAGTAGGGCTCCTAACGCTAAGGATTGGATACAGTACAGTCAGGACATTTTGAAAATACTGAAGGAGAATTTACAAACAGCCCAAAATCAACAGAAGTTGTATGCCGACAAACACAGGATTGAGCGAAGCTTTGAGGTAGGGGATTTAGTATACTTAAGGCTCCAGCCTTACAGACAGTCCTCACTTAAGAAGAAAGGGGTAGAGAAGTTAAAACCCCGCTTCTATGGACCATACAGAATAATCAGGAAAGTGGGAGAGGTGGCATATGAACTAGAACTTCCACAGGAAAGCAAAATTCACAATGTGTTCCATGTATCTAATCTGAAGAAGACGCTTGGGCAACACATTGCTCCATCCACCGAATTGCCTCCTTTAGATGATGAGGGACTGCTGATATTGATTCCCGAACGGATCATACAGACTAGAGAGAGGAAGCTCAGGAATAGGATAATCAGAGAATACTTGGTTCAATGGAAGGAACTACCGCCAGAGGATGCCACCTGGGAAGGTGAACAGGTATTGCAGCATCCCAATTTGAAGTTGCTTGAGGACAAGCAATCTCAAGCGGGGAGGACTGTAATGTCCTCTTCCAATTAGGCCTTGAGGCCCAAAACCGCTAATCTATGTGATTCCTGTGGGTTCGAGCGGTTACTGACAGCTAGGGAATCAACTAAGGAATGATGCCATCCATAGAAGATCTAGGGCATCATCATTAGGTCAAGAAGGGCCACCGAGGCCAAAGGCCACCTTCGTGCATGCCATCCAAGCATTATTTAATGATGCATGCACTCTTTAAGTCTCCATCCGCATGCATGCAAGTCAACGGCAAATTAGAAGATAAAGTGACCTAATTAGGTCAAAGATTAGGGTTTTCGCAGTTGAACGTTATAAATAGAGGATAAAGCGAAAGGAGACTTGACTTTTTGGATTATTATTATTTTGGGAGCTCGTGGATAGCAGCACAGCATGTCGCACAGCAGTTGGGGTTGGAGACGGAGTCTTCAGCTAACGAGATTTCGGCAGTGAAACATCTGTCCTAGTCTCATTCAGGGTAAGCCATACAGGTTCACCCTTTCTTCTTACATTCATTCATAAGTCATCCAGTATATGGTATAGATCGTTGCAGAGACACGTGTGCAGCCGTAAGGGGGGGTTTTCAGCCAGAAAGCCCTAATCAGTTGCTGGGCCTTCAGATCTCAGCTTTTCTCCGAAACTCAGGCACCATCCTCATCATCAGCATCATACTCCGGTACCCGGTGATTATCAGATCCGTCCGTGCTCATCCGGAGCAGTTATCAACAATTTCGAGATCCCAAGGGCGTGAGCAGCTGTCTCTCTGGAGCAAGTCGCTATCCTGCCTAGAGATCTCAGAAATCCCGCATGTACCAAGCATTTTCTCCCGCACGGGAAGGCTATCAATCCTACAAATCGGCAGCATCATCGGACACCTCCTTCACTGAAAGCGTCACCCTTTTCTGACTGGGGTTCTTGCTGTTGTGGGTTCACCGGAAGCAGAAGAGATCTGCCCATCTTCGATCCAGTTCTCGATGCTTGCATACTCTCTCAGAAGCAGTCTAGCCGGCTTATCAATGGTAAGTGTTCATTCTATCTCACAAACCCTAACCCTAATTTTTTCTATAAAATAGGGATTTTTGCATGGCAATTTGCATGCCTAGTTGTATCAGCATCTTTGCTTAGAAATAGAAAATATCGAGATTTGGGGATATTACATACTTAAAGCTTTCCAAATATCAAAAGCATGTGACTTACCTGTGACGTGAGGTATCACATGATCTTTTATAGAGTCCAAAAAGATTCTCTATGCCTTGATATCTTTCTTGTCAAAAGCAGTCTTCAAAGCAGCATCTATGGGAACTGTGATGGAGTGTGAAGCACCAACAATATCCCATAGCTCCAACTCTTTGAACAATATGGTTATGCACTCTTTCCAAGGGCTGAAGTTATCAGACCCATCTAGTCTGTCTTCGTATCACAATCCTGCTGAGGTCATGACTTCAACTGATAAACTTTAATTGACCCTGACTTGAATCTCTTTTCTTCTGTATCACTCAACTTAACACACCTTCTTCAGCGATCACGCTCTGATACCATGAAGAAATTTGATAAACAATCACAAAACCTTATATAGGACTTCTATCAAACACTTGACTGC
The DNA here is from genome assembly GCA_001517045.1 of Pseudotsuga menziesii. Taxonomy (NCBI): domain Eukaryota; kingdom Viridiplantae; phylum Streptophyta; class Pinopsida; order Pinales; family Pinaceae; genus Pseudotsuga; species Pseudotsuga menziesii. The sequence goes on from LPNX010177341.1 coordinate 310,919, forward strand.
AAGTCTGATTTATAACTTGTTTGAACTAAAAATTCATAAAATGAATTTATTTGTTAGTTTTAAGTATAAACACCAATGCACTCAACTTCAGTTTGAAGTAAAATGTGACAACACAAAAATTTAGGGCCAAGCCCAAGGCAAAACCTCACCAAAGGAAAACCCGGAGAAAAAATTTAATTTATGAGAAATTAAAAATTCAACAACTCACAATTTCTTCAGCATCAAAATAATTTCAGAAACCCTCTTCTATAAATCTGCATTGAAGAACGTGCCAAAAAAATACTCACAGTCAACCCACATGTGCTAACTGTACAAGGCAACTTTCTCAAGATTCGTGCCAAGTACAAACTGTACAGATTTTGCACAACATTAAATGTTGAAATTCTATCTCGAAATTTGTGCCTGCAATTTATCTCAATTTTTGTACATGTACGGTATGCAATAATGACTGTACGGATTCTGGCTGTACGGTCCAATGATGCTAAAGATGTCTTGGGAATTGTGCCTTCAGTTTGATGATCAGTCTCTCTCTCATAAATCAAAAATTTCCTTCAAGAAATTTATTTCTCTCTGTCTTGTCTTCTTCTACTTCTGATGTGATGTCTCTCTTTTCCCTAGACATTCTTTTATACTTTATTTCACCCAAACTAACCCTAACTAACTCAACCAACTTAATGCATATATTCCCTTTATTAAATACATTAAATGCACTTTTTGGGTCCCACAAACTTAAAATCACTTTAAGTTTATAAAGTACAAAGTCACTTTAATAATATAAAAAACACAGTTTACATTAAAAAGTTCACTAAGAAAAATACAACTTATGTCCGCCCCCTGTGACATCAAGATCATGGAGAAGGACCAACTGAGTTATAAAAACTAACATAACCTTGCTAGTTCATCCAGTAACATTCCCTGATGGACTGGGTTGAGCTGACGCACGAGTGACTCTTCGATGGTCAAGTAGAGTTGTGGACCTAGTGCATCTTCTCTGGTGGACTGGATTGAGCTGACGCACGAAGATTGACTTGTTGACACTTCTCGAGTGATGAGATCCAGATATGTTCGAGTATGATAATACTGATGATGCCTCCCTGGCTAAGAGGGAGTGTTGGTGAAAGTAATTGCATGATGTATCCTCTCACAAAGTGAGCCCAAATAAATATACTAATTAAATGTATTTTATTACTACTCAAGGCAAGTCGGGCCCAGTTAATTAGGTAAGTCTGCCCAATTGAAAATTAAATTGGCTGCACCATAATGCATAAATAGAAGGGTGCCTCCTCTCATTGGAACATTCAGCAACAAGACAAGTTTGCTCTAGCAAGAGAAAGTTCGCTACTGTAACTAGGAGAGGTGTTTTCTGGGGTTTGTTGCCGCCTTTCACGCACCTAGGTTACGTGGTAGAAATCTTCAAGCCACTCGGTGTGTCCCTAGGGGCAAGTCTCGAGTCAAGGCTATCACCTTGTTCTTGACTCCTCCGTTTAGGCTCAACTCCTAATGAAGCCAAGGAAGGTAAACCCTATTAAGTTACTAAGGCTAATTACTTAGTGTGATGGTGTTATATTAATTAAGTTGTTTAGGAGCTTTGAAATTAACCAGTGGAAAAAAAAGATAACAAGATGCAAGATTTAAAGCATATAAGCACAATAACGACACTCAATATATTGAGTGTAATAAATCACCAGTGCCTTAAATAGAGTCAACAGAGAAAATAAGGTGTTTGCATGCGCTTGAAATAATGTTTTGCAAATGTCTCTTGGTAGATTTTAAATTAATGTGGACTGTGAATGAATTAAATTAGGCGAAAAGAGGACTCCAGATATACCCGAGGGGTACTTGGAGTATGTCCAAAAGTAAACTTTCACAGCTACCCGCAAGGTGTATGTGAGCTGGAACGGAGTCTCGAAGACTATTGTTCATAACGCGCGCATCATGGTGTGACAAAGATCGACGCCTCGAGGTCACTTTCCAATTGTTCCCACTCCTTTGGGTATTTTGCCACCGCTTACAGTTTGTTCGAGGCGTTGGATTTCGCCTGATGGTTTGTCAATTTGGGAGATGAAGACTAATTAATCTAGTCACTCAAGTGCTTTTGATGCAACTTGACTGATCGAACGAACCGCAGCCAAGTACAGAGCATACACACTGGAGTCTTCGTTATTTTTAGTAGATTTTAAGATAGGTGTTATTGTTAAAAAAAAAACCCTCCAGGAACCTCTTTCGATCCAAGTGGATCTCAATCAAATAATCAAGGAGGGGTTAATTTTATTATGGCTAACGAAACAATTGATGAAAAATGAATCAAAGATACACAATGCCGGTTTTCTAATTAGTCCTACCACGCATCTCTTTCCCCTTGTGGGTCAATCGGGAAGTCGTGGGGTAAGTAGTATGATTACTTTTGAAATTAAAATATAGAATAGTGCAAAATTATATCGAAGTATACAATCCTGCATGTCAGTACTAAACTAGAGCAGAAAAAAAAGGGAAAAAAGCAAAAAAGTGAAACGGACGCAAACCCCCCCTAGGGGGATGGGGAGCAGGCTCGAAAGAGCCTACTCAAAAAAGATTTTATTTTATTGTTATTGGTTACAATATCAGAAAACTGAAATATCAGAAACCTCTTGGTCCTTATACGAGATGAAACCAAGATCTTACAACTTTCCAAAATTTTGAGATTTCAGTGAAAGGGGGGAGACCCCTGGAGGGATTTGAACGCTCCCAAGGCCACTTTCCTTGGGATCTTGGCTTGCTGTTTGTGCAGCCAATGAAATATGCACTGATTGCTGAATTTAATCTTTTTAAAACATAAAAGGGAATCTAGAGCATGCAACCTACTTGCCATGCAAAATGGACGATTTCCTTATGCTAGATCTAGAATGCTTAATGATACTTTTCAAAATTGAGATCTAGACTATGAGCTTTGAAATAGCAGATCTATGTAGATTTTACTTTGATATAACAGATCCAAATGATAACAAAGCTTTAGAACACAATAACCAAGTAAGAAAATTGATTTTTTTGAAGGAGAAAGAGAGAGAAAGAGTGCTGGAAGCTTGGGAATGTTGGGCTTTGGAGTCTTCTTTGGTGGAACAGCGAGGGACTATGTCGTTCAGAAGATCTTGAAGATGAGGAAGATGCAAACCAGCTCAACCTCTTCTATAAGTGAGATCACCTGCAACTTAGAAATCATTGCACAAACAAATGGTTAAAACATAGGTGCTACTGGAAGAGATAATTGGAAAGCATGCAATTAAACTTAAAATACATACGACTCCAATAGATCTGAAACAAGCAGCAGTAAGAGCATAAATCAAACTAGAATAAACTCTTACCCTAACAGGAGGGAGCTCTCTCCTTCAAGGCCAACAATTAACCAGCAAAAGCAATGATAAATAACACAAATTATACCTCATAAGCATTTGACAATCACCATCCACACATGACGAGCATTACACCATAGATCTTGCCTCCAAAGGTTCTTTATTCCAGAATAATAAACAATAACACAATACAAGAGCAACAGCACCTCAATCCCAATTCTAACTAGCTTGGAAGAGGAGATCCAGCCCAGGGGGCGCAAATCCCAAGGAAACAGACCACTGCAGCTGAGGGAGAGTCAATCAATGCTGATCTGAAGCCGAATAGAGCCTGCTTGTCAATCGAGGGGCTAATTGAGCTGACACATCAACCCACAGACTAACACATTAATCCACAGAGCTTCCAGGAGAGCCCACACATGTGGAGGAGAGAGAGAGGACGCAATTCCCCATAAAGGATGCTGAAGATCAACTCTGGATCTGTCCAAATCACCTCCTTTAGTCAAGGATTTGTCAAATCCAGTCAATCTGGTTCAGATCTGACTGATTTCTATCAAATCGGCTGAGAATCCACTGATCTAGGATTTTGGATTTGCTCCATTATTCATCAATTTATTAATTAAAGTAATCAATAATTGATTTTTTGAGGTTCTCTGACCTGAGTGATGAAAAATCACTCAAAACCTAAAAAAAGTGGGTCCATGGGTTTACATGGTGCTCTTAGCTTGAAAATGAGCACCTACATGACTGAAACTGATTATTTGGCCCACTTTTATTACAAAACCAATTTTTCCAATTAAACTATTAAAAAATAGCCTAAGTTTTGGAAAAATTAAATTTTAATAAAATACACTGAAAAAAATAAAAAATTTAAAAAAATGAAAAAACCCAAGGGGACTTATAGACATGTTCATATGACTCGACCATGATGCCTAGCATGTTTATACATTGACACATAAACTCTAATAACCTCAAAAGGCCTAAATGCCAAGCTGACCACTCCAACTTTGGAGGTATGGAGTGAAAAACTCAGAAATTATCAGTCGTTTATTCAACAACCAATAATAACCAAGGGAAAAAACACCCTGGGCTGATCGGATTGACAAATAAAATCTAAGAGACCGAGTCTTTTACAGACACTATCATGCTAGAACATTTATTACAACTCCCCCAAGGGGGTATGAACATGTGATGTAGTACAACAAAGCTTCCCAGAAGCAAGACTGAAGGTCTTCTGAAGTCCGAACAAGTTATCTTTGTCCGGTTCACCAGGCTCACTTGATAAAAAACCACTAAGTACAACTTAGGTGGTAACAGGGTTCTCCACTTTCAAGAAGTTTCTCTTTATTTTTCTTGGGGTTTTTGCTACTACTATATTATGGATGTACATCAATCTCTATTGGAAGGTGTGAACTCAGGGGATACAATAGTTTTTGTCTATGGTTGGGGGGTGATAGATCATCGCCGTGGTTAAACGAGCTCCACATTTTGTTTATGTGCCTTGTCCTTCTTTTGGTAATCCTGGTTATACTGCTATCAAAATCTAACAAACACAATGTGCTACAAGGTACTAGCTTACTACTTATCACTGATCAACATGATCAGTCCTGAAACATCACCACTGTTGGAAATGGGATCCTTGGCATGAACTATAGGACCGTCCTTTGGCATATATATTTTTAAACAGGTCTATATTTCACAGGTGGCATGTAGTCGAAGTGTAGGGTGACATTTGGCGTCTTTTGATGGTTTAGTGGACTTGTTTTCAATTTGGTGCAATGCTGTTAATTGGAATTCTGTTGGCGTCTTTTGATGGTTTAGTGGACTTGTTTTCAATTTGGTGCAATGCAGTTAATTGGAATTCTGAAAACTGCTAACTCTGCTGAATTTTGGATGGGATGTGAAATTCTATTTCTCTCATACATCTTCAAATTCTATTTTTACTTCTCTCATACATCTTGAAATATAAAGAAATGAAATCTTCCCTTCTACTTTAAGAATTTTATATTATCATTCCAGGATAGCTTATGTCACCGTCAAGCAAGTTGTTTTTTATCCCAAACAATGCTATGATCTATAGAAATCTTACAATGCAGGTTAACTCGACAATGAAGTAGATTTAGAGCCTTAGGTTTTAGGTTTCTAGGTCAATTGAAATTAAGTGTCATCTATGTGGTCTGTGCGGTCCCACATTGATTCAGACGACTCAGTACAGACTCAGTCGAGTTAACCTGTTTGGTCCTGCATTGAAAAAAACAAAGTGCAAAATACATATTGATAGCACAGACAGCAAGGAATTAAAGCCTTCATTACCTTGGAAAGATGATCATCCTGTGTCGCCTTCACAAAAAACAACCTTGAGCACTTCCTGCTAATAAAAGCATTATCCAAGCAACCAAACAATTCTAACTTTCCCTTGTCAACCAAACAGCTTTGATATCTTGATGTGTAGCAGCAGAAGTGTTGAATTAACAGAAATGTTCTCCAATTTGAATGTATAAAATATATTTGATTGAATGAATGATGATTACAATCCTTCGTGACAGAATACCTTTATAGGTATTGAGTGGCCACAAAAGTAAAAAGGTGTGTCCTTTGACCCTTCATTAATTACTAACCATATTTATCAATATAAGTTACTTCTTATTATTTATTATTATAAATGCAATTATTGCACCGAGAGAAGCGAGGTGCTCTCAGCCCAGTATGGGGAGATGTTGCCACGTTACCTTATGTAACGTAACGTTCCCAAAAATAAAATTAATTAAAAAAATTCATGCCGGCTCATAACTCATCAAAATAAAAAGTAATTAAAAAAATTATGCCAGCTCATCAAATAAATAAATAAAAATGAGGTGTAATTTTTTTTAATCTTAAATTTTACACATTAAGAAAAAAATTACACCTCAAGAAATTGGATCCCTCTCGGTGCTTAATAGATCCGGGTTTAAGATGGATCTATGATGGATATTAATATTAGATATTTATTTATATTTGTTACATGATGCAACATCCGTTGAATTACCCTAATTATAAACAATTCAGGGATGTTTCGGTTGGTAGATTTAAAGCTGCTATCAATTTATGTTCAATATCAAGTCTCACTACAAACTAAACACACGATTTCAATTTGTATTCTTCTAAATGCTCTGATGAAATGAATAAAACCAGTACTCTCAAGGACACAGGATTTTCACTCATCTAATACCTGGCCCAGGATAGATGTAGAGTGGAAAATGTTGAATGGAAGAACGATCTGCCCACCACAAGAGGTACCCGAAACCAGGATTGTGCGAAGACGAGGTCCGCCTTGGACTCTTCATAGTCGGCACTGTTTCATAGTGGCTCCCAACCTCAACCCCTCCCCATGAGTTTTCAAACCCATGACCTGATGGGGACTAAACCCCACACAAACCATGTGAGCTACACCTCATGGGTTGGACAAAATTTGAATGTTATAATAAGTTATTATCATCAAGTCAAACCCTAATCTAGATATAATAACAAAATTTTTGCATCAAGAGGGTAATCCCTTAATTTTTATTCACTTTTTTCTCATTTCAAACTTAATCAACTGATACAGATTTTAAAAAAAAATTGCTAGCAAAGGTTTATCAAAATTCTAACCTGATAATCCCAGTTTTCATAAATCAGCCGTTATCAAACTAATGTTATTGGTACAGCTTACTAAGATAAGTAACTGGTTCATGCATTATACATAAGAACAGCCTTAGACAAGTGTAATCCAGGATGAATGGCAGAAAAAATCAAAGAAACTGCCGTGCAGAAGTTTAAAACAAAAAAAACTAGATCAAATAAAAAAAAAATGAATATCAGGACCATGAGTAACACATGAACCATGCAGAGTGCCACATATCCTATATATACAAACTGATATGAATAGGGAATTATCCTTCTGTAAGAGGCTTCAATCTTGCTAGTCTTCTCACACGGTCCTTGTCAGTATTCTCCATCATTCCCTGGAATAAAGCAACTAAATATTAGTTCAAAATATTTTGTATTAGAACTCTAATTTTAAGTTTGAGTATAAAAGAGATCAAAATCTATGTAATATACCTGCCAAACAATTTCATCCAAACAGAGGGAAATTTTTCCATACTTGTCAAGGAAGACACGTTCTGTAGGAGCCTTTGCACATGCATCTTTTACAGATGAAGTTATTGCAAATATCACCTCTGCCACTTTTCCAAGAATGGTAAAACTCGTGAGTGAATATTACAATGCCCCGTCTCTAGAGGTATCCCTCTATTTTCAACATGATGAGGTTTTTACAAGCATAGCTAAACAAAACATTCGGGAAAATGTAGCATTTTGATGCCATAAATGGTCAAAGAATCTTTGAAACTTTCAAATACTGCATAACTAGAACACTTACAAGCAAGCTCATCATACTCATCTTTTCCAACAACATAAACACAAATATCTCCAATAAGTGTGTAGACAATGTAGACTGACCTGCAAGACATAAATAGAAGTCAAGTGAGAAAATGCATAAAATTCTCAAGCTCAGCTCATATCTGTGAAACAACAGATAGGCATCAAAATTGTATTAAACAGGCACGAAGAAAACAGACACGCTGCCTAGCTATAGTAGGCACTGTTTCTCTTTGCTGATATATAGAGTTTAACTAGTGCCTTAAATGAGTGAAATTTCATCAATCACTTTCAACAACATAATTTTTTACTGATAAATATACACATCATGAATCATGATATAGAAAGATTGAAAATTGCCAGCCCACTACGAGCAATTGAAGATTTTTAAGCTAAGAAACATTACATGGTTAATTCCCTTCATTCTTCTGGGAGTAGCAACTTTTGTTAATTTTTGCATGATGTAATGATATAGGTACCCCTCAGGATAATGTTAAGCCATAATCCTAATCCTCATTTACTATGATTACAATAATTATAGTGATGTCAACATATTTTTATTTCTTTCTAGGCCTCTCCTATATATACACATCAAGGAGACTCATTGGAAGCATCAATTTATCTTGTGCATTGATATATTGTAAAAGGAGGTTGCCCCCTTGAAGAGGCTTCTTATTCATCCACTCTGTTACCTCCCAAACCTACACTTTAAATGTTGCAAAATCCTTTAACCATAGTGCAACCCGAGGGGAACATAGGAAGGTTGCCCATTGTCACCACAACACTTACTCTCACTTTAGGTCGATTATTTTCCAACACAAGGGAGGGAACCCTAGAAAAGATTGTTTTATTTTCTTTAGAATTTAAGGAAACATAGATTTTACCAAGACCAGTGTCTATCCAATTGGCAGATGAAGTTAAGATCAAAGAGCAAGAGGGTTTCAAAACAATGGAGAAGATGTAATTAAGGCATTCATTGATGTGCCATAATTGGTCCAAAAGTGATTTTCACATTATGCAAAAATAAAGCGAGAGCCCTTAAACAAGATGCAGCATCACAACCATGAAATTACAACCAATAATAACATGCAACCAATAAATAAATAAGGCAACAACAAGCCTCTCCTAACAATAGAAATGACAGCAGCAAAATCCTTTAATAATTCAAAGTTACATCAAAGATTAGGGCAAGTTTAATAGCCTCAACTCTAATATCTTCTTTTTCGACAAGTGTTCCCTTCTACAAAGAATCAAAGATTATTTCAGCAACAAACCCCTGGGAATTCTTGGAAAACCCCTAATTATCCATGAGAGGAATAAATAGAAGGAAAAAACTCACATTGAACCCATCCTTCTTCCAAACATCCCAAAGATATCCAACTATGTGCTTGGAGGAGAACTCCCAATCATTCAATGATGCCCCTAGCAAATCAAGTCCTCTATTTATATCTTTAAAACTTGTTAGAAACCATAATACTTGAGGATTATGATACATTGTACATATTGGATTATTGTACATATTTTCAGTTACCTAGAAATAATATGAAGAGTCACTATGAATGTCCAAAGGGCCTCTTGGAGTCAGAGCCCGCGTATTGTCATAACTCCATGATTATCTGTGAGGTTGCTCCAGCCATTCATTTTGCCTGAGGCAATCAAACCTAGATATTGTCTCCTTCTTACCTCTGGGTACCTACAAGGCTACATATGCTCAATCCACCTGTTGCTCTCACTCAGTGTGCTCTTTGCCTTGAACTAGGTGTTTAGACGTAAAGAAACCAATCCTAATTCATGTTATCTCCTCTACATGCTATTCTTCTGAATCTGTGTGCTCTCACTACGGAGACTACCTCTGTGTAATACTTTATCTGTGTTTTACATCACTTTTTCTGTGTTTTACATCTCTGTGTGCATGGTATTCTCTCAATTTGCGCACGCGTTGATCTTTATGCATTGAGCAATACAATAGCTATTGCGTGTTGATCTCTATGCATCCCCTGTCTCTATATTTTCCCAATCAAGAAATGATCTGCATAAACCCAGTGCCATCTAATCTGCTTGCTTTAGGTTTTAACTTTTTGGAGACCTTCTAGTGCATATTAAGTGTTTTTCAATTACATATGAGACCTAGTCTCATTCATAAATTTTGTTTTAAAAGCTGGGATTTGCAATCCTGACTGTGAAAAGTTGAGACCATACACTAAAATTTTGCTATTGTCAATGCTTGGCTCACACATACAAAACAACGTGGTAATGTAATATGCATTTCACAATTTCTTGTTTTTATTTTTCATGATTCATTTTTTATGTGAATTAACAAAGATCTTGTTTTGGGTGACTAAATAAATAAAATCTCCATCCACGAGTAATCTAAGTCAGCACACAATTCTAGAATTATATTTAAGAGGTGTGTTTCAAACATGTTAAGATTTAAGGCTACAAATGTAAATAAGTCATTTATCAAAAATTAGGTTTTTAGGTGTCTTAAGGTTTATGTATTAGGGTTAGGGTTTTTGGTCACTCAAACTCTTTATAAGAGCGAGACCCCTCATTGTAATGTGCACCATACCGTCTCATAATAATATTGTTCCATGTGTTATTGAGATCATGTCTTCGGTAACGTAACTCACTCTAGGGTTTCTCATTTTAATGGTTCTCGAAATATGGTATCGTTGCTTGTATTTCATGGAGTCACTACTTCAGTCAATTACTGCTATGTGCATGTCCCTTTGAAGAAAATTGCTGCCAACCTGTAAGTTTTAGAGCCGTCAGTTATTCTAAACCAGAGGAGCCACGGCCGAGTCTACATTGATCGAGGGATTATCTTTCGTTTGTGACGAAGAGAGCTACCATTGTTAGAGAGCCACCATGCAATCTGCGTGTAAGAAAAACAAGTCGAAGATCGAGCCGCCACCATAGTTTTGAGCCACAATTTTTACAAAACCGCCATTCGTTTTAAACAGTCGATTTAATTAAGAAAGTCGCACGCCCACAATGCTTATGCAACCGCCAACAATTTTTATGTAGTCAGCAAATTAGATTTGTTATCCAGAGCCGTTGCCATCGAAGTCGTTCAGAGAACTAGCGCCGTCATCAAAACCTTCAAGAGAATTGAAGCCACCGTTGAAGAAAATTCAAAGTAAATCACAGAGGAATAAAGTCGTCGAGGGAACTATCGCCAAATTAATTGAGCCACCAACCACAAAATATCTATCTCCGACTTCTTTTTTAATCAAGCCACAATTTTATTGTTTAAGAAAAAAACAGGAGCCACCGCAATTTTGAACATCGTCAGCTTTTTGGGCCACTCCCCATGATTTGTACAACAGTCCTACTATCGTACAACAATTTCTGAAACAGTGATTCTATCAATTGATTTCGTACAGTCAGTATGATCAATTAAGCACTAGTAATTTTCGAAAACTTTATTTCCAATGTGAGTTATTTAATTAAGCAACAGAAATTCATAAAGTGATCAATTCAGATTAAACCGTGATGATGCCATGGGAAATAATGTAGCCTTGTTCAGATCCTGAGAAAGAAAACATCGTTCCCATGTGCTCAATTATCATCCTAGAGTTTTTAATGGCAAAGGAATTTTGACATTGAAGACGGATCACACAGCACGTGATGTTTGGTTTATCAAAGAAGAACCACCTGATACTTCCCCGTTGTGTTTTACTTCCTGAAGAAAACTAGATTCTTGCATTTTAAGAAGCCAGTGCTTTGAATACAGGAAGAGATCAATTAATAGCTCAGCATAGATGGTCGCCCAGAAAGTTCGAGAGTTGTGGATCTTTGGAATGATCCCTCGTTAGTTGTTGAGACATGCATGTGGATTGCAGTTTGTTAATGAGGTTATAGGACATGCATGTGCATTCTAAGGTTAGCAATTGTTCCATGGTGGGAACCTCATCTTTGTTCCCATCTTGGCAATCTTGTCTTTTGACTCCTCTATTTCAAATGCCATGGCTTAGGTCTTCATGATCCCTTACAATGGCCATTGACAGACATCTCTATTTTACAGTAGTGTTCTCCCCACTCCTCATTTTGTTGCTCCATCCCTTTCATTTGCCGTTATCCACCTTTCAAACTTCATTACTAGCTCTCAAAGTTACTTGTAAGTGCACATGGGATGTGGATTCTGGAAGCTTTTGCTAACATTTTGGCAACAACCCTCCTAATTGCAACATCATCATTGATGGCATCTAGTTGTGTTTGAGATTTGAAACTAGCACAATCAGTCTTCAATGATAGTCTCAAACCTATTCTCCATGGTAGTGATGTATCTCCATTATTAAATTAGTTAATTGATATATTTTAGAATTGATCTAGAAATATATCATAGATTTAGCTCCACAACTCCTTCAAATATTGTTTCCAAGTTGATAAAACTTTGACATAGGGTCCAGTCAAATCTTCTCTTCTATTTTTTTATATCTATGACATTTCCAAGCATAGTGTTATTCAAGAAGAATGTTAAGTGAAACACTGAAAACAATACTACTGCTTCTACGATAAAGAATCCTTTTTTTCTGATTTTAAAGTAGACATCAGTGAAAACAATTTAAATCAAAATCTAACAAAGTAAACTTGCAAATAGTATCCTGAGAAGGATATGCTAGCCCTCCTGACTTATGTAGGCAGGGGGCTCTTGTCTAGCCACTCTTTCGCTTCAGGATGTAGCTATCTTGATGTACAAGTGTCTTGATTTCTTATGTAATATGATGCATTTTTCAGGAAAAACAAAATAAATAGCATAAGCTATGTTAGCAAAGGAAAAGCTAAACAAACAAAAATTCTATGCTGCTTCAGGAGTATCGTGCATTTGATATTAGATGATAAAAGATCTGACAATAGTGGGTGCAAAGTTGCAAACACAGTGAGGCCCTAAAACATGTGTTGAATGCAGTTTTTATTTGTCTTTCATGTTATTTTTATCGCAAGCAATTCATTTGTACCCCAGGGTCAGTGACTAATTTTCTGCTTTCTATAAGAATTTCCGAGTACATTCAAGTTGATGCAGCTACCTAATGACATTTCAAGCTTCACATTGTTCCAAAAAATTGTCTGGATGCTTCTAAGAGCGTAGGATTCTGATCCATGTATTTGAACTGTAACAACTTGATTTGCAAGAAAGGTGCTAGACGCTACAAAAGAGATGATTACAAATTCTTTGCTGGCAAATATAACTTCAATGTCACCAAATAAGTTATATTTATGGCCACTTTATATTCTGCTAGCATATGCAATAGAATTATTAACAAACAAAAACCAACTCAATTCAAATGTCCACAAACATCAAATCAAAGGGGAAGATAATGATACATACTTATGGGATGCGACAAAAAGCTCTTCATTTTTTGCACCTCTAAGATTCTCTGTCCCTAATTTTACTAGAAAAGATCTCCAGTGCAACCGTTCTTCTGCTGGAACACCATGAAATCTGCATCCTTCTATTAGTTAGTTTCAAGTGCATTAAACATCTTCCATGAATGACCTTAGACATAGAATCAAGAGAATGAAACAAGTAAAATTCGTGAAATCCTTTCCTACCAAAAATCTGCATGGTTTGGTGTGGCAATGCACTGAGAGAGGTTCCAGATTCATAGCTCAGTCTTAGGTTTTCCTCTTATCAGAAGGAAAAAATTGTTCTTTAGAAAAAGCAATCTTGCAACCTGATATCCTAAATCTAATAGGTTTGAAATCTGACTAAAAAGAAATGCATTTAAAAACCATCTAAAATATGCAAGTTTAATTTTTCTAATTGACCACATTGAACTGCAATTGCTGACTACGGGAAATGAGAAGAAAACAGGTTTGCCATTGTGACTTTGCAGTGACCTAGTTCTATAATGCATTTAAACAAGATAATTCAGGTACAGAATACTATATATCAATATGTTTGACCAAATCCAACATTAATCCTTCAGAAAGCTGACAATCTTGAACCTTTACATTCAGATGAATTCCCAACACCATCGTCAACCATAATTACATTGACCAGTATTGTCAATGCCCATGATTCTTCACCTAGCATGCATTGTATGTCACATTGTATCCACACCCAATTTCCTATCAAATGGTGAGAAGATAAGATAACATAATTTTATTAATGTCCAACAAATGACCACATAAGTGGTCAATGTGACTAAAAGAGTACATCCAGTGTAGGTACCAAAAGTGGGAGTGCAAAAGCAAATCCTAGATCAATGAAAGCAGAAAAAGAAAAAGAACCAAGCGTCTAGAAAAAATCTAAATGTCTTGCTAAAAGAAGATATAAAATAGGGTGCAAGTACAAGAATGATGCTAGAAACTGAAGAGTGTTGGTACTGAACAAAAGGAGGATGTCAAGGATTGCTAGAGCTAGAGCTCAATGTTGAGGACAAGTGCATAGACCGTGAAACAGGCTCTCTATCGGAGTCATCAATAACTGTGAAAGGGCCAATGCACTAGCGGATGATACCCTCCAAGGAGTGGTCAGGTTGAGAGGACATGGCTACCTGATCCTAGGGAGATCATAGGTGAGAGGAAGCCTAGCTCTCCTAACATCCAAGCCATGGAGAAGAAACTACAGATGGAACCCTAACTACTCACACAAAACTGAGTAGTGTGCTAAACAAGGAGCACCCAACTCTGTGGCCGCCTAGCGCTGATGTATGTCTGTTGGTTTGATGGAGAGGCATGTGTCCTGAAATGACAGCTAATCATGGATTTCAAGGTTGATATGTTGAAAATGGTGTAAACTTCACTTTTGACCCCAATTGACCATAGATTGTAATCATTATTATATTTCTAGGTTTGGGTAATGCCAACCTTGTATGTGGTAGGCTCGTAACCCTTGGGGAAAGCACCCTACCTCTTGAGTTGTGTGTATATACGTAACTCCCATTTGTAATTTATCATCAAGTGATTCTTAATCATCTTTATCAAAGTAATTTGCCTACAAGTTGCCCTCGAGTGCTGTGCTCTCTTTTGTTCATAGATTTCTCTCTTTCTAGTGCACATGTACTTGGGTTATATCTCTCTCTACGGTTACAGCTCTCTTGGCTGATTTCTCTTCGAGAATGGGGCTGCCCTAGTGCTGGTTTATTTTCTTCTTATTGCAAAACTAGGGTTTGTATTGGTTCCATTTGATACTCTCTATCTCTTGTGAATCTCAACATGGTATCAAAGCATGTGTGAACCCCGCCTACTTCAATTTAGCAATTGATCCTAAGATCTTTGGCAAAGAAATGATTTAAACCTTCCTTCAAAGGCTCACTACAGTAGTGGATTCAAATATTTTTGGCTAGCGACATCACTTAAGGCTTCTTGGCAACTAGAGAACTAATGTCATTGGATCATCTCTCTCCCTAGGGTGTCCTAGGGTTTAAGGTTAAATCCTCCTTCGAGGCTAGCACATTTTTTAGGGTTTCCTAAGATTTAAACTAGCTTCACTTTCAAACACAACTAGCCTTATATTGTGATCATTATTATATTTATAGGTTTCACTAAGCCCAACCTTCTACACATAGACTTATAACCCTCTTGGGGAAAGCATATGCCACCTCTTGAGTTGTAAATATATACACAACTCTTGTTTATAATTTATCATCTAGTTATTCTTATTCATCAATTACCAAAGTGATTTTCCCAAGGGCACCCTCAAGTGATACACTCTATTTTGTTCATGGGTTTCTTTCTCTTTTTAACCCGCTTGTACTCAGGATATCTCTCTCTAGGGTTGTGCCCCTCTTTATTAGTTGCAAATCAAGGGTTCTTGGTGTTAAACTAGCAGCAACAAGGAAGGTCTTCCTGCATGCAAAAGACCTAAATTAGGAAACCAATTGTATTTAATTTACTTTTCCTAAGTTTACTTTGGAAAATAAATTAAAGTGATCTAAATTAACTTTAGTGAAACACTAGTTAAAGTGAAAGTGAAATTGGGGTTTTTGCTTTACCTAAAGTTATAAAAGAAAGATCAATTGGTGGAAAGGACACACACACTTGTATTCCGACAAAAGACAGGATACAGACAGGGAGAAAAAGTCAGACAAAGGATTTAGCTAGAAAGACAGAGGAGCGAGCAGCAGGATCACTGAGCTTCATACAGCTGGGTCGTACACTCACACAGGAGGGTGTTGAGGTTTAGCTTGGATTTACCTAGTGATTCTGCCATGTAACTGCATTCGCCAGGTTTGGGTGAATTTGCAGTATTGTAAACGTTCCATATTTTCTCATAATAAAATCTATATCTAACTGCTACACCGATTTTCCCATCTTGGGTATTTCTGGGGGGTTTCCATACCCAAAATAATAGTGTCATTATTGTTATGTGATGTTGTGATTTATTTCTTGGTTTTATATTCCGCTGCATACTGTAAAAGATATTCATGTGTGGTTATCAGTAGAGATCTTGCATGCACTGTTAGCCCTAGTTTGAATATTAAAGGAAAATTTACATGGTATCAGAGCTCTAGTGAGTTAAAGCTGAGAGATTTGCAGCAGCAGTGATAGATCAGGGGCAGATCTATTGAAGACACAAACTAAGATTGGAGATCTAGGGTTTGACAGGTAACACTTCACAATGGCCATGCAGTTGAGAGTTGAGGATAGACTCCATGGTGCTCAAAACTTTCCTACATGGAAAGAGAGGATCACAAGGATCCTGGACGTCAGTGATGCAGAGGAGCACATTGACTCCACGAAGGTTGCACCCACAGATCCAGCAGATCTAGCAGCTTGGAAGAATATTGGTTCTAGAGCCATGCTGATTATCATGGATGGAGTGAAGGACCATATAGTCCCTCACCTTTCTGGTAAGAAGACCGCATTAGAGATGTGGAAGGCTTTGGAGAGTCTGTACCAAAGCAAGAACAAGAACCGGAAGATGGTGTTGCAAGAGAGGATGTGCAGCACCAAGATGGCAAAGGGAGAAGGAGTGGTGCCTTATCTAACGAGGCTCACGCAAATCAGGGATGAGCTTGAAGCTGTTGGCTCTAAGACTGATGATGAGGAGCTAGTTCGGATAGCCCTCAATGGATTCTCTAAGCCGTGGGACACCTTTATCAAGGGTGTGGTGGCTAGGAAGAATCTCCCTAATTGGCAGAGACTATGGGATGACTTTGTGAAGGAGGAGACCCGCATGGGTCAAGGATCAGGCTCATCCAGCAATGCCCCACAAATTGTGGATAAGGCTCTAACCCTTACAGGGAAGAGCAAGGGGAAGGCAAAGAAGAAGAACCTTGACGTGTCAAAGGTCAAGTGTTTTATCTGCCACAAGCAAGGACACTTTGCCTCCCAGCGCCCAGACAGGAAGAAGAAGAGTAACACTCAGATGGTTGGATCTGCAGAGGTGGATGAGTTCAACAAGAACTTTGATGAGGAGTTTTGAATGATAGCTTGCATGGCAAACACCACAGGGAGCAGCATATGGTACATCGACAATGGAGCATCTAGTCACATGACTGGACAAAAGAGATTCTTCAAAGACTTGCAGGAGGGTGGAACAGGGATCCACGTTGAGCTGGGTGATGATGCGCAGTATCAGGCGCAGGGACTTGGCACTATTTCATTTCAGAGGGAGTCTAGAAAACCCCTCAATTTTGTTGATGTGTTGTATGTTCCAGGACTGACCAAGAACCTTATACTAGTTCTCCACTCTAGAGGACAAGGGATATCAGGTGAAGTTTCGTGACCATAGAGTATATATTAGGCCCAAGGGGTCAGATAGGAGCTTGGATCGGGTGATTGGCAGGAGGAGCGGGAAAGAGTATAGACTACACTTTAAGCCTACAAAAGCTCTAGTCAACAGTAACAGTCAGGGTGAGTTGTGGCATAGGAGGATGGCACACTTACACCATGGAGCACTGAAGCATTTGAGACAAGTAGTCATTGGAGTTCCTCAGGTATAGGAGGAAAAGCATAAGGTTGTGCTTTGGGGAAGAACATCGAGAATCCTTTCCCATAGAGTGAGCACAAGTCTAAGGAGCCCTTGGACTTGGTGCATTCTGATGTATGCGGACCTATGAGTGTCCATTCGTTTAGTGGTTACAGTTACTGCGTAACCTTCATTAATGCCTATTCCAGGAAAACCTGGATCTATTTCCTGAAGCCCAAGTCAGAGGTCTTTGAGAGGTTCCAAGAGTTCGAGACTCTTATGGAGAACCAAACAGGAAAGAAGATTCGGGTGTTGAGGATAGACAACGAGGGTGAGTACACTTCCAATGAGTTCATGGAGTATTGTTCGACTGAGGGGATCAAGAAGGAGCACACTGTGCCCCATACCCCACAGCAGAATGGAGTTGCAAAGCGGAAGAACAAGACTATGGTTGGAGCATCAAAGGCCATGCTATTCGATCAGGGATTACCACTATTCCTTTGGGCCGATGCATACAAAACTACAGTATACATTCAGAACAAGTGCCCCCAAACAGCTTTGGGGAGAAAGACACCAGAGGAGGTCTTCACAGGCACCAGGCCAGATGTGAGTCACATTCGCATAATCGACAATGCCTGCTATTGTCATGTTCATGCTGACAATAGGAAGAAGTTGGACCCTTTTGGAGAGAAGGGGTTACTTGTTTGTTACAACAAGATTTCGAAGGCATATAGAGTTTACATTCCTGCTCGCATGAAGATCATTGTGAGCAAGGATGTCCAATTCGATGAGGACAGGGCCTTACGGAGATCTCTAGATTTACCAGCAAAACAACAGCCAACACAGGAGTTGGGGGTCAAGTTGGAGGAGCCAGATGTACAGGTACAGGTACAGACACAGAGCATAGGTTCCGGTGGTCAGAGGGAGTCAAGTGGACAGGATCCTACAGTCATTGACTTGGAGGATGAGCTACAGCAAGAGACGAATATCCAGCAGCTACAGCAGGTTGACACTAGGCCAAGGCCTAAGTGGTTTAGGTCCACAGTGCAGGATTCCAGGTAGGTTGATCCTCCACAGAGACCTTTCATACAGAGTGTACCACCAAAGAGGCTTAGTTATATGGCACTGATGACAGAGTTGATTAACTCGAAACCTTCCAACTTCGGGGAGGCTACACAACATGATGTGTGGCAGGACCCTATGGTTGAGGAGTATGACTCCATTATGAAAAACCAGGTAAGGGAGGTTGTGCCAAGGCCACAAGGAAAAAGGTGGTGGGATCCAGATGGATCTACAAGGTGAAGCATGCAGCAAACGGAAGTGTGGAGAAGTACAAGGCACGCTTCGTGGCTATGAGGTTTTCACATAAGGAGGGTATTGACTATGACGAGACCTTCACCCCTATAACTAGGTATTCTTCTATTCGGACCATTATCTCTTTAGCAGCAGAGATGGGTTGGCGAGTCCATCACATGGACGTCAAGACTGCCTTTCTCAACGGAGTGATAGAGGAGGAGGTATATATTGAGTAGCCAAAGGGGTTTGATGTGCAAAACAGGGAGATGCATGTTTGCAGACTACATCGAGCTCTTTACGAGCTCAAGCAAGATCCTCGAGCATGGCACTCGAGGATTGACAGCTATCTGCAGGAGATGGGATTTCAGCAGAGTGAGGTTGACCACAACCTGTACTTCTTGACAGGTGAGGTGCCTCTCATACTGGTCCTACATGTGGATGATTTCTTTTTGACAGGAGATGAGAGGCTTGGAGGTTTGGCAGAGAGATGGATGCTTCTTCATCGGACAGGGGAAGTATGCACTAGAGATCCTAAAGAGATTCAAGATGGAAGACTGCAAGCCTATGGTCATACCTCTAGTTTCCAACTGGAGGAAGATTGATGCATCTAGTTCAAACGAATTTGATCCTACCTTGTATCGTCAGCTTATCAAATCGCTTATGTATCTGGTCAACACTCGACCAAACATCAGCTTTGCAATCAACTCTTTGAGTCAGTTCATGGTGGACACTCGAAGAGTGCATTGGAGGGCTGCGAAGCACATACTTCACTACATCGGAGGTACAATGGAGTATGGATTGGTTTATGACCGCAGGGGAATGTACAGTTAGCAGGTTTCACAAATGTCGACTAGGCAAGATGTGTAGAGGACCAGAAGAGTACTTCAGGTTGTTGTTTCAGCATTAGATCAATGGTTGTCTCTTGGTTCAGGAGGAATCAGAAGTCAGTTGCATTGAACTCGACAGAGGCTGAGTACATGGCAGCCAGCATGGCTGCTTGTGAGGGTATGTGGCCGAGGAAGTTACTTGCAGGGTTGTTTGAGTGTGAGCTAGAAGCTACAGTAGTTCACTGTGACAATCAGAGTGGCATCAGGCTATCTGAGAATCCAGTGTTCCATGACCGGAGCAAACACATACACATCAAGTACCACTTCTTAAGAGATTGTGTTCAGAGTGGAACCATTCGATTGGAGTACATACAGACAGATGAGCAAGTGGCGAACATTTTCACCAAGGCACTTTGCAAACAAAGTTTTGTGAAGTTGAGGGATAAGCTGGAGTTGCTACCGAATCCCTTCCTCGTTGAGAAGGAGTGTTAAACTAGCAGCAACAAGGAAGGTCTTCCTGCATGCAGAAGACTTAAATTAGGAAACCAATTGTATTTAATTTACTTTTCCTAAGTTTACTTTGGAAAATAAATTAAAGTGATCTAAATTAACTTAGTGAAACACTAGTTAAAGTGAAAGTGAATTAGGGTTTTCACTTTACCTAAAGTTATAAATAGAGATCAATTCGTGGAGAGGACACACACACTTGTATTCTGACAGAGACAGGATACAGACTGGGAGAGAAAGTCATACAGAGGATTTAGCTGGGAAGACAGAGGAGCGAGCAGCAGGATCACCGAGCTTCCTCCAGCTAGGTCGTACACTCACACAAGAGGGTATTGAGGTTTAGCTGGGATTTGCCTAGTGATTCTGCCGTGTAACTGCATTCGCCAGGTTTGGGTGAATTTGCAGTATTGTAAACGTTCCATATTTTCTCATAATAAAATCTATATCTGACCGCTACACCAATTTTCCCGTCTTTGGTTTTTCCGGGGGTTTCCATACCCAAAATAATAGTGTCATTATTGTGATGTGATGTTGCGATTTATTTCTCGATTTTATATTCCGCTGCATACTGTAATAGATATTCATGTGTGGTTATCACTAGAGATCTTGCATGCACTGTTAGCTCTAGTTTGAATATTAAAAGAAAATTTACACTTGGATCATTTCTTTTTAGGGTTACTTAGGGGTTTTTCTTGGGTTTAAGCCCTGCTTCAAGGGCTCACTTTGATGGCAAATTCGAAGATTTTTTACTATTGGCATCACTAAAGGCTTCTTTGAGCCTATGAAATTAAGGTTTTTGGATCATCTCTTTTTCTAGGGTGACCTACGTCTTAAAACCTCCTTTAAGGTTGGCACATTTTTCTAGGGTTTCCTTGGGTTTAAATCCTCCTTCAAGGTTAGTGCAATTTTCTAAGGTTTCCTAGGGTTTTTCCAAATTTAAACCCTCGTAGGCTAGCACACTTTTTTAGCACACCCTAGAGTTTTAACCCTCCTTCAAAGTCGACACTCATTAGAGCAAATTTGGGGTCCAAAATGGGCCTTATAAAAAAATGTGCCATGGATGAGTGTGCGATGAGTTAGATTTCTCAAAACAATGGAATTTCAATATTTTGGTCAACCATTATGGTTGAGTTGGACATATAGAAGTCTATGATGCTTATGTTTCATATTTTTATTTAAACCTAACTTCATATGTTTCATATAGCTAGCTTCATATAAACCTCACCTTGGTTAAGATCTTGAAAAGTTCATCTCTAAATATGAGAAATATACTTGAAATATAAATATAGAGCAGTGTTGTAAATATCTTTGATTTCTCCTGATATTTTTTATTTTTCCCAAGTTATTTGTGTTGCCAATTTGTCTGATGTTTTCATAATTCTTCAAGTCTAAGTTTTATTTTTTACGATATTTCCAACAATTCTCGATATTTTCCCCTAGATTTCCAAACCCTTGGCGATATATTCCCCAACACGTTATTTGCAACATTGATATAGAGTACTTTAGATTATCACTACTTTTAAGTTATTTAAAATATAAATCTCACAATAATTAAGATGATAGTGGAGTAATTTTGAAATAATAATAAAACATTATATAATTAATACATTGAAAATAAAAATAAATAATGTTTTAAAAAATATCTTAAATAATAAAATATGAGAGAGAGAGAGAGAAGAATCTTTTGCTATGTTTGCAATAACTTTCTCTTCAAAAAACAAAATTGGGAGATCTTACCATTGGAAAGGTCTCAACGAGAGCTACAAATTTCATGTTTTGAGTTTTCCAACATTTCGCACCGATTTTTCGGGGCAGGCATTTTAGTGCCAAGTACTAGAATGCCTGCCCCAAAAATCAATACAAAATCTCGAAAAACTCAAAACACCTAATATGTAGATCTCGTCGAGGCTTTTCCAACAGTACCAAGAGAGCCCAATTTCAAGTTTTTGAGAGAAAGTTAGCGCATAAATAAAGAAATATTAATTTTTCTCTCTTATATTTTATTATTTAAGATTTTTTTAATATTATTTTATTTTACTTTTAAAAGATTAATTATATAAATGTTTTTATTATTTCAAAATTACTCCATTGTCATCTTAATTAATGTGAGGTTTAAATTTTAAAGGACTTAGAAGTAGTGATAATATAAAATAAAATAAAAATAGTGATTGTTTATTTTTAGTATTATTGTAATTATATTTTTTCATTATAATTTTATATCTTTTTCGAAGTTATAGATTTTATTTAATACATAAAAAGTAGAGGTACACTTATACAAACTTTTAATAAATTATAATATAGATTTAATAAAATTTGCCACTAAATCATTTATTGCATGTGCACAAGAATCCAAACCTTTCATTATTATTTTCAACCCTCGTCTCTTAACTTTGCACTAACTAAACATAAACATTGGTCAAATAATAATGAGCTCAAATTAACGAGCCAAATTCTAGTTCCAACTTTTTAAACATTGGTCTCTAGAGACCATTCATAGTGGAGACCAAGATGACCACAATGCCAATAGACACTAGGATGGAGATCAAGACAAGGTTTCTTCTTCGTATTTTCAACATTTCGAGCAGGAGCGCTCGTTGGGTGCAGAATTCAATTTCGCATCCAACAAGTATCCACATTGCATACATTTTGTATCCAACGAGTATCCACACTGCATACTTTTTGATGGACCCCACCCCACGAAAAACAAGCATTTAGTATGGTACATCAAATGTATTTCTCATTTTTCATGGTGTGGGGTACATCAAAAGCATGTAGTGTGGGTACTCGTTGGATGCAGAATGAGAAAAAAAATAGTTTTTTCCTCTCTTCTTCCTAAAGTCACAAATATTATTTTATTATTTTCCTTAGGAGACCCATTTTAGACCCCAAATTTCCTTAATGCTAATCTTGGTGAACACTAGTAGGATGATTTCTAATTAGGATTGACTAAAGGTTCAGGTATTGTTTTTATCACGTTGTTTTTGCCTCATGCCTACATCTATTCCCTTGCTTATGAGGCACAATCTAACCTCAAATTTTCCTCTCTTTAGAAAATACAAAACTACACTAATTCACCAATTGTTTTCCCAATGCCAATCCACAAACCCAAATATTTCTAAATTCAAGCAGAAGACTACAAAATTCACATAGTTTTTCAGCGTTAGCAATTATAAAAGAATACTCTAAGCCGACAAAGTACATATAAGGAACAACTTTCAACACTGAAAATTAAACAAACATTCATCACATAGAAATTGCTACACCTTAGAGCATCTACAACATTCCCTACAGATCCAACAGAGCAAAAAGTTAAAAAAAAATTGACGTAAAGTCAAAGTTTGAAGCGTAGAGTGTTGATTTGGGGCTAAATACCCCCAATCATGTCATGGATGGTCCACTTGATTTCCTCCTCTAGGAGGTGCTCACCCTATAGGGGTTGATGCCCTTGGGGGGCTAATCACTTGGATGCATAACCACACCCATATGTTTTCCATGTAAAAGGTGGAAGCCCTTTGTAAAGGGCTTTGTACCCTATCCAGCACACCTTATTTGCTCACTTGGACCTACTTTACCCCTCCTCTGGGCTATGTTGCCCGCAAATTGTACTTCTTTATTGAAGAAGCCTAAAGGATAATGAAGGAGGACATTGAGGGCACACATCTGTTGGAGTTAGTTGGGGCATGACGTCCTCCTTTTGGCACACCTAGCACTTGGTGTAGCCTAGTTGCACTTTATTTACTACTTTTATGTCATTTAGAGATATTTTATTGTTATTTTGAGTGGTTTAGCCCCCAAGTTGTGGGTGAGCAAGCCAAATGTTATATTCTTCACATTATCTTGTAGGCTAATAACTTAAAATTAGGTGAGGCTAGTCTTATATAAATAGTGCCTCCCTCTCATTGTAAAAACACAAGATATGGCTTCATTATGAGCTCTTTTCTTTTTCTACTAGTCTACTATATGTTATGTGCACCTCTCTTGGGATGATCTTCTTTGCTTGAAGGACGAATTAAGTTGTTTCGAGGGATTAATGTTGCACATGCTTGGGTTGATGCTACAATTAGTTGTAATAGCTCAAGCTCAAGAGTGACATAAGGTCTTTTCCTTACTCATTTCTTGGTGAATATTGGTAAGGTTTACTTCTAACCCTAGTTGATGAAACTTCTGTGGTGCATTATGCAAAATTGTTAGGGTTTCTTACTAGCATTTTGTCAACTTTGTATGAGGAGACTATCCTATCAAAGGAGCTCTCCACTATTGATTGGGCATTGGACTCCTTTGCTTGCCCTAATTAGGCACTTCTACCTAACTCTTGAAGTTGGCAGTTGATGCCCTAATTAGGCCTTTCTACCTAACCCTTGAGGTTGTTAGTTGATGCCCTAATTGCAAGTATTGGAAACCATTTCTAGAGAGGGGTGTTGGTATTGATCTCTCAATGCCCTAGGAATTGAGACAAGAATCATATGCCCTATCTTTTCATTAAAACTATCTCTCCTTTACCAATTACTTGTCTTTTATTTTACATGCATTTATATATTGAAAAAACCCTAAAAATATAATATTATTGGAAACCCCTAAAAATCTAAATAAATTTATAACTTCAAAAATAGTCATGAGTTTGTAATTCTAGTCCACCCATCAAATTCACCCTAGTGGATTTATCCACATATCTCTGAAGGTGTCCCATTTTGACCTAGTGCATTAGGAAATGTGAAATTGCCCAAATTAGGGTTTATGCAAGGTTTTTGGCAAATCTAGCAAGACCAACATAGATCCATCTTTAACTCAAATCTACCAAGCACCGAGAGGAATCCAATTTCTTGAGGTGTAAATTTTTTTATCTTAACTTTTTTACATTTTAGAAAAATTTACACATAAGTTTGGGTGGATTTATGTGGGTTTTAATTTTTTTCTTTTAAAATTTGACATGGATTTTTTAATTACTTTTCATTTGGTTTATGTTTTAATTTTTATAAATTGAAATGAATTTATTTTTTAACTACTTTTAATTCTGAATAGTGTTACATTAAGTACGTGACAACATCTCCCCCATACTGGGCTGTAGAGCACCTTGCTACTCTCGGTGCAATCATCAAATTCACCCTAGTGGATTTATGCATAGATTTCAAAAGGAGACCCCATTTCCCTGGGTGCATTGGGAAACATGAAATTGCCCAAATTAAGGTTTTTGGCAATTCTAGCTAGATCATCAAGTGCGCCATAGTTCAATTGATATCCTCCCCTTCAAAGCGCACTTTTATGAGGTTGAGCCTTGGGAAGTATGAAACCCTCCCTTGGGAGTTATGTCTTTGCATTGAAAGATGTGATATTGATTGATATTGATTAGTACATTGAATTAACTCCTTTATATGATTTATGTGCCTTCGTTATCCATTATTGACTCCATATAAGGCACTGATCTCATACATAAGGCTTGTAGAAAGGTATTTGCAGGTATGTTGGTGTCTGTAGATGTCCTTCCTTGGTTAGGGACTCTCCCCTAGGTTTAGGAGTTACCCGAAGAAGTTGAGGTAGGTTGTGGTGGCATTTGGGTCTAGCTCCTCCCATATGCTTACCATCGCTAGCACAAGGCATATTTAGTCTGCTTTGAAAGGACCGCTGGCTTGATCGGTAACAAACACCATCATAATCACATCAAGTGGTAGGTAGAATACAAGACACTAATCTTTATGCATGAAGTGACAAAGGGAAAACGATTGCCAAAGGATCATTTACAATGTCACACACCCAATAGCTTCTTTCCACTTTGGGTACTCGATTTCACTTATGAAATCTATTCTTGATAACAGTTCTAAATTTCCTTTTCACTAACTAGTTATTCCATTAATTTTAACAACAAAAGTATTTTTATATACATAGCAGTCAACTATCTAAAATACCCATTCTAATTTATGCAATCATTCCTGCCATACATGCATCCAATCCATGCTTAGCAAATTCATGCACACATACATTTCCATAAACAGTAATGTAATCGGACACATAATCGAAATAACCATGGCATTCATGCATTCACAATTAAGAATCATATCTTTTAAGGTCCTACTGGTTGTAGACAAAGGGCACTCCACCAAGTCGTAGGCACTCTGTCACACCAGTTCTTACTATAATAGAGGCCACCCCCAAGCTAGGGCTATCACTTCACAAGGGTGAAGATTTCCCAATTCCTCCACTCAACCACACTCACACAAACCTTTGGTGCAAAAACCCTCTCCACAGTTGTCCCAATCATCTAGCACTCATCCCCCATTGACGTACACAACACAACGAATGGAACCGCCTTGTTTGTACCGCAATTGCTCAAGCTATCCCCGTTCCCTACTAGTGATCCAACACAGGCCGACTAGGGAGTTTTTGTGCTTAGACTCCAAGGATCTCAGGTACAGGCCAGGTTTCACTCACAAGGACACCTCACTCGTTAACACTAGTTTCCCCATGGTAATTGGCATGAGTGATATTGTAGTGGTAGAAAGTTTGAAAGACCTAGGAAAGGTTTTCAAAATCATAAATATGTATGGACCATATGGTGATAGAAATCCCTTTAGGGAAGGTTTGAGTGATTCTGGTGTTCTTCTACGGGATAATGTAATAATTGGAATGGACCTAAATCTAACTCTAAGTCAAAGGGAAGTACGGGCAAAGACAGCAAGGAAAGATGCATGTGCAAATTTCTTTTGTTATTTCTTTGACACCCATAATCTGATTGATGTAGAATCTGTAAAATTAGTTCCTGCATGGCGAAATGGTGGAAGAGGTAGAAATGGGATCTCAAAAAGGTTAGATAGGTTTTTGGTTGTTGAGCAATTGAAGACAATTTAAAAAAGGATTAGATCATGGGAAGATCAAGTAAGTTTGTCAAATTACTTGCCAATTTTGCTGCAAATTGAATTATAATGTAAAACAAACCTTTCCCCCTTTTAGTTCAATCACTCTTGGTTGAATGAAGTGGACTTCAAAGAATTAGTGATCAAAAATTGGACATTTGATCACAATAGTGGAGAAATAGCAAGGAAAAAATTAGCAAACAATTTGAAAAGGCTAAAGATTGAAGCTACAGTTTTGGCTTATAAATAAACCCAAAAAAATCAGAAATATATGAAATATTTGGAAGAATACATCAAAAGGCTTTTTTATAATAATGATGCAGGGGTACCCATGGGGCGTAAGAATAGACAATGAATGGGTGTAATGTTAAGGCACTCCTTCCGTAAGGTCATCGGTCTTTATTTCATGGGTACTAGCTTAACAAGGTTCTTTAAGGGAGATTAGAGGAATAAAGGGATATCTTAGATATCTAATGCAAGGCTACAAGTATGGAGTTTAATTTAAGGAAGTCTACAATGTTGTTCATTGGGATGATTGAGGAAGATAAAGCCCAAACTATAAATCTGTTTTCTATGAATTTTATGGATTTAGATGCAGGAGTAAAGGAATTAGGTCTTAACCTAAAACCTAAATTGGTAATTATAAATATGAGGACTGGATCTGGTCGCACTAGCAAAATTGAATCAAGAACTACTCCATGATGTAATAAATGGTTGTCAAGGGGAGGAAGATTAATTTTGGTAAGGTTGTACCGGAAAGCATCCTGGTGTATTGGATGGGCATTGGTCATATTCCTTAAGGTATTAATTAGGTAACTAAAATCAATAAAAAATGTTTTAGTTTTCTTTGGATAGTGAAATGGTCCAAAGTTGCAAATATGAAATAAGTTAGGGGATGGGACTTGAAAAATACCCATCCAATCAATTTAGCCTTTGAAGCTAAAAGTTTGTGGGGAGTAGTCTTCAAAGAAGGTTTATAGGGAAAGGTTATGAAAATAAGTAATTAAGAAGAATATCAGTAATAATTGGGTAAGACAAGAAAGAAAGAGTTCAAGTGGGGGTTAAATTGTAGTTTAGCATTGGTTAAATCTTTTTTGAACAAGCATGAGAATAGGTGAGGACCCTTGGATTGGAAGTAAAGGCAATTTCAAGTTGTCTAAGAAGCTGATAAGAGAACTACTTCTCATAGGGATCTTCTCAATGGCAAATGCACCTATTATTGATGGCAGGAATGTCTGGTCCAGAGTTGCCGAAGCTTCCCCCCCCCCCACGGATCCGACCCCGGAACCTCGCTCCGAGCAAGTTCGCCCCCGAAGCGTCCTAGGAACCGCGAATTGGTTAAGGAAATCACGCTTCCTGGTTTTTGCAATTCGTTTTGGGCAATTCGTGAAGGAACCGCGCGCCGAAAACTCAAAATTCGCGCACCCTAAATTTCGGAACCGCGCGCCCTAAAATCCGGAACAGCGCGCCAGGCAAGAGGCCGCAAACTTCACTTTTTTTTTTTTTTTCTAATTTGGCTTTGTGGGTGGGCCCTAGGGCTTTCTTAGGGTTAGAGAGGGGAGATAAAGCCCAATCTCTCCCTCTTCTTCCTCATTGTTTCATCTTTCAGTTGGAGTGGAGAGCTTGAAGAGGATTGGTGAGAGCTTGGAGAGCTTGGTGTTGGAGCAAAGTTGGAACTTGGAGAGCTTGAAGAGGATTTGTGAGAGCT
>LPNX010177341.1:342093-373502 GCA_001517045.1 Pseudotsuga menziesii
AGGAGTAAGGACTTCGAGGAGATAGGAGTAGGAGTAATAGATTGTTTTTCAGTTTACTAGTCTACTAGATTTCAGTTTAATTATCATTGTAGTACTTATGCAAATAGCCAAGTTTTGTAAACAAAACTATTTGGCCATGGCTCATGTTGACAATTGGTGGATAACCTTTTTCATTCCATAAGTTAATGATGTACTTCCCTATTATATGGTTCTAAAGTTTTTATGTTTGTAATTGCTAGAATCTATATGGTTTCTATTTGTATTTGTAAAATGTATTTCAATTTGTTACTTTGTATTTTGTAATTGTTAGCAGCTAGATGGTTGATGCTTGAATGATTATTCATTAATTTACTACGTAGTATGGATGGAATGATGGATAATATGGAATCTAGATGGCATTTCATATATTGGAAGTATCACAAACATACATGTTTCATAAATTTTGCATCTAGTTTGACATTCTACATGTTTTCTTTTGAATATATATATATTTATATATATATATATATATAAAAACGCTTCCGACCACGCTTCGCTTCCGGCCATTTTTTGAAAAACACACTTCCGCGCACCCGCTTCCCGCACCCGCACCCGCTTCGCTTCCACGCTCTGGCAACACTGGTCTGGTCTCAGGGTTGGAAGAAGGTAGATGATTTGGATTTGGAGTGAGGAATGGAACCTTTATGTCAAAAGGCTATATTCTAGCGCATTAAAAATTTTGGGTAGGATGATATAATTAAATGGTTAAAACACCAAGGGAATGGTGAATACACTACAAAGTTGTGTTATACAACATAGATGGAAGAAAAAATGGAGGGGGGATCCTTGTAGTGGTGTGTTGTCTAGAAATTACAAATTCCTTTGAAAGCTAAAACATTCCTTAAGTTATCTCTGAATAACAAAATTTTAAGTTAGGATAATTGCCAAAAAATAAAAATATACAAGGCCCAGAAAGATGTATTTTTTGCAAAAATAATGAAGAATCTGTGGATCACTTGCTTGTCAATTGTCCTTCTACTAAAGATGTTTGGAAAGAGATATTGAAGATTGCC
Organism: Pseudotsuga menziesii; assembly: GCA_001517045.1. Lineage (NCBI taxonomy): Eukaryota > Viridiplantae > Streptophyta > Pinopsida > Pinales > Pinaceae > Pseudotsuga > Pseudotsuga menziesii. The sequence continues at coordinate 343,146 of LPNX010177341.1, forward strand.
AATGGGAAAAACAAATGGGAGCAGAGGTCTTCATTTTTAAGGCCTCTTCATTGTTTTGTGATATGAGGGGTGTGGCTATCTCTAAACAAAATGGTTTTTCAAGTTTGGAATTAAATCCTACTCAGGTTGCCCATAAAATAAGAAGTGCAAGCAATGAAAATCGGTCGGCTGCTAAAGAGAAACTGGTAAGAGTTTTAAAAAACCATGAAATTAGAGTTCTAAAAGAACCTAAAATTCACTATGTAAAAGTTTGGGTAGTCTTTAATGGTGCTTGTCAAGGAGCCCTGGTTTATGTGGAGCTGGTACTATTTTATACCTGGATCAACAGAATCTATTGAAGCTAAAATTAGCAGTGGGTCCAAGCACAAATAATCGAGCTAAACCTTTTGCTATGTGGCTATTGGTTTCTATTAAAGGTAAAAACAAACAAGGGTGTAAAAAAATTGAAGTGTTTGGTGACTCAAAATTGATGGTGGATTGAGCCAATCTGAAATGCAGAATAAAAAAATTGCTACTTTGGCCTCTATAGAGAATACCTAATTCAAAAATCTTAATTCCTAATAGATATGTGAAATTGCTACTTTGGCCTCTATTCCTTTTCACATATCTATAGAGAATTCAATTCCATGGTTGATCAGCTTTAAAAAGAGCTCTAATGTTGCAGGAAGGAACCCTTAATGAACAAGAGTTCAGAGAAGGGAATCATTGAATCAAGTTTCTGTTGTTGAGAATGTGATTTTCTAATGCTTTTTTCAAAACTTTGTTTCTTTCCTTTTTTTGAAATATGATGTAAATGAAGTACATTACTGTAACCTTTGGGTTGTTTGAAGACAGAATCCTCTCAGGACTTGCCCCTCACCATTGAACTACGCCCCCACTGCTCTGAATGCGCCCCCACTATCTGATGAATCAACTTCGTGCTCTGAACAGAAAAAATCTGATGTAGAAGCAGTCTCTGCGTCAGATCTGATCTCTCTCTGCCCCATATAAGATATGCCTAGCTTCTCTCAGAGAGCTTTCTCTCTCTACCAGACTGTACCCTCTTGCATGCACTAAGTCGCCCTCCTTCTCTGATCACCTGAGTCACACAAGCAATAGTGACTTCTGCCTTCTAAATGCCCTTTTCTAATCCGTCAGTGAGATTAGGGTTGCAAAACCCTAATTCGACCCTCATGCACAAAAATCACTTTGGTGCATAAAAAAAGTATTGCATTAAAAATGCATGCATGCACATGTATCATGCAACCTATAGGCACATGCATACCTACTCTCCATGCACATGTGCATGCATCTCTCATGTACCTCACCTAACTGCACCAAAAACTTGTGCACCACTGCACTCCTCACATCCAACTGGAAGAAGTCACTGAACCTCTACATGTCTTCAATCACTAAATCCATGACTGATACAGAATGTCTCTCACAGTCCACACTACTGCCTATACTAACAATATATCTCCATGCTTGGAAGAACCACATGGAGGACATCCCGAGATACACCTCTATCTCTAACAGTATATTCTAATTTCATCTCTAAAGTTATTTTCTGGAAAAAAAAATATACAGTGAAATAGTTCAAAATCTGGTTATCTAGATCAAGAATCTAGTAACTTTAGTTACAACCTAGCTTAGGATTAATTAATTGACCTAGACCTGACCCATGACATGTGGATCAATTACTCCTTAGCCATAGCTGGAAACACTTTTTAAACCAATTTTATGAAAGTTATCTAAACAGTGAACAGTGGCTTGTTAAAATATGAATATCCGCTGACTGTGGCTAACGTTATGCTTTGAAATAAATAGTTGTGGGACCCAAAGTGACCTCCTGTCAAAAAACTACAATAGATTAACGTTGGCCAGTTTCTCAAGTAATCATGGTTGCATAATACATTCTAGTAGAGGATAGCCCCTAAAAAGTTATAAGGAGACTTGGTTGAAGTAATCTATGAACACAAGAAAACACCACAAGGATCGTTATGCATTCAATATCTCCATCCACTAAGTATATAGTCTAAGAGCTTTGGTGTATTTACAAATGATGTCATTATACTCGAGTAATCTAAATGGAATCCCATTAATCAAGGAACTACAGCTGCTCTTTTAAGATATATTACTCCTACAATGTTGACCATAAAATGAGGTAGGATCTAATAAAATCTAATCATACTAAAAAATGAAATGAAATGCAACATGCTTGGGTATAAAGCTACTGTAAAGAAAGTCTATTTCAGGGCCCTACAGTAAAACCAATAAGGTACAACGTCGATATTAGGCTCGGCTGAATAAAAATTACTGACCGTCATGTTGAAAGTAGCAGCATCAGGAGACATTCTCCACCCTGAAGCTAGGGAGGGTAATAAGTCCTGTGAGTCAACGACAAAAGTCAAAGTAGAGAAACCTTGTGAGTCTTGTCAAAAGTCAGGATAGCTACCTCAAGCCTTGTGAGCCATGGGCAAAAGTCAAGGTGAGCCTTGTGAGCTAATCCAAGGCTGAATCTAGCAGAAGTCAAGACAAGAAGTCTTGTGAGCTAGATTGGATGTGGGATGACCTCCTTATCTGCTTGTGATGTGATGTGTTCTCCTAAGAGCTGGCCAAACTTACTTGAGTAATCACTCCAAGAGATTGAAAGTTGAAGTGTCAAGTGACCACATGGGAAAATTTACTCTTATTATTGTAATGAATGTAATGTACTGAGCAAAGCAGGTTGTAACTGGATGAGAGAGTCAATGTAGAGTCTTGTTGAGTAAGTTGAAGTGTCTTTGATGTATTTTCCTAGTCCTAACGACTAGATATGATGTAATGTAAATTATTAAGGCTAAAGGCCTAAGTCTGGTTTAAAGTTTCAATGTAATTAAATGTAACTTCTAGAAAGAAGACCAAGTCAATTGGAGATCATATCTGGAGGCTTCTAGAAGGCCTAACGAAAAAATTAGAAGCAAAATAGATCTGGCCAGTTTTGCATCTGTTCATTCTGCAGTATTTTCAGCAATCAGGATTTCTATAGTGAATTTAGTTTTCTGCTCATACAGGCATTCAAATCACTTAATCTCAGGTGCATTAGATAGAGCTAATCTGGGCGCATCTATCTCTACTGAACGCTCAGAGGAATTCATTGTCAAAGCGCAGGATCAAGCTTTGAAGTCATTTTTGTTACCCTACCAAAAACTGCAGTTTTCTGCACTAACAAAATTAATAAATTGACAGATTATAGAGGAATAAAGGAAGATTAGTCCAGACGTTCATTTGAATCTGATTCTACTCATCAAGGAGAGCTTTAAATTCATTAAACGCCCAGCTATTACACCTAGGATTTGACTGCAACAAGCATATTTCTCCTACAACTCTGCAGTATCATCCAGATCTGCAGTTTTTCTGCAGTAACAGCAGCATTAAATTCCAGATCTAGCCAGTTATACTCCAAGTTTGACCTAGCGCAAGGTAGATCTCAGATCTACAGATCAAGGTGAGTTTATTCAAGGTCTCACAGCTCCAGATCTGATAGGTCTTCATCTGCTCCAAGTCTTCAGTCATTGTTCTCCTCATCCAGTTGATGTACTGTAGAACCTGCAAAAAACATTCATAATTAAAGGGGTAAGTCTTTGCTAGGGTTTTTTCCTTTTTAGGGTTTCCCCAAGGTAAATCTGGTGTACTGTGTTTCGTATCTTTCTGCTGCTCTTCATATTTTCATTTCTGCTGCAAAATTGTTATAAGTGTTTAAAAAGAAGTTTTTAAAGATCTAATATCACAAGGAATCAAATCAAAATTTGAACATGTCAATGGAATGGAACATGCTCAACCAATTCTCAACTACAAGACTGGGCTTAAGCACCACACATTCTCCCATGTGCTCTAATTGTCGGAAACCCTCCATACGAGGGAAGAAAGAATAGACTACCACAGTGGAACAAATCAAAATGTTCTTACAAAAGAAGCTTCACAAGTTAAGAGTATATTGTCTTTTACCTCGTCCTCTTTTTTTCTCATTTTGGTGAGAGCACCATAAAAATAACTGCTAGCTTTCTTAAGAATTATCTTTTCACTGGATTACTAAGGCCATTGGAAACTCACTAAGATCCTTAGCACCTTGCAACTAAATTTCTTCCACTTCTCATCTAAATCAAGGATATCACTATGACAAAGTTGTCTATCTGATGTCCACAACCACTTTCAACCAAGAATTGCATTATTTATGCTGATCTCTGTAAGATCACGTTGTCAAACTTAAGTTTAAATGCATAGCACTCAGCAACCATAGGAACTCAGGTTGCATATTTATCCCAAAGTTGGAGCTCCTTCCATCCAACAGATTAGCTTCTATCTCCATGTCCAACTGGTATTTTCTTATTAGTTACTTTCAAACAAATGTTGTCAAATAGAACATATGGGTGCGACTATTACCTACAGAGAAAATTTGAAAATACATCTCACTCTCTAATTCAGTGCTGAAGATGCACAGATCTCTGGTAAGAAACCCAACATTTAGCATAGAAAATACTCTTCTTCACACCATATCAATTGGAGACTTTATTTGTATTAATATGCTTACAGGGCATGTCACATATAGGCCAAATGTTTTGCCCAAATCTTGACCCTAAGGAGACAATACACGTCAGATTTGTGGAAAACTGTAACTAGATAATCAACATGTCAATCCAACCTAATGTCCAATCAAACAATCCAATAGCACATATCCTGGATCAAAGAGAAACACTTGTTAGAACTACCTTAATACAGACGGATAGAGTAAGCAGAGTCTGAATAGACATTAAAGATCGGAACCTTTCAGAATTTCAACCAAAAATTATAAAACCCTATCAAACACCTAGGGTTTCAAACTTAATCTAGGTGTTTTGAGCCTTAGCTTTGGCATAAAGATTCATTTCTTTTGTTTCAGGTTTTATAGGCATTCAGCCAAGCATGCTCACGTTGTGGCATTCTGCAATTAAATGTAAAGGATGGATACGTCCTCGCATTGATTGACTTCAATGTTAAGATTTATATTATCCGTCGCTGGAGGCATTATTTGAGACCAGGATTTCAGATCTTGTGAAAATACTCCTCATTTATGCATATTTTCATGATAAAATAAAACAATTTTCAGACTAAAAATGGTACAGGCTCGGGAATGTGTTAATATGAGAGAACCCGGCGAAAATTAAATTAAATCAAGTCAAGGAATCGAATCCAGTGAACCGTGGACGGATGAGGCCGTACCTTTCAAGAAGAATGTTGCCTTCAGGGTTTGCAAATAGCACCGTTAACAGCATCGTACTTGGTCGTTGGCCGAACGAGAGTTCGATTATCCTCCCTACCAGCGGGAAATTATCGTGGGAAATGGCTAGCCTGCGAAATAGTTTCGCCTAGATTAGAATGACAATTAATACCCTCAGCTGGACACTCGAGAGCTTTTATTGGCAAATTAGTGATCAGCAACAACAACAACGTCGGGCTGACGTCACGGTTGAATTTGTACGGATATTAACTTCTTTTTTTTCCTTGTAAAATACAATCAATTTTTAAAATAGTAATGACTTTTAAAAATGCCAAATTGATGTTGAGCATGTATGCTTGGTTTTGATAGTGGTCGATGGGAAATTTGATCCTAGCCAATGCAAGAATAAATGCATCATGTTTGGAGGAGGATTTAACAAAGGCTTTTATGTTAGTTGTCGCTATTAGTTAGTGGTATAAGTTGTTGTTTTGTTTTTTTCAATAAAAAGATTACAAGAGAGTTTCAACTTCAACAGCATTTTTCAGTATTACAGACATTCTAAAAAATATCTTATTGTTTTGAAAAAACTTCCAAAAAAATAAAATATCGTCTGTATTTAATTTTGCTATGAGCTAAGACTACTATATTGATACGATAAGAAAACTGGAAAATAATTTTGGCCATTAATTGGAACTCAAACCGAGTTCTTGGAGTGAATCCCTAGACTGGTTCCCTCGGTAGCAGTAAGCTTGAGCCCCTCAGTCAGCTTTTATGATTCGATTCCAGCCTACTTCGACTCCCCACTCTGGCGTGGCTTCTTACTGGAGCCTCCGGTCTCCACATTATGCATCCTCGAATTGTAGAATTGGAGCCCCATCCTGGACGCAATCAAGTCAATTTTGCGGTGCATCGGCCTGCTATCTGCGTTGTGCTCCTTCCAGGCACGAACCGGCTCCTCATCCCCCTTACTTTTGGCAGCTTCACTCATGGACACATGCTATAAATTGAGCACATAGATCTGCAGACAAACACACAACTCACAAAATAGATCACACAATTTACTCAGCAATTGAAAAATGAAACAGTGTAAAAATGGCTTACAACTGTGAACGCTTTCATTAATCAAAAAGTAATTAGATAATAATTACAATGAAGTACAATGGCTAAATAGCCACGAGCAATTCAAATCCACATGAGGAAATTCGAATTGATTACACTCTACTTGACTGTAGGTAACTAAGAACTTGTCTAAATCATTATCGGATGACTCAATGGTTAACTAACCTTGTCTAAATCATCACCGGAGTTCATCAGAGTTCTAAAACACGACTTAAGTGTTACATTCAGTGTTGACTAAGGCTAACTGACTGTGGTAGGTGAGAAATGTGGCCCGCCTGCATGCAGCCATGCAAACCTAGCGCTAACTGAATGTAGAGGACTAGAACTGAATGTAACTGATTCCTAACTTAGCTTGACTAGTCACCAACTCAACTCAACTGACTTTGGTTGGTATCGGCACTCCCAGTGGCTCCTAAATTGTAGGGATTGGTCTAGGAGGCTCCTAAACTGATGCATGCAAGTGCAATTAGTGGCAACAGGCCTCAATTAGTGTTCTCCACACTTTAGTAATTTAAACATGTGCCCCAATTAGGCCAAGTGGACCCAATGGTGCTAGTGACTAAAAATAAACTTAATGGACTCCTGATTTATGCATGACTCCTGATTTAGACATATGACCAAATTGGACAAGGGAGGATTAATAATCCTAATACCCCCCTGAATGCTAACTTGGACAATCTATGGGCCTTGGTAACTAAGACCATAGGTCACCCATTATATCAAGTAAAAAAAAATAACTGCTTAATACAAGGAGCTGGGGCAAAAACCACATGGGAAAACCCCCCCCCCTCTATCTAAGCAGGTATAATCAGGTCTCAAGTTTGAAAAACGTGAAAATATGTTGTTGCAATCTTCATCTCTGTGAGGTAGCGAAGCAACATGCATGGTGTGTTGTGCACATGTATTATGGGGCCTAGCATGTAAACTTCTCCTTCTTCTCCAAAATTGGTGATGGAAGGAAGGAGGAATGTAACCTTTGTCTCTTGCTAGATGAAGAGGTGTATGATCACATCTATTCTTTTGAATGTAGTGAGACTGAGCCCTTGCCATGTAGCATCTTACAGGGATTCTATTGCATCTCTCTTAAGGAGGTAAAATTGCATGGCATAGCGCAAGGGTCTTTCCTTTATGAGTGTCAAGTGGGTTTCCCGTCATCTTCCTAGCTTCTAGTTTGGAAGTAGGGACTGAATCTAGATCTGAATCACCCTAAATCTCAATCTCATAAACTGATAAAGATGGATCTGCAATACTAGTAGAAGCTGCAAAAGAAGTAGATGCAATGATTTTACCTTCCCTTACAAGTGGCTGCTGAGAGTGCACTGGTTCTGAAGGAGGCATGAAATGTGAGAACTCATATGTTTTTGAGGCATGATTTGCAACACCCTTCTCTATGATGTTCCCAGTAGAGATATATGTGATCTCCACTGAGTCGGGACCAAAGATCACTCGCTTTGGAGATCCAGTATGGGTCATCCGATAGACAGATAACAGGTTTGAAGCTAGGGAGTGAACAAATAGCACATCTTTGAACCTTCCATGTTCAAGCTTGACAGAGCCCTTCCCTTTTGTTTGGATTTTACTGTTATTGCCCATCTGAATATTAGGACCATCAAAGGACTGAAAATAAGAGAATGATTCTCTGGATGCAGCCATGTGGTTGGAAGCTCCAAAACCAATGAGGAAGACATGTGCTAATGAGCAGCAAGCCTTCAGTGCATGGCCTTTCCTTTGGTATTCTTCATCTTCTTCTTTAGAGTCATCCTTCCTTGCGCTAGCAAGTGCATAAATGTTACGTTTCTTCAAAAGAAGAGCCATTTCATCAGGTTGTCTTCTCATACAGGAGTTTTCTAAATGAAAGCCCCTTCCACAGTAAGAGCATAGGACCTTGCCTTTGTCATTCTTCTTGCTTCTCTTCGAACCTAAAGGCTCCATTGACTGCTCTTTCTTCACACGAGACTCATCTCTTTGCTTCCCTTTGTCATTCGCTACCTTATCTCCTATTGCAACCAGAGCTTGATCTTTGGGAGATCGAATGATCCCCATTTGGATCAATTTATCATTCTCAGAAGTGAGAGATTGGATGAAGGCATCAAGAGTGGGCATCTTCCAATTTGGAGTAGTGAGCCTTACTGTTTGGAAGGTTGATACAAAGGCTGAGTAGTCTACATTGACCTTTGTGAGAATGGCAAGGATGAGCTAATCTTCATCCCTCTCCACTTTGCATTGCTTCAACTGATATATCTGGTTCTTGAACTTTGTGAAGAATTCATTCAATGATTCGAAGTTGGATGGATTAAGAGTGATCAGATCATTTTCTAGCTGATGGACCCTCGTCTCATCCTGCTTATTAAATAAGGAGGCTAGCTTGTCCCAAATCTCCTTGGGAGTCTTTAATCCTTGGATGTGGAATCGAAGATCTCGAGAAACTGAGGAGATTAAGTATCCATGAGCTTCATCAAGCCTGTTCCAGTACTTTTCTTTGTCATGATTTAAAACTGGCACTACCTCAGTTTCTTCTGTGAGTCTGAAGAGCTTCTTGGTGCGGTGCAGTACCTCCATGTCTTCCTTCCACTAGTGATAGTTGAAGGGAGTGAGAGGCTCTACTGAATGAGCCATTTTGAATGTAGTAAGGAGGACTGAGTTGTTGTAGCGAATGCAGTGAGAAGAAGGGGCTACCTGTAGCGAATGCTGTGAGAAGAGATAATAACCTGTCACACAATCAAACATACAAAGCAAGGTCGCCAGTCTACAATTTTGGAATTTCCTTCACACCCAACATAGTTGATCAAGCAAGCTTGATCAACAATTTCCTAACTTGGGATATTAAGTGGTAAATTCTCTGCTTCTGGTGTAGTACTGGAAGGAGCAATTTTGCTCAGAAAATGATCCAGTTGGAGATATGAGGAGGAGAGGTGCCTTGTCCGTCAAGGCTCTGATACCATATAAATTGAGCACATATATCTGTAGACAAATACACAACTCACAAAATAGATCACACAATTTACTCAGCAATTGAAGAATGGAGCAGTGCAAAAATGGCTTGCAACTGTGAATGCTTTCATTAATAAAAAGTAATTAGATAATAATTACAATGAAGTACAATGGCTAAATAGCCACAAGCAATTCGAATCCACATGAGGAAATTCGAAATGATTACACTCTACTTGACTATAGGTAACTAAGACCTTGTCTAAATCATTGTCGGAGGACGCAATGGTTAACTGACCTTGTCTAAATCATCACCGGAGTTCATCGGAGTTCTAAAACACAACTCAAGTGTTACATTCAGTGTTGACTAAGGCTAACTAACTGTGGTAGGTGAGAAATGTGCCCCTCCTGCATGCAGCCATGCAAACCTAGCACTAACTGAATGTAGAGGACTAGAACTGAATGTAACTGACTCCTAACTTAGCTTTACTAGTCACCAACTCAACTCAACTAACCTTGGTTGGTATCGACACTCACAATGGCTCCTAAATTGTAGGGATTGGTCTAAGAGGCTCCTAAATTGATGCATGCAAGTGCAATCAGTGGCAGTAGGCCTCAATTAGTGTTCCCCACACTTTAGTAACTGAAACATGTTCCCCAATTAGGCCAAGTGGGTCTAATGGTGCTAGTGACTAAAAATAGACTGGATGGACTCCCGATTTAGACATGACTCCTGATTTAGACATATGACCAAATTGGACAATGGAGGATTAGTAATCCTAATACATGTGAGATCAAGTTCTTCATCACCCAATACACCATTATCATCTTGTCAAACGCAATGACCCTTCTGGTTGTGGTACCAGGGTCCACAACCCATTCCTCGACCTCCATCTGAATATCCTCAATTGGCGTTGTTTGAACCTCTTCCCATAACCGCTTCTCAACGGCCTAGATATTGTTTCGAATCTCCAGGGGAATGCGGTCCCTAGAAAAAGAAGCCGCAGTTTGGGCCTACGTTTGGGCTCGCGTTATTCAACCCCTGCAACCCCTCTACCCTTCCGTCCACTTACCCTTCCCACGTTGTCCTGCAGTGCCCAACCCGATCCCGGTTTCCACATTCATGGATCATTTAGGGACCATTATGGGAATATGCAGAAGATACACACAGACAAATGGGTAACTTACAATGAAACTATCTATGAGCACCTCCCAGGAAGACTTTCCCTTGGCCAAAAAAAAAAAAAAAAACTTCATGATGAAAACGGGTGGAGAAGATAAGAAATTCCCTCGGATATAAGGTCGAGGAAGCCGTTTGAACCTCTTCCCATAACTGCTTCTCAACGGCCTAGATATCGTTTCGAATCTCCAGGGGAATGCGGTCCCTAGAAAAAGAAGCCGCAGTTTGGGCCTACGTTTGGGCTCGCGTTATTCAACCCCTGCAACCCCTCTACCCTTCCGTCCACTTACCCTTCCCACATTGTCCTGCAGTGCCCAACCCCATCCCGGTTTCCACATTCATGGATCGTTTAGGGACCATTATGGGAATATGCAGAAGATACACACAGACAAATGGGTAACCTACAATGAAACTATCTATGAGCACCTCCCAGGAAGACTTTCCCTTGGCAAGAACAGATAAAAAAATAAAAATAAAATAAAAAATAAAAAACTTCATGATGAAAACGGGTGGAGAAGATAAGAAATTCCCTCGGATATAAGGTCGAGGAAGCCATGATTACCATAATCAGCCTGTACTTTCCCTCCCACTGCCAATACTTTCCCTCACTCGTAGACGTACCAATCTCAAATCTTAACATCACACATAAATTAATCACCAAATATGGACATTGTTGCGTATCTGGCCTCCGTCTCTTTCCACGCTTGTTCATGTACCCTTTAGTACCCAGCTCTGCAATGAGGTGGTTTATACTCGTCATTTTCCGCATAATTATACTTGGTGGGCTGACACCACAGCTAGGATCTCTGTCTACCTCTTGTCACCATCTCGAGAGGCCTGACCATTGCCTTCCACCTGTTTGCTTATCTCATAATCTAGGGAGGCTAGGTGGCTGTAGTTATTGGCCCAAATCTCATTTCTAAACTCTTGCATAGTACCTGTGATGCGAGCCCTACCCCCTTATGCTCCAAAGTTGGCAAGGAGATCTGCCACCTTGTTTGCTCCCATCTTACGTGACTAAAGGATACGATTTTATGAGCAGAGACAATGGTCCTCAGGGTGTCCAACCTGCTCAAGAGCCTCCAACTATAAGTGATTTGCTATGTTGTTTGCCCGTTGGCTAATTTTTTAGCCATTTGTATTATAATGTTGGAGTCCTCCTCCACAATAATCAGCATCTAACCTTCCCCAACTGCAAGCTTGATCCCCTGGACGAGGCCTTCCAATTCCACAGAATTGTTAGTGTCATTGCCTATATATCCAAAAAAGACTTTCATAATTACTCCGACGACATTCCTACAAACACACCCTTACCCTGTTGCTCCCGGGTTTCCTTTGGCTGCCCCATCAAAGTTAATTTTGAAATAGAGTAGTGGTGGAGGAGACCAGGAATTCGGACTAGATGGTCTGCAAATTTTGTCTCTCTGTCTAAGCCCATCCAAGTCGTTTCTTCCCAGTCCCCAACCAGTCATGATGCGAGCTTCATCCTCTGAGAAATCCTTGTCTTTCTCTCCCCACTGCATGCTTCTTATAGTTCTGGGGAGATTCTTGACCATTTCTTGCCACACCTCCTCTTCATTGTATTTCTTATCCTGGAATATGTGATTATTTCTTTCCTTCCACACATTCCACATAACCATCCCTGGAAACATCATTGATAGAGTCCATAGAATTGGATTTTTGAAGGCTTTAAGATTCCACTATAGAAGAGATTATCCAGGTTGACTTCTCATTTGATCGCTTCTCCGAAAGATCATGGCTCCTCTATCCCATAGTGAATCCGTATAGGGGCAGTTGTCCAACAGGTGCTCCATATTTTCTTCATTGTTGAAGCATAAGACACATTGGGAGGGACCATGAATCCCTTGTTTCCTTAGGTTTTCTCTAGTTAAGATCTTACGCTTGAAAACCAATCAACAGAAGATGGCAACCTTTGTCCATGGATTTGTATCCTAGATCTTTTGCCAAAATACTTCTCCAACCTCCTCATTGCTAGTGCGAATGTCATAAGCTTCTTTAATGCTAAAAGTGACTTTTTGTTTGTATCCCCACCTCAATTTATCTGGCCCAGTCTTAATGTGGATGAATCTCTTCTAGAGAGCTGTTTAGAAAGAGCGAATACCGTCTTCATTGGTTAGTCCTTCCACCCCTACTTGCTTCGACCATTGTCTTTGATCCTCCAAGGGGGGACCCTCCTAGTAATGACACACCCTAAATTTTTGGTTAACTTGATACCACACATTTCCTATTGAACATGTTTCCTTCTTTATGTATATCATATTGATATCATATGTGAAGAGAAAGAGATAGGCATTGTGTGCCCCCACAAGCATAAGTAGGGGTATGCCCACTATACAAGTAGTTGCAACCCTAGTATTTAAATGAAATCATCTAAGTGTGTGGGTTATAAGCCTTTAAAGGGAGTGTATTATGTATGTTATAGATTACAAATATATGTTTTATGTGTTCTGATTTTTTAATAATGTTTATAACTATGGTTCAAGCTCTTATGCAATGTTGGTATGTAATATTTTTTGTGGAGTTGTTATGTTCACTAGTTCATGAAATTAAGAGAAAGCATTGTTGAATGTGTTGCAATATGAAATCATTATCACTTTCATGGTTCAGAAAAAAACCATCATTATTATTAGTTCTATATTTCTCACTTTGGTGGTTCACAGAATTAAGAAAAAAAAAAACCATGAACATGTTTTTTTAACAACAAAGGTAATCTTTTGTATTATCAAAAAGTTGCAACTGAACTTTGAAACGAGTATATACATAGTAGAGTTTCCCGCCTTTCAACTAATTTAGTATATATATCAAAAAAAAACTTCTTGTAATTCCACTATAGCTAGTGAATAACCAGCAAAAATCTCCCAAAAGCAAAATTGTTTTACAAAACATGGAAATTTTTCATTGAGGCTATCATTTGTTGACCTTCACCTGGAAATTTGGAGAATCACTTTCCATACTTTACTGAGCTTGCTACAGTCCAGCTTCCTCCCTAGGTTGATAAACTATAAGATCCTTGTGTTATTAGTGGACTATGGGTTCCTCAAGGCCATCAACCAACTCATTGGAGGCTATTGAAAATGAGTCTTTGCCTAATTGATTGAGGAGACTCCATAGTCATCATGTCTCCTCTTCCAATCATTTAGTTGTTGTGTGACTTGTCTTTTAAATTTGTCATTTAAAATTCTCTGAGCATTATTTTATTTTCCACATTATGCAATCTAAAATTGTTTCCTTTGAGCATGTCTTCATGTTGTCTACGTGCTTTCTTTATGTCCATTAGTTCTTTTTGGATATTCAACATGCAAACTACACAATCCATGATCGTCAAGCTAGCAGGTATGACTAGCATACCAACTTAAGCTAAAATTGTTGTAGTATCATACGCTTCACGAGCTACAAAAAAATATTGTGAGTTGTCAGACTATTCTGGAAATTGTTGTCATTTACTACCATCGACTATGAGTCCAAAACTTCTCCATGGGGGGCACGATTTTCTCGTACCCTCTCTAGTAATCGTTATAATTTGAGACTCTTCTTAAGCTGCCAAAGAGTGCTATCATTTCTCATAATCTTCCAAAGATTGTTGTTGCTTAGCACCATCAACTATGAAGCCCAAACTTCTCCAAGGGAACCACAATCTACCATTACTAAGAAATAAAACCACAGTAATGGCGCAAGCTCTTGCTACTAAAGTACCTATCTTCCACCACTGGTATTCATCAGGTTGAGACTCAATTCACCATGAGTTTATTGTATTTCTTGGTCCATCTGTGGGGATAAACAATTCCATATTGTCTACTATATTTGAAACGGCTTGATTGATGTATCGGGGTGGAGTGATGAGGGGATCTAAGGAGCGCGTGGGGGATTTCCACACTCATCGTTCTACTCTCTTGGTACTGAGCCATGTGAACATTATGATGGCCCTTCCTCTTGCGCATTAAATCATTGATCAGCCCATGTATTAGGGGATAGGGCATTTGATTAGAACCCCATTTTTCACTAAATTATCTTTCATAATTTATGTGGCGGAGTTTGCCCTGACATTTGCTTGTTGATTAAATTGCCTAAGAACCTAGTCAAATTGAATATTTGTGAAATGGTTTACCTCTTTAGAGATCCTCGCCATCCAACAAGCCATGGTAACATTTTTAGGGGCATAAAACTTTGAGCCATCTTGATTATTATGGAGGATTCCCCTATCACAGTTAATGAGTTGATATTTGGCACTCGAGCTTGTCTTAGATCTTGAAATAAGGTTGTTGCTTCTGCTTGGTTATTTATTATAATCCCTAGACCACACTCATAGAAAACTTGTTGATGCTCATCGGGATCAATGATGATCCCCCACACACCTGCCACATCTAACCCATGAACATGTTATAAGGGATGAATTGTTAGTAAAAAAATATACTTCAAAGTCGTGACATAGCATTGGGTAAAACAAATAAACTTATTGATGTTAATAACTTTAAGTGCTAGCACTCTATGAGTAAATGACTAAGTTTTCATAAGTTACATAGTCTACCTTGGTAATTTTTTGAGACATTTTTTTGGTATTTTTACAGTGTATTTAATTGTTTGGATGTAACAGTAAGGGACAGATTCTTCAATCTAGACTTTTGGCAATGTATTTAATTGTTTGAATGTAGAAGGGAGTGTGATTTTATGATCAGCTAACCATAAACCTTAAACATTTCCTATCAAATTAGATGTCTTGAGTTGTTTAGGTATTATTTTATGTAGGGTTTAAGGGTTAAGCCTCTCTCTCTCTCTCTCTCTCTCTCTCTCTCTCTCTCTCTCTCTCTCTCCATGTATATGTAAACAGCTTGTTGAAATTATTAATACTTGGTTAACTTCTTTAATTGAACTCCTTCTTCATTACATTATTGAAGTGAACACATTTAGTTCTCATTACTTTAACTGGAGTATTTATTGTTAGCATCACTGAAGTTAACAAAACGAGTTCTCCTTAATTAACTAAAGTCATTATCGTGTGCAATTCGAATTCTCCTTTATTAACTGAAATTAATTATCATGGGCAGTTTGAATTCTTTATTCTCGATGCATCTTGTCTATATCTCTTATCTTATCTACATGGTCCATATGTGTTAACTTTAATTTATCTATCATATCAAATTATACTAGGGAGATTTGTCCAATGATGTGATCACATCATTTTACTATTTGTGCCGAGTGATATTATGCTGAAGTAATTCACTCTAGAGGTGGCCAGTCTCTAGAGGAGACTTAATAGCTAGATCATGGTTAGTAGTATGTCACACGTCATGCATGCTTCAACCAGAAAATATTTGCCTCTACACATGAGGCCCACCTCTACACATGAGGTTTCGACTTGACATACAAGTCCTTGGCCTTGCTCAACAAGACAATACAACACCATCACTTTGACATATCAAAGCATTCACCTCAACACATGAGGATTAAAGTGTACACATAAGGATTAGTCATTCTTGAGTCCAACACAAGAATTTACTCCAAGTTTCCTGAGTCCAACTCAGGCTCCCTACCTCAACTCATGAGGCCCAATCCTAACAAACAAAATTGGCTTGGAGAATGACTCGTGTTGCTGTAACTTTAACACTCCCTCTCAACGCGGGAGGAATTCTCTACCATACCAAGCTTGTCTTGGAAGTACCTTTACTTCATCATTAACAAAGGCTTAGTCAACATATCTGCAATCTGCTCATCAATAGCAATGTACTAAAGTCCCACTGCTCCTCTCTCTGGACCATGTCTTTAATGAATTGATACTTCATCCCAATGTGTTTAGACTTATCATGAAACACAGGGTTTTATGAGAGATTAATGTAGCTCTGGTTATCAAAGTAAATGACTGTAGTTTTAAGCTTCTCCTCGAACAACCCAACAAGTAGCTTCCTAAGCCACACAGCTTCTCAGCAGGTAGTACTAGCCGCAATATACTTTGCTTATTTAGTACTAGTCGCAATATACTTTACTTCTGTAGTACTAGCCGCATTATATTTTTGCTTATGTAGTACTAGTCATAATATACTTTGCTTCTATAGTATTGGTCAGAATACTACCTCCCCAATTGGAGTTAAAATAACCAAGTACCTTTACCTCACCACTGGAGGCATATCTGAGTCCATAAGCAATAATACCTCGAAGGTATCTAAGCAATTGACTCAAGATACTCACATCATAACATATATTAGGTCTACTATGTATCAAGTACATTAAGGAACCAATCAGTTGTCTATACTTGGTAGCTTCCACTGTATACGATCCATAATCTAACTCATGTAGTTTCCTCAAATTATAAACCATCGGTGTAGACATAGTTTTGCAATCCATCATGCCAAACCTTTGTAACACATCAACAATGTAATTCCCTTTAGAAAGAAAGATATCATCTTTCCTTTGCCAAACCTCAAGATCAAGAAAGTAGTGCATAAGACCCAAGTCTTTCATTTCGAACTCATAAGTGAGCTCCCTCTTGCACTAAGCTATTGGATGTTCCTCTCTAGTAAGGAACAATTCATCAACATAGAGAACCAATATCAGAGGTTGGTTCTTCACAACTTTGAAGTACAAGTTTGGATCAACTTCACTCTTAGAGAATCCCTGTCTCTAAAGATAATTGTCAATCATTGAATACCAAGCCCTGGGGGCTTACTTAAGCCCATACAAAACTTTCTTTAGTTTGCAAAAATGGGACTCCTTCCCATGAACTACAAACCCCTCAGGTTTTTGAATGTAACCTCTTCCTTAACCTCGCCATTGAGGAAGGCAGTCTTCACATCCATCTGGTGAATCTTCCATCCTATAACGGATGCAAGTGAAATCATATCTTGAATAGTGGTGTACCTAGCCATATGAGCGAACATCTCATCATAGTATATGCCTTCTCTATGTGAGAAACCACAGGATACGAATATGGATTTATACTTTTCAATATTGTCATCAACAACATGCTTGATCTTATAAATCATCTGGAAGTTACTATGGACTTCCCTTCAGGTTTAGGATCGACTTCCCAAACATCATTCTTGATAATTGATTTGTATTCCTCTACCATGGCATCTTTCCATACATGTTGTTCAATAACTTCTTTATAGGTGGAAGGTTATGATGCATTAATGTGATTCATCTGTGCAACATACCCTAAATACCTTTCATGTCTCTTTTGCTCTCTAGATGAGCCTGATGGTGCTCCATGCCTTTTTGCACCTTGCAGAATATCCCAACACCACACATATATCCTCTTAGCAAGAAGTTCATCAAGCAATATTTCAACTAGTTCTACTAGTTCTTCAGGAGCTAGCGAATCTAAGGACTCTTCTAATTTCTCCCTCTTAACATTTGAAAGAGGAGGACCTCCATTATTATTGTCTTCTCTTTTGGTACATGAATGGCAACCAAATGTTGGTTATTGAGCCCGATCTTCTAGATTTAGAGATGTTATTGTGCAGTTGTGTTTGTACCCCAATTTTATTGTACACTCATCACAGCTGGGGGGTGCGGGGGTCCAGGGGGGGCCATCCCCCCTGGCTGGGGGGTCCGGGGGTGAATCCCCCGAAAGATTTTTTGGGATGTTTGTTGGCTAACATTTTGTGGACCCATGGTATTGGGTGACCCGTAGTATTTTCCCATGGTAATTCCCCTATAAAATAAAATCATTGTAATACAATTGTGTATTGTAAAACAATATCTGTGATTGTGTGAGAGAGATTGTGTGAGAAAGAAGAGGAACTGCATCGGGGTTGTTGCAGGTTGTATCCCTTCGTTTTGTTGGATGGTATAATAATAAAGGACTAACAATTTATGTGTGGACGTAGCCCATCTTGGGTGAACC
The DNA here is from genome assembly GCA_001517045.1 of Pseudotsuga menziesii. Classification (NCBI taxonomy): domain Eukaryota; kingdom Viridiplantae; phylum Streptophyta; class Pinopsida; order Pinales; family Pinaceae; genus Pseudotsuga; species Pseudotsuga menziesii. Next base: position 361,446 of record LPNX010177341.1, read on the forward strand.
ACGTTATATCTGTGTCTCTATTGTAATGTGTTTAATATTTGCATCTTGTTTAATTGTTATTGCACTTGGATCCTATTTTTCTAACAATTGGTATCGTATCCAAAAGGTCTATTTGGCTGGTAAACTTGCATGAAAGAAGGGTTTCTGGCTCGAGTGGGGGCAATGGAAGAAGAAGGAAAGTTTACGGTCAAGAAATTTAACGACCAAAACTACTAGTTATGGAAGATGCAAATGGAGGACTATATGTACCAGAAGGATCTATACCTACCATTGGGCAGAAAAACAAAACAACCTATGACTATGAAGGATGAAAACTGGGAGGTTCTTGACAGAAAGGAATTAGGAACAATACAGTTGTGCCTGGCTTCGTCGGTGGCTTTCAATATCTCAAAAGAAAAGACAACAGAGGGTGTGATGAGTGCATTGGCTAAGTTATATGAAAAACCCTCACCTTCCAACAAGGTATTTTTAATGAAGCGTTTATTTAATACGATGATGTCAGAAGGTGGATCTATTCCTGACCATTGAAATTAATTTAATACGCTTACTAGTCAGCTAAGTTATGTAAAAGTGAACTTTGATATGAGGTTAGGGCTCTTCTAATCTTGTGCTCATTGCCAGAAAGCTGGAATAGCTTGGTCATGGATGTAATTAACTATGTCCCTGGTTCAAACACTCTTAAATTTGATGATGTTGTTGGTGTTATTCTTAGTGAAGAAATGCGAAGAAAAAGCATAGATGAGATATCAGGTAATTCCTTGACCATGGAGAGCAGGGGAAGACAAAAGGAGAGAGGAAGGAGACCATGTAACCACAACAAGTCTAGAAAGGGAAAATCCAAGTCCATATTTGTAAAGATAGAGTATTGGAACTGTGGTAAGAGAGGACATCTGAAGAAAGACTGCAGAGCTCCAAAGAAGAAAGGAGACGGGTAGCAAGAGACTACTTAGGAAGAAAATGTAGTAGGTGATGTGTCACAAGATGCTTTGATTCTTGCATTAGACAATACTAGTGATTATTGGGTAGTAGATCCAGGCGCTTCATGTCATGTTACACCCCATAGGAAATTCTTTCATGATTATGTTCCAAGTGATTTCAAACATGGTTTATTGGAGGATGATGAACCATGTAAAATTGTTGGAATGGGTAAGGTACATATTAAGTTAAATAATGGAAATGAATGGTTGCTAAAAGATGTAAGGCATATTCCTGCTATGAACAGAAATCTGATCTCAACTAGGAAGTTGGGAGATAGGAGTTGCTTGTCTATGTTTTGAAAAACGTGGTGGAAGATCACTAAAGGAGCATTGGTAATAGCAAAAGGAGATATGATAGGTACATTGTATTTATGTCCTCATAATACTGATTGTTATATCTCTATAGATTCCATAGAAATAGTTGCAGCGTTGTGGCATCATAGGCTTGGCCACATGAATGAGAAGGGGATGCAGATTCTCCACTCAAGGAAATTGCTTCCAAATCTGAAGCAGGTAAGTTTGGAATTATGTGAGAACTGTGTTTATGGAAAACAAAACAGAGTTAGATTTCTCAGCGTTGGGAAACAAAAGAAGAGTGAAAAGTTAAAGCTCGTTCATACAGATGTATGGGGACCGACTCAGGTACAATCTCTTGGTGGCTCTCATTATTATGTTACTTTTATTGATGATGCAACTAGAGAAACTTGGGTTTATTACATTAGACAAAAATATGATGTGTTTGCTACTTTTAAGAAGTGGAAAGCTTTGGTTGAGAATGCGACAGGAAAAAAAGTTGAAATGTCTTAGATATGATAATGGAGGTGAATACGATAGTAAGGATTTTGATGATTAATGTTCATACAATGGGATTCACATAGAGAAGACAGTCCCTAAAACACCACAAGAAAATGGTGTGTTAGAACGAATGAACCGAACGATCATGGGGCGTGCAAGGTGTATGCGATTGCATGCAGGTTTGCCCTTACAATTTTTGGTTGATGCTATAGATATTATTGTTTATTTAATAAACAGAGGGCCTTCAAGCGCTTTGTATGGTGGGATTCCAGAGGAGGCATGGACATACAAAAAAGTAAACTACTCATTTATGAGAACTTTTGGTTGTGAAGCATTTTTCCATATTGGTAAAGAAAATAGAACAAAGCTTGAGGCTAAATCCAAGAAATGTACTTTTATTGGATACGGGGTTGATGATTTTGGTTATCGCTTATGGGATTATGAAAATAAAAAAATCATTAGGAGTAGAGACATAGTATTCAATTAAAAGGTTATGTATAAAGATCAGTTGCAGGGATAGAAAGAGGAAAAGGAAAACATAGAGTACACAGTGCTTGATGAAATCAAAGAAAATGAAGTTCCAAAGGCACTAGAAAATCAAGAGCAACAACAGGTACCTCAAACTCCTGCAAATGTAAGAAGATCTATTATGTTAAGTAGACCCACTGAACGATCCTCTCCTTCACTGTATTATTTATTGATGACTGATTCTAGTGAACCAGAATGTTATGAAGAGGCAATGCAGGTAGAAACTAAAAAGGAGTGGGAGCAATGCATGGATGAGGAGATGGACTCATTGGTAAGAAACCAGACTTGGGATTTGGTTGAGTTGCAAGTAGGAAAAAGAGCATTGCAGAATAGATGGGTTTACAGGTTGAAGGACAAAGATGGAGGCAAGAAGCGATACAAGGCTAGACTTGTTGTAAAAGGGGTTTGCACAAAAGAAAGGTATAGACTTTGATGAAATATTTTCTCTTGTTGATAAAATGACTTCAATTAGAACTATTTTAAGTCTAATGGCAGTAGAAGATTTGCATCTTGAACAGTTATATGTAAAAATGACCTTTCTCCATGGGGATTTGGAGGAAGAGATTTAAATGCAACAACCATGGCGGTATGAGGTCAAAGGGAAGGAGAATTTAGTTTACATGTTGAAGAAGAGATTCTATGGCCTCAAGCAAGCTCCAAGGCAATGGTATTTAAAATTTGATAAGTTTATGACAGAACAAGGTTATAGTAGATGCCATTCTGACCACTGTGTTTATTTCAAGAGGCTAGATAATGGAAGATATATTATCTTATTATTGTATGTGGATGACATGCTTATTGCAGGGTCAAACATGCAGGATATAAATGTGCTCAAAAGGAAACTAGTTAAATCATTTGAGATGGAGGATTTGGGTGTTGCAAAGCAAATCCTTGGTATGAGAATAATAAGAGACATGAAAAATCATAAATTGACATTGTCTTAAGGTGATGTCTCCCAAGACACAGGAAGAGATAGAATACATGTCCAAGGTTCCCTATTCATCAGCAACTGGAAGCTTGATGTATGCCATGGTGTGCATAAGACCAGATATTGCACATGTAGTGGGAGTTATGAGCAGGTATATGAACAATCTAAGTAAAGAGCATTGGAAAGCAGTACAGTGGACTCTTGGGTATTTGAGAGGCACCACTTCTCATGCATTATGTTTTGGAGGTTTAGACACCGTTATACAGGGATATGTTGATGCAGATATGACAGGTGATAAAGACAACAGGAGGAGCACCACAGGGTATGTCTATACTATGGGTGGAACAATGGTAAGTTGGATTTTAAAACTGCAAAAGGTTGTTGCACTTTCAACAACAGAAGCAGAGTATGTTGTTGCTACAAAGGCTTGTAAATAAATGATTTGGTTGCAGAGGTTCATGGAGGAATTGGGTAAGAAGCAAGAGAATATCAGGTTGTATAGTGATAGCCAAAGTGCCATTCATCTTGCAAAGAACTCAGTATTTCATTCGAAGACTAAACATATACAACTCAAGTACCATTTCATAAGATTTGTTCTGGAAGATGAATTGTTAAAGTTGGAAACAATACTTACTAGCCAGAATCCTGCAGACATGTTGACAAATGTAGTAACTAGAGAGAAACTAAGTTCCTGCTCGGTTTCTGTTGGCCTTCAAGCATGAAGGTGAAAATGAGAAATTTTCCAATTCCAAGCTTCAAAGTATATTCCAGCAAGTGCAACAACGATGGAGTTGTTGTGATCAGTCTCCAAGTGGGATATTGTTGGTTGTGAATCCCGATCTTCTAGATTCAGAGATGTTATTGTTCAGTTGTGTTTGTACCCCAGTTTTACTGTACACTCATCCTAGCTAGGGGGTGAGGGGAGGGGGTGTCCAGGGGCTAACGGGATCCCAAAAGAATTTTTTGGGATGTTTGTTGGCCAACAATTTATGGACCCATGGTATTGGATGACCCATAGTATTTTCCCATGGCAATTCCCCTATAAAAGGAAAGCATTGTAATATGGTTGTGTATTATATTGTAGTATTGTAAAATAATCTCTGTGATTGTGTGAGAGAGATGAGGAAGTACATCAGGGTTGTTGCAGGTTGTATCCCTTCATTTTTGCTTGATGGTATAATAATAAAGGACTGGCAATTTCTGTGTGGATGTACCCCATATTGGGTGAACCACATTATATCTGTGTCTCTTTTGTAATGTGTTTAATATTTGCATCTTGTTTAATTGTTATTGCTCTGCAATCCTATTTTTCTAACACCAAAAACCTTCAAGTGTCTAGCATTTAAATTTTTACTAGTGAAAACTTCTTCAGGATTTTTCTCTCCCAGAAAATCATGCGTTCTTCTATTTTGGATATACACAACAGTGCTGGAGGCTTCTTCCCATAAGGAGGTAGGAATATCTTGATCACACATCATAGCTTTTGCAGATTCAATAATGAATTTATTTTAGTTGCTCCCTCTATCACGAAAGCCATCCTGCTACTTGATATGCTCCTGGAAGATTCCCACTTGAGAGCATCATGCTCTCCTTCGAATATTGAATAACCATAATGACTTTACATTCTTCTCTTGTAGGTCATAACATATGGCATTTCTCTACAAGTCAAATTCAATCAAATTGTTAGCAACATTGCATGTTCATGAAATTCAATTATTTGAAAATTTCAATGCAATGGAAATAATTCACACAGTTATGTAAACATTTTAACCAATGCTTCAACATAACCTCCGTCCATATCACATGGAATGATATGCAACATTATATGTTACTGACTCAACCATAACATGTACTATATGAGCTTACTATTCAACAATAAAGAAAAACAATAACATATGCTCATTATGTTATACTATAACATACTTCCTAATTCTAGGAATACAGGTCTGCATAGAATTGTAATGAAATATATTAAAAAAAATAAGATCTCATTTACAAGAGAAATTGGTATTCAAAATACAAATACTTATATTTTATTTTTTTGTGGGCTCCGTCTTAATCTTTGCTTCCTTGTGGAGATTTTTTGAGTCCTTATGTCTTCATACATCACCTATGACAATCTCCTCACATAGAGATTATGTAATCATTGGTGCACTAAAGGAAATACTTCTTTCAATGGTCATCATCTTCTGCAACCCTTTACTTCTAGTCATTAGAATAGTAGTTTCTTGTAGGTTCATCTTCTATAACAATAAAAGCAAGAAATTTTCCCTTGAACTTTCCTCTTTGTTTTGCTCGACACTCCCTTGCATAATGGCCATTCTTGTTGCAGTTATAGCATTTGTTCTTCGATTGATCAAATTCCTTGTTGTATACCTTATCCTTTGGATGAGAAAACTTCTTCTAAGATAAGTGTTTGTTTCCTCTCTTCATCATTGTCATCAGAGCAGGGTTTTGTTCTTTGGAGGAACTAGTCTTGCTTTGGATTCGCCCTTCCTCTTTGAGGAAGTCATGCCATAACTTCTCAAAGTTAGGTTGTACCTCTCGACCATTAATAATGGCCAAGAATGTCTCCCATTAATAATGGTTTGAATGAGATCGTCATCATCCACCACTGCTCCAATGTTAGTAAGTTGATCTCTTACTTAAGAGATATTTGTAAAGAAAGAAGTTAGAGCCTCATCCTTCTCCATCTTCAGATTCTAAAGCTTATTCTTCAATGCCTTCTTTTTACTCGAAGCCTTCTTCTCATAGAGATTTGTCAAAGTATCGAAGCATTCCTTTGCGGTATTCTAAGGAGTAATCACCGTCATCAATTTGTATTTCACTGAATCATAGTGATCCGCTTAGCTTTGGATCGGTTCTTCTTGAAGATAGCGTGCCTACATTAGTAGTGAGATCTTCCACCACATTAGCTACGTATACATCAAGGTCATGATCTTATAGGATGTTCAGAATCCTCGCCTTCCAAGTGTTGAAATTCGAGGTGCCTTCAAGTCGATCTTCCGGTCTCATGAAGATTGAAGCCATTGATATTCAAGTAATGTGCTCAACTTCTCATGATCTACGTAGGCACAATCTTGCTTTCCAAATCTCAACTCCTTCATGCCCTGAGCTTTGGTACCATGTTGAATTTATTAATACTTAGTTAACTCCTTTAATTGACTCCTTCTTGATTACATCATTGACGTGAACATGCTGATTTCTCTTTACTTTAACTAGAGTCTTTCTTGTTAGCATCGTTAAAGTTAACAAAACCAGTTCTCCTTAGTTAACTGAAGTCATTATCATGTGGAATTTGAATTTTCCTTTTTTAACTAAAGTTAATTATCATGAGCAATTCCAATTATCTATTCTCAATGCACCTTATCTCTATCTCTTATCTTATCGACATGGTCCATATGTGTTAACTTTAATTTATCTATTATATCAAATTATACCAGAGAGATTTGTCCACTGATGTGATCATATCATTCTACTATTTGTGCTAAGTGATCTTATGCTAAAGTAATTCACTCTAGAGGTGGCCAGTCTCTAGAGGAGACTTAGCTAGATCATGGTTAGTAGTATGTCACACATCATGCATGCTTCAACTAGAAAATCATTGCCTCTACACATGAGGCCCACCTCAACACGTGAGGATCCAACTTGACACACAAATCCTTAGCCTTTTCCAATAAGACTGTATAGCATCATCTCTTTGATATATCAAAGCATTCACCTCAAACACATGAGAATTGACGTTTACACATAAGGCTTAGCCGTTATTGAGTCCAACACAAGAAGTTACTCCAAGTTTCCTGAGTCCAACTTAGGCTCCCTACCTCAACACATAAGGCCCAATTTCAACACACAAGAATGGATTGGAGAATGACTTGTGATGTTGTAACTTTAACACAGTTTCCATGCAAACTCTTGGGGAATAAAAGGGGGACAATGAACTCCACAACGATAATGCCTATCCTTGATTTAAGACCACTTTGTAGGCATTTAAGGCAAAGAAAATCCATGCACAAAAGAAAATCCCATGTTTTTTACATTCAACCAATAACCTCACTCATAGCTTATTGCGAGTCTCTTCCTAGTGGAAAAGAAAGTGAATATGTATACATGATGTTATATCTAGGGTTGTTTCACCTGTTTATTTTTAAATTTTTGATTATGGTTGGTTTTTTGTTTTAATTTTGCTTGGTTTTATATTTCATGTTTGATTGATCTTCATTAGGGTTCCTTTTGTTACCTGAAATCATCAAACTTTTCATTCATTAACTATGAGCCCAGGTGTGTGCAAGGGAGGATATGTTATATGATGAATTCTCACAACTGGCAGCATATTGATTTCTGATGGCAAAAGGTCCAAATGAGTGGATTCTTTTGCTCTTATCAATAACAACAGAGATAAAAAGGAGGATCCCTAGTTCAGCAATGGGATGGGCTATAGCTGTGCATGGAGGTGCAGGAATCGACTCATGCCTGCCAATGGAGCGCTAACAGGAAGCCAAGGACCTGCTCTTGCATTATATTAATTTGGTGTCTCTGCTCTTAAGGCCTCTATTCCTGCCATTGACGTTGTTGAAGCTTATGATACGGGAGCTACTGGAACATAAAGCAATATTTACTGCTGGTTACAAAGCCTGTACTGCATATTCATTCTGTTGTTGAGGAATGTGAAATAATGGAGCTGTTAGAGCAGATTGATCCAAGGACGAACAAGCCAATGAAAAAGAAGATTATTTTTGTTAAAACTAGAGCAGTTGTGGTTCCGAGATACATTATCTTTTTCAGAGCATGAAGCATTTGACCACCCTATTGCATGTCTTCTGGTTGTTTCTTCCAAAGATGAAAATCCTGTCAATAAATTTATGGATCTCTTCAACGCAGATCAACTTCCCTTTCGTTTAAATGAAGGTGCAATGGATCCAAAGATATTGAAGCATTATGTATTGATACACGATGATGAAGATGGACCTGCAGAAGCAAACAAAATACAGAGAAAGATTAGAAGAATAATTGGACTCAATGCTGGAGAAATATAAACAGAAATATCCTTGTGAGGGGCACGAATTCATGACTTTTCTTCAGGGTGGATTTCCTTCTGACTGGGAATCTGTTCTACCAAAATTCTCACAATCAGATCCGATAGATGCAACACGTGGATATTCTGAGAAGTGCATGAATCGAATTGCAAATGTCATACCTGGTCTAACTGGAGGAACTGGTTCAGGAATGGGTTCATATCTATTGGAAGCTTTAAGTGATCGATACAGCAAAATGTTGGTCCAAAAATACAGCGTTTTTTCAAACAAGATGGAGACATCAGATGTGAGCAGCTATTGGATCAATCATGATGCCACCCAAGTTTTTGGGCAAGGTCCTGATGTGGGTGAACAATATAGGTCTATCATATTCACCAATGCGAGTGATGAAGCTAAGTTGGCTGCAGTGAGTAAAGAAAGAGAACAAACTAAATTAATGGATAATTTAGTCACAACACAAATTCAACAATTTGAAACTTTCTACCCTGCAGAGCCTGAACATCAGAAGTTTGAGCTCCGGCGGAATCCTGCACTTCTTCAACTTCTTGGATTGTTGCCTGAAGAGGAGTTCACTAGATCTAGTATAGCTACAAAATTGAACAGCTATGCTGCTAGGATGTGTCCACCTTCAACTCAGAAATCCTTTGATGCAAAGGTCCAGGATATCCTCAAAAGCAGGTCTTTTACTCATGTTTTTCAGGATGTTTGACTTGTCAAATGAGTTCTATCTCTAGTATCGGGCTTCTTTAGAAAAGATCCATTTTATAGTATGACTGTTTCTGCGCTATCGTCTTTTAAGGTGGTTGTGAGTTATATTATTCTCTCCAAACCTAAACATTATGTGTCACATTGAGTTTGTCGGTTGAGCCTTAGAAAGAATTGGGTAAACACCTTAATGCTAGGTTTGTTGTATCAGAGCTCTGCTAACAGAAGTGCCTCGGATTTGAGTATCACTAGTTAACTTAAGCTTGTAAATGCCAAAAATCCGGCTGTAAAGCATCCAATGTAAAACTGTCTATAAGTGATGTTGTTATACAGCCTTACAATTCACTTTTGACTTTCAAGAGACTGACCTTGAATGCTGACTGTGTTGTGGTACTTGACAATACTGCTTTAAATAGAATTGTTGTGGATCGTCTCTACTTACCAAACCCAACATTTGCTCAAACTTCACTTCAAACGACTTTCCAGCGTCCTTCAAATTTCCCTCTCTTTTGTTTCCCACTTTGTTGACAACGAATAGCAAAGATCGAATCCTGCAATCTCCAAAGGAGCACGGCATCAGCAAAGAAGGAATCCTCGAAGATTTCGCTACACAGGGGGAGGCTCAAATGCTGTGAACAGAATGGTTTGTTGATAACTATTAGACACAGGTTTGGAGATATTGATCTGGTGACAATAAGTTCTCAATACCTGAAAAGCAGTATTATATGGTAGACTTGAAAGAGCCCCTTCTTCCTCCACGGCCTTCAAATGCTGTGGTTCGTGAAGTTCCTTGTCGATCAACCGTGCCTCTGTTTCAAGGACTAGACCTTTTGGGAGTTAAAAAGAGAGGGCAGGGGATTCGGTCATGGATAAGGATAGATAAAAAAGGAAGTCCTGGCAGATGCAGAGGAGGTTATAAAGCATGATAAGCTCTATGGTCGAGAAATAAAATTATTGTAGAAGAAAGCATAAACATCCTACGAGACATACACCCATCCCTGGTAGAAAATTTACAACAGGATTTGATTATTATTCACTGAGACTTTATTGACAAGTGTATGACCAAGTTGAGCGTTGTCTGCGGCTCTTGATGATAGATTCTATCATTTCCAGATTATCAGGGATTCAGCTAACAACTTCGAGCAGCAAAGAGAATTTAAATGGATCTCATTCAGGGACAGTTGCTCATCAAAATTCTACCACGAATGTACAACATTAAAGATAACGGCCAGCTTCACTTCTTGATCTGTCATTAAGCCACAAAATATTGGCAGAGATTTGCCAACATCAACAAATCGGCGCCTGAGAGGTAACGTTGGTTTCCCAATTCACCAAAAGACAAAGCATCTACACCCTATCAAACAGGAACAAATTGTTAACTTGGGGATTATGCACGAGAAAGATGGAATATATGAAAGATTTGAGGGTTTTGTAATCACACAAAGAGTTCTATTAATGTATAAAAGGGGGTCTGGTGGGCAGAGCCTTTCGAAGAGAGGGAGGTCCCAGCTAAGGGCTCGAGAGCAGAGGTCTCGAGAAGGGGACTGCAGGTTGGCAGTTTTGGGAGATATGTTGGATCATTTGTAGATACATCTGTATATCATGAACTCTTTGCAGCTTCAATGACAGGTTCTAGTTTTGAATAAACTTGATGTTGATTTGTTTCTGTATTGCATAAATTGTCTCTTTGATAAATCTTTTATGTACTTGGTCATTCACATTCCAATACATAATTCTTATTATGAGTTGACAGTTATCTTTCATTTTTATAAACATTGACAGTTTCACTTCATGATTTAGGATCATGGTACCTGGGTGTTGAACTTTGTGATTGCTTTCATGTCATACAGTGTTTGTTTGAATTTTCCTGCAACTCTGATTCATACCAGCCTTTACTTTAATGCTTTGATATCCTGATACATACCTGTATTTACCCATCTGTTATATACCAGCTCTGTTCATTGTAAAGTGTGTGATGGTTTTGATTTCAGTCCTAAACTGTATAAAACTGTATAAACAAGTGATATTAGCCTAGTATCTTTCTAGTACTGTAAGTTTCTATTAGCCCTGGTTTGATACCAGCTTTTATTTTTAATTTGATTTCATTTGATTTGAATATTTTCAAACCAAGATTTCCTTAAGCTTGGATCCCGTAGTCTAGGTCCAACTTTAGGGATAACACATGACAATAAAAAGTTTGTTAATCTTTAGATATAAATTTATATTCAAATTTCAATGGATCGATCATGGATTGAAGTTCAAAATTACAACAAATAACCAATTAAAAAAAGCCAAAGTACTCTTTGTCCATGAAGAGTTAATAATTTGCTACTTCTACTTTCAATTTTCCTTTTTTCCCATTCTATTATTGTTTTTGAATCCCTCGGGAACTGGAACTCACTACAACAAATTCAACATTTAGGGGCGGTTATCTTCCGCCTCCAAAAGTCACTTTTGGGGGTGGTCTTTACAAAACCGCCCCTAGTAGCATCAACTCTAAAAGTTTTGACTTTTAGGGGCGGTTCTGGAAGAGATAAAAACCGCCCCTAAAAAGTGACTTTTAGGGGGGATTCTAACCCCCCCCCCCCCCCCCTAAAGTGACTTTTGGGGGGGGGGGGGAACCGCCCCCAAAAGGGACTTTTGGGGGGGGGGGGGAACCGCCCCCAAAAGGGACTTTTGGGGGGGGGGGGGAACCGCCCCCAAAAGGGACTTTTGGGGGGGGGGGGGAACCGCCCCCAAAAGTCACTTTTGGACTTTTGGGGGCGGTTCAACCACCCCCCCACCCCCAAAAAAAAAAATTCAATTTTTGACTTTAAGGGGCAGTTGTCTTCCGCCTCCAAAAGTCACTTTTTGGGGGTGGTTTTGGCTTTGGAGGCGGTCTCTACAAAACTGCCCCTAATAGCACCGACACTAAAAGGTTTGACTTTTAGGGGCGCTTCTGGGAGAGATCAAAACTGCCCCTAATAACACCGACGCTAAAATGTTTGACTTTTAGGGGTGGTTCTGAAAGAGATCAAAACCACCCCTAAAGTGACTTTTGGGGGTGGTTCTAACCCCCCACCCCCCCAAAGTCACTTTTTGGGGGCGG
>LPNX010177341.1:373657-412325 GCA_001517045.1 Pseudotsuga menziesii
AAACCTTTGGGGGTGGTTATGAACCCCCCTCGTAGGTACCTACGGAGGCGGTTCAAAACCCCCCTTGTAGGTACCTACAGAGGCGGTTCGAACCCTCCCCTAAAACACTTTACAAACCTTTGGGGGTGGTTATGAACCCCCCTCGTAGTGACATATGAAGTCAGTTTAGAACCCCCCTCATAGCCATAATAAATCATAATAAAATATATTTTATTTAAAACATCAATATTGCAATATCATTGGGGCACGAAGGAATCGAACCTTCAACCTCCTGCTTGTAAAGCAGGCGTTCTACCATTGGGCTAGAACCCTTTAAGAATTGGAGAAAGGGGAAATATTAACACCAAGATTGCATCATTTGTAATTCAAAGAAAATTCTAATAATCCCAACATTGTTTCTTACTCAAGAGACCTAAGAAAGTAGTCTGAATGGATCTAACCTTATAAGTTGGATGAACTTGAAAGGTTTCATATGCAACATTGATTCAATAAAGAAAACAGTAATACATAAACGTTTTGCAGGACAAAGTTGGCATTCAAGTTCATACACATACTCTAGAAGTGAACATATAATTAGAATTTCAAGTATTCATGGATAAGAACGTACATATTTTCGAATGGTTGCTTGATGGATCCATGTAAGAGTAGCCTTCTCTTAGAATTTATGTCAGTAGATCATTGGGTTCTACAATTATAACATATTTAGACCCAACTCAATCCAGTCTGGTGATATAAATAACATTCAACTACAGTATGGAGAAATACAAAGATTAAAAAATGCATAGCACAGATAAATCTATAATCTTTTATGAGATAAACAATTAATAATAATGCATTTATAGATATAGAATACCTGCAACTGATATAATCACAAATGAACACCACCATCACTCAAAAGGCCAATCAGATGAAGTGTGCCATTTTCAAAGCACTCCTTAAAGTATTTAAACTCTTCTCCCTCATAGATTTTGCCAAAGGCAAGAGCATAATCCACTAATTTTGCTCCGCAGCCCAAGTCAAAATCAAAGTTAATATGTTTCCCATTCTAAAAGATGTAGCACAAATAAATAGTAGAAATATCCTTTCAGTTACCATTTATACAGTTATAAAGTACATCTTATACAAATATCATATGATATCACCCTAATTTGTAAGGTGGTCAATAAATTAACTATTACACAACCATGATTTCAACAAAATGTTAATGCTTACCAAATCTTAATGCAGGGAAAAATACCCAATGTATAGGATTATCATAAGTCACTTTGAATGCAGAAATGATCCACATGCAAGAAATTCCTTCTTCACTCTAATCCTTGACAATTTTCATCAATATTTTTCCAAAAGTAAAAAACCACAGTAAGCAAAAATAAAATGAGCTGCTTGTTTACCAGACTGGAAAATAATAGATATCAAGCATAGTAAGTCATAGAGGATAGTAGAGTCGAATAAGGACTTTGTTCCTTTTTGAAGGATTTGGAAAACAGAGTAAGAGTTTTATTTAATCCAGTTGAGTCATTTAGATGGATAGCTTAGCTTTAGCTTATAGAGCTTGTTAGCTCATGGAAGCTTATAGGTAGCTTATTGGAGCTTAGTTAGCTCGAGGAAGGTTCGATCAAGAGGAAGAAGCTCAGAGTTTAGACTCTTGGAGCTTACAAACACATAGAGAGGTCTCTGTTTGTAATGATCGATCCATTGTATTTAGGTCCAGATAAAGGACCAATGATTGTGAAATAAGATCGCATGCCTGTATTTTTTACTTAATTGAGTTTCTTGATTGAGTTTGGAAGCAATTTCCCATTTGAATCATATCTTATGACCATGTTGACTGTATGGTTAGTTGGATGAAGAAATGTCTTGAGTATTGACATTTACACACAGTAAGTCACTTTTAGCTATGCATTGCAAGGCAAATCCATATCATATGAGAGATTGGTTAACGAGGTTACAAGTCGACGATGGTGATCAAGAGGTGAGTTGCTCAACGACTAAAGAGGAATTTCGCTGACTAAATAACGAGAAAGTTAAAGGTGAATCGGTTGGGAAGTTGGAAACTAATCGTTGCAAGGATGAAGAAGATTAACGGTTAAGAATGATCTTGCTATAGATCAACGACGGAGAACTATTTCGCTGGGTGAACTAGCGCGATAGAAGAAATTCTTGACTGGCGCGATACTTTATAAAACCTGTCCTATAACAATTTAAGTCCACTGTCGATCTAGATCTGACGGTTGTTAGTCCATTTCGCTGATGAGCTAGCAAGATGGTTAATTTGCAGAAGTTGGGCACGAAATCTTTATGTAATCTAGTTCACCGACGGTAATCTTTGTGTAATATTCGGGTAATCTTTGGGAAGCATGGTTGCAAATGAGGATCCTAGCCATGTGTGAGCGCGTGGTGGGAAGTATGGTAATCTTTATGTAATCCAGTTCACCGACGCTAATCTTTGTGTAATCTTTATGTAATGTTTGGGTCATGCATGAGCGTGTGGTGGGAAGTACGGTTGTAGATGAGGATCCTAGCCACGTGTGAGTGCCTGGTGGGAAGTACGATTTTAGGCTTGAAGGGATGGAGAAGGGAGATTCACAGCACATGACAGATATGGTCTTTAAGGCTCAGAGAACGCCAATATAGGATGAAGCCAGGATGACGAAGGTCGAGTATAGAACCGTTATTATGGTGAGGTCACCGCCACCCTTATATTCTGAAGTAGCTCCGCCCTCTGTGGAGTATCTCAACCTCTTTTGTGTCTGTGCATTCCCTCCTAATCGAAAGGTCTCGTGACTATGTTTTCTGCTCTGAAGCAGTGGTGCTTGGTGAAGAGTCTATCTGCTCGGTTTTTTCCATGGCCCCCAAACGCTCTCAGAGGGGAATCTTGGGGTTGGGGAAGTCTCTGCCAACAATAACGACAAGGGCCATGTGACTAGAGCCGAGATACACATGCGGGAGGTTGATGACTTCTTTAAAGACTTTGTTCCTCCAGCGACCCACAACGAAATTGAATCAGTTGCAGACTTTTTATGGGATGAAGCTAAGGCCATGCCCCGGGAGGAGCTGCGCTGTGAGGTTAAAGCTTGGGTGGTGGACCCTGGTAATACAGCTGGGAGGGCTGCGACCTATGATAGATTGCTTATGCTCTATTGGGTTAACATGAACCTGGTAGCGCACTCTTCGCTTAGCACTGCTGCAAAACAGGAAGGGGATGAAGAACCAGTCAGAGTTTTGAAAGAGCACAACACCGATTGTCGCCTCATGCACTAAAAGATAGACATCATGACCACAAAGATTGGGATTCAATTCTTTCACCCAAGGATGGAGTAGGCGGAGGTCAGAGGGACAAGTAGGTCGATGGACTAGAAAGGGGCCAAGTTAATTGACATGACTGCTAGGGAGCCCTCCTGGAAGATGAAGTAGACCAAACACTCCTCGTCGGGATTGTCCACCCAGGGATGGGTTTGAGGCCCCTGTGTTTATGCTCTATTATTTCTTATTCAGTTTACTGTTAGTGGTTCCCATAGTGATAGGATTTATAACCATGCTATGTATGTAATCGGGATGGGGCACACCATGAACAATTTGGATGTTTTGTTATGTCTTATTCAGTCATATGTCAGTGGTTCCTGTAGTAATTTGATTTATGGGCAGCTTATGTATGTAATCGGGATGGGGCACGCCATGAACAATATGGTTGTTTTGTTTCAGGATGGGTGATTATGTTTTGGGACGAATGTAAAGCTTGTCATAACCAGGTAGGTGGTTTCTGGATCTGTTATTTGGAATGTAATTAAGTGACTATGCAGTAATACATTCCTTTTATTTACAAAAAAAAAAGTGGAGAAATTTTGAAATATTCTACAAGTGCTTCAATTTCTCACCTTTCAACAAAAAGTATGGATACAATTCATATATAGTTTAATATTAATGTCTTAAAAGAAAATGCATTTACCACCAATGGCCACAAACAACTAAAAAGTAGTCAATGGGATTGCTAACTACATTATGTAAAATTATTTAATAGTGGTCAAGGCAGCTTCAAGACCTATAGGTGATACTCCCAATGCCTAAAAGGAAACCTATAAGTGATACTCCCAATGCCTAAAAGGAAAATAGGTGATACTCCCAAAGAATGTTGAAATTTTATTGATAATAAGGATCTATAACCCCAAAGTTCAGCTATGATGCCAATAACGTCAGATGATCTTGGCATCCCCTATGCTTTACACAAATATTTCACATAAATTAGTTATTACACCATCAATTGGGTATACTTATGGTTGTAATAAATATGTTGTAATTAAATTTGTTGTAATCAAATACTTTTAATATTGTTCATTACATTACCTGCCCATGGTCAATAGATATTCCACAATCAACTTTTTTCCTTCAACAAATGTGCAATAAAATCAATTCAGAAAATAAACAAGTACAATTGTACTTAAAATGAAGAAATCAACACGTTATAATCAATGAAGCGACAATAAGATATCTAATTGACAAACTTGTTATGGTGACAACTTACAAATATGCAATAGAGAACGATACAAATTGTCATTATATTCCTTTCCATTGCGAAGACCTGCATATATCATGACAAAATGGTATGTTCATATAAGCGATTGATAGTTATGTAAAAAAAGACATAACATATATGAAATTCTAAAAAAATGAAATGAAAATACCTGAATGAGCTTCTCTTGGTTTCAAGAATATCTTATTCTCTACTAAACAGAGCCAACCACGTGAAGGTTGAAGCTCATATGGCCCCCCCCCCCCCCCCCTCCCCTCACATCACTCTCAATTTCCCACACCCAATCTATCTACTGTAAAAATAAATGAAAGTTACATAACACAATAAAACAGATAATATTCATGCATAAACAATAGAAAAACAAAAAATATCTGCATGAAAGGTAAATCCAAGTAATAATCTAAGATATAAATTTTCAGAGATACAACTTAAATGAGAATTGCTAAATAAATCATGCATGCTACTTACTAAACAACATCCAACCACGTGCCTTCACAGTCTTGTCGAACATAATCCATGTCACCATCACCTATAGCTTCATCCTCTTTGCCTTTCATCCCTTCAAAATCTGCAACACTTGATAAATCTGCATACTTCAATTCGTATCTATTACAATTTTTTGGTCCCTTTGGAGGGCATGTCAAAACTACACACCAGTCATTCTCTACCGGATCTTGTACATAAAATACTTGTTTCACTTGTGATGCTAGAATAAATGGATCTTCTTGCACTCTATCCTTGCTCAAGCAACTCTTCAAATTCACCATGGTGAAACCAATTTCATCAACTTTCATTCCATTCTTCTTGTGTACATTTATCCAATCACATTTGAACAATGGATACAGCACCAAATAGTAGTCCAATAACATTATTTCTTGAATCACTCCATGATATGTAGTCATTTGATGTATAGGGTTTTTATCCTTTGCACTTGATCTCATTAATGTTTGTGCATCTATGCACACACCACTATTCTAGGTGGCCCTGACATTTTCTATGCTTTTAAAATGAAATATACACCTATTGATTAAGTAGCCATCATACTTAGTTGCATATTTCCTTGGGCCATGTGCCAACCATTTAAGGGTATCAAAAATATTTTCTTTTCCTTCCACCTATAAATTTTTAAATGTCGTTAGAAAACCATGCAATTTCAAAATATATTAAAAGAATCTCACCTTCATACATAATAATAGTATTGATCAATGAAGTTCAATTAAATCTAATATGAAGACCATATCATTACCTATTTTCTTAACCAATCACTAAATTGTTGGTTATGGAACTTTTGTAGTAAGACTTCATCTTTTTGGGCTTGGATGTTACTATTGGCAATTTCTGTCAAGTGCATCCTATTTTCAAGTAATGTTAATAAACAATTTATGAAAATATTGTGATATATTATAATAAAAAATGATTTCATAAGGATGTGCTTATTACTTACTCTATCCAAGGTTGAATTTCATCTATGTTGTGCAAGACCCATTTGTGGGCTTGTAACAAACTAGTTTTATCTAATTCAATAGAAGTTCCACTAGATAAGGCCTTCCCATATTGTCCAACCTCTCCTTCTTCATTGTCCCAAGCTTCATTTCTACTAGGCATGCTTTTAATATATTCCATACCTTCAACATATCTAGCACAAAATTTTATGGATTCCTCCACAGTGTAGTTTTCAACTATGTAGCCTTCAGGCCTATTCTTATTTTTCACATAACTTTTGAAAACTTTCACGTTCCTAGAAAAAACACACAATTTGTAGTGAAATCAAAAGTATGAATAAAGAGTTGCTAGTAATGTATTATTATTATATGCACATAAAATGTTGGAATTTATGTGGATTTGCACTTAAGAAATTTTCAATGACCTTTCAAGAGGGTACATCCATTGATATGCAACTGGTCCACAATAACGTAGCTCTCACACCAAGTGTACAATCAAATGTATCATTATATTAAAGAATGAAGGGGGGAAATATTTTTCGAGTAAGCACAAAGTTTCCACAACATCATTTTGTAAGTTATCAAGATCTGTTGGATCCACCATTTTTGCACAAATTCGCGTATAAATTAAGCAACGCCTACAAATAGTGTTTCGAACTGCTTTTGGTAACACATGGCGCAATGCTACTGGAAGGATTTGTTGCATGAGAACATGGCAATCATGTGCTTTCATACTATAAATCTTGAGATCTTTCATAGATACATGATTTCTAGGGTTTGAACTATATCCATATGGAACTTTTAACATGAACAAAACACCACAAAGAATCTCTTTCTCCTTTTTGAAAGAGTGTGTGGTGCGGGTGGAAGAAATATTTTTTTTGACTTTTTGTTGTGGCCACAATGACCTCCTTATACCCAACTGTTGTAAGTCGTCACGAGAATTTTTCCCATCCTTTGATTTATCTTTTATATCCATTAGGGTTCCAAAAATACTTCCGCATACATTTTTTTCTATGTGCATTAAATCTAAAATGTGCCGCAATGGGAGTTTCTACATCCAACTATATAAAAAATCAATGAATTATAACATCATAGAAAAACTAAAAAATCTATTCAAATTACACACAATCAAATCCTTCAAGCATCATACATTTTAGGACTTAAGTTAATTTGTGCACATACCTCCCAATATGGTAAATTGAATAGAATTGACCTTTTCTTCCACATGTTAGTCTTCGAATTTTCACCTTTCTTTAAATTTCTCTTTCTTTTTGTACTTTTAGTCTTTCCCCATTTCTCTTCCCTTCCTTCTATTTCTGTAAAAATGCCTGACACTTGTACAATTGTAGGTGCAATGAGATGCTCAGACTTCCCTTTAAATGGTCCTTTTTGTGAACTATACTTATGATTTATTGGAAGATATCTCCTATGTCCCATGTCCACACACTTCCTAGTACATTTGAGATACATTGAATTTGTGTTCCTTCCACATATAGGGCATGCAAAAAACCCTTTAGTCGTGCAACCAACCATATTTCCATAAGTGGGAAAGTCATGGATTACCCACATCAATATAGCATTCATATTAAAGAATGACCTTGAATGAGCATCGTATGTCCTTGCCCCTTCATCCCATGTTAGTTTTAGTTCATTTACCAATGGTTCCAAATAAAAATCTATGTCATTTCCTGGTTGCTTGGGACTAGGTATTAACAATGACAACAAACAAAAGCTCCTTTTCATGCATAACCATGGCGGAAGGTTATGTGTGACTAGTACTACTAGCCATACACTGTGACTACTACTCAAGTTTAAAAAAGGATTAAATCCATCCACTGCCATTGCAAGTCGTACATTGCGAGGATCGTTGGAAAAATCAGGCCATTTAGATTCTATAGTTTTCCATGTCGGGCTATCAACTGGGTGGCGCATTATTCCATCCTTGCATTCTCATGATGCCACCTCATTTTTCTGTGAAATATATGTAGAGATGTAACAAAAACATAAAGAATCACATATACATTGCAATACTTAGTAGATTAAAGAAGATGATTTTTTAGTAGGTTGGTAGTACATGAAGGTGTATGATATAATGGAATTATAAGAGTTCAAAATCATACCTGTACATTCTCTTCAACCTCTGCACTATAGGGAAATACCTCAACACTTTGGCCAGGACACTTGTATGCACCTTTTCAGAACGAGCATCAAACTTCCATCTTGATTCACCACATGTTGGGCATTCATTTATTTTTTCATATTTTCCCCCAATATATAAAATGCAATCATTGTGGCATGCATGTATCATTTCATAGTCCAACCCCAATGATTTAATCAAACTTTTTGCAGCATATGTAGATTCTGGAAGTGTATTTCCTGTTGGAAGCATTTATCTTTTCAACTTCAACAACTGGGTGAAACTTGCATCAGACCATCCATTTCTCACTTTAAGGTTGTACAATTTCATAGTGGCCGATAGCTTATTGAAAGTAGTGAAACCTGGGTACAATGGTGCCTTGGAATCTTCAATTAACTTTAGATATTGATTGATATCATTTTTTTCTTCCAATGATTCTACTTGGCCATTTTCACAATTCACATCTGGATTTTCATTATAATATTGATAAGCATCATTTACCATTTCAACCATATGATCATCAACCATGGTTTCCTTGTTATGATCGTCATTCTCAAGAACTTCAGTATCATTTGTACGCAATGTTGCAAACTCATCGTTATGATTATCATATTGATGTTCGACTATGTGTTCATCACCATCTGTAATTTCTCGAGGCAAATCATGCATCTCTGTTGTGTGGCATTTCTTTCTCTTGTCAAATATATAGTCCTGAGTAGGAACTCTCTCTCCATGGAAAACAAAGTTTTATACGAACTTATTATACCATGAATCATCAAGTGGTCTTGTACTTCCTCAAACGTCAATACTGCAACATTGCAACATTTTTTAGAAGGGTATCTTGTGGTGTTATTATCCTATGAATGCCCTTTTGCAAAATCTATGAATTCTTCAACCCCAACTTGATATTCCTTTGACATCCTACATAGAACCAATTTGCACATCACGTAAGAGAAAACCACTACAAATTACAATGAAGACATATGTTATAAAATATCATATTGAAGAATCAAATATAAAAAGTATACCTCGTTTTCAAATCGGACCAATCCCTTTTTTTGGCCATTTGAAAATAAAACCAACCCAATTTCTCGAATTGGTTCCTCGAGAGTTGACCTCTCAACTTCCTTCCAATATACGACTAGGAATATTCATGTAGTACACCCATATGCTTTCCAAAATAGCCTTTACCAGCACATGACAACCATATACTACACCATAAAAGCTTCCACCTTATAATAACCAAACCCAAACATCAATTACATAATATTTTGGTTTTATATTAAAGCCAATATATTTAAGATTTTAACCCATTAATATAACTCTGAAGATAAAAAAACAAATTTGCGAAATCTGGTGGGTCCCTCCCCATTGGATATTGCACTTGAATATTAGAGTTACAAAGGTCATGTTTACGTAGCACGATGGTTTATAAGGTTAATCATCTTGACATTAACAGTCCGTCAATACTCCCACCACCCTGCAAATCTGATGTCTGCCAAGCACGAGTCAGCTGGATACAACTACAACCTCTAGAAGTGTTGACCGTCACCACCGGGTACTCATTCATCATTTATCAACCCTTTTCACAGTTCCGTCATGCCCTCGTCTGTAAAATCCTTCACCCATCCGAGGAGATCATCTGCGATCGACTTTATGATGCTTATGATCCTCGTTTGCGGATTTCCAGTGTCATTGATGCCCATAACGCTTTGTTGTCACCTTCCGGAGACCAGTCAGAACTATTGGTAAATTTAAAGTCATCCTTAATAAGGTTCACATTAGAACAATTGGCCCATTTCCCATATATTGTCCAAAGGGTAGCTTCCAATTATTCCGCCACTAGGAAGGCCATCTTTGATGATACCCACTCCCATGTTGTTTGCAAAATTACACTAGAATCTATCAAGGCTGCCCTCGGTCTCTCCGAAGCCCAATGTCAGGCCCTGATCCCCTTCACCGAATCAGAGGTTCTGCAGGTGTTAGGGAAATCCAACCTAGAATCCAAGAATAAATTGTTCCATACCATTTTGAACACCCCAGTTCCCTCAGAGACCCTTATCACCCCACTCTGCTCCGAATTGTTCATAAAGCCTGTCATATCATCCATCTCCCTCTTGAGTCAAATCCTAGGTCTTGATAGCGATATCATGGTCTCTGAAGTAATGCTAGGCATTCTCCTTCACCTGAGTCAATCTGAAGCAGTAATTGAGTTCAACGAGTTCTTGGCCAGAGAAATCAATTCTCAGCTTGAGAAGTTTGATTTGGATAAGCACTTTAGAAATTAGGTGTATCTATTTTCCATCATAGTAAGTTCCAATCAGCAGACCCTTGAGGACATGGATCGAGAGGTGTTCAAAGACTGGCCCCGGTCTATCCAAAAGATACAGGACTGGTCTCAAACCATGTTCATTGACAGAATTGTCCTCAACATCTCCAAACTATTCAACCCTAAAGAGAAGAGGATATCATAAGACATGAAGGTTGCCTTGCAGCAAGAGGGCATTGGAGATTGGTTCCTGATGCATAAGTATTCAGTTATCAGGGTATATGGTTTTTTGGCTGTCCCTTTCATGCTACCAGTTTACTTAACTCCCTCAGCATTTGCACTGGAATTGATCAGGCAGAGGATTTATGTAGATGAGGAGCATTTTACTTCTCACAGGAAGGACTCTTGGATTAAATACCCTATTAATTTCGGGCCCTTCATTATGAAGAAGGTAGCAGGGTTACCAATGGTAGAGAATGTTTTGAAGGCCATGAAGTTTTAGGTGACTGATGCATAGGATTACGATCCTAAGGGGATCATTTCCCATAGGAGGGTCCATGTGTAGAGGTTAGTCTTTATTCACTCCATGATCCCTGACTTGTCCCAGGAGGCAAATTATCTTTCCTATGATTTTGATTGGACTCCTACAAAGAAAATTCAGGCTCATAAAGAAGTGCAAGGTAAGGTACCAACTACTCCCTTGCCCCTAAATGGATGGTAGAAGTGGAAGGTGTCGGTCAGAGGTGGAGGATATGGAAAGTGATGAACAAACCCCTGGAAAGAAGCCTAGGATAGACGTAGAGGAGGACATAATCAACTTGGAGTAGGAGTTTAATTTTGAATCTGATTCCCTCAAGACAGTGATAGAGGAGGAGCTTGTTTTAGTAAACCCTGCTGGGGGAAAGGTTGCAAATCACATGGTGATCGTGCAGCCACTAATGGTTGTAAAGCCAACCACTACACACTCATAGAGAAATCCCCCAGGAACCACACAATCAATAAAGAAAGGGGGTGAGGAGTCTCTACTCAATTATCAGAAGTATTCTTTTGCCTCTATTGTTGAAGGGAAATTTAAGACTGAAAAGCAAATGTTGACCACCTATGGGAAGCTCAAAGAGAAATCCAAGGCTGAGACTCAGAGGAAGTCCACGGAGATAAGGAAGCTATCAAGCAGCAAAGTCTCTTTCACTACTGCCCGGAATCTTACAACAAACTCCCTGAACCTAGCCATCACTAATGAGGAATGAGTTTCAGAGGTCGAGTTCAAGATGGATCGATTCTCAATCCTAGATAAAATTGTGTTCCATAAGGGAGTTAACGATCTCATATATGCTGATTTGACTAAGGATCCATTAGCCCATCTTAGGTTGTAACAAAGAGTGGTTAAATTGGAGACCCAATTGAAGCAGGAAAAGGCAATAAAAAAGGCCTGGAACCTGCAGGTGAAACTCATGAATGACCAAGTGGCAGACCTAATAACACATAACGCTTTACAACAACCCCTTGCATCTGAGAAGCCAGTGGCAATAGAGAAGGCTATTTTACCAGCTAAGTCGTTGGCCAAGATATAGGCTTACAAAAAGAAAATCAAGACACCTATGAAAGACATCCAACTACCTCCTCAGATTGTGCAGTTATAAGGGGAGATTGAGACATTGCAGCATGAAGTTTTGGATCTGAAAGGATGCCGTGTTATGCTCAAGGCTAACAAGCGCACATGGGAAGATGAGAAGCAAAAGATGCAGAAGAGAATTGATGAATTAAATGACTATATCAACTCTGAGGACAGATCACCCACTGCGTTGATGATCAAAGATATGTCTGAAATGTCCCTGAAGGACCTGGAAACCAGTCAATTGAAGGAGGCCAATCAAGAGCTCAAGGACAGGATCACTGCTAAGGAAAGTGAAGACTCTGCTAAAGAGAACAAGACACTCAAAGAGAAGGTAGCCAGGTTTGAGGAAAGGGTCATAGGCCGAATTCCCCTGCAAGGGTTTAAACATTTTCTCTAGGATGTAGTGATAAAGGAGATGCCCTCTTTAGAAAAGCATTTGGTCATGGTGGATGAGCATAAACATGCTGTTATGGTAGCAAGTAGAAGATGTAAATCTCTGCTGGAAAGTTTAGCACAAAGGCCTAGGGAGGAGGCCAAGAAGGCGATTGTTGTTCTAAACTCAGCCTCTAGGGAAGACCTAATTTCCCTGGGGATTACTAACAGGATATCAGTTCTGATGGCAGCAAGGAGGATGACCACAAAGCACAACATGTTGCAGAATTCACTTACTAAAATTAACATTATTCAACAAGGGGTAGAAAAGTTCAACAAATTGTTTCAGCCCCTATTTCAGAAAGGGTTGCTTGAGTTTTGGGGTCCAGAGGGGAAGTTGACCCCTCAGAGCAAATATGTCGAATTGCTGAACTAGGAAAGACTAAACCATGCAAAGTTTGAGGGTATGAATGGTGGGCTAAAGGGAGAGGTAATCATCGATAAACTCAGTGAGGACTTTGAGATACTGGCTCAATTCAGGATTGTCAAATCAGATCTCCCTGTTATTGGCCATAGCCCCCTGATTGACCTGGATGGTGCATGTATGTTCTCCTAAATATCTATTTGATATGGCCACCCCTACATATCAACAATGGAAAGATATACATAGAATGAGCAATCATAAGCCTAGAAGGCCCGCCAGCAGCTAAGTCAGCCGTAGCCTGTTAAAAATATGCTCGAAGTTGTCATTTTCATTAAGCGAGCTAGAAATCCCTAGATGTCGAGATTTCCCTTTTTGATCGGTCACGTGCAACACAACATGCCTTCCCGAAATGTTTTGTGGGAATGGTGCATCTGCCACGTCAGAGCTTGTTAGGATTTAGAACGTATTTTTGGGTTTGATTCTCGCAATGTAAATAATTTTGATGCCCTGTTTCGAGATACGTCTCGAGGGTAAATTGCACTATAAATGTAACCTCTACGGAGGAGGAAGAGTTTGACTTTCATTTTTGAAGCCTCTGTGCTTGGATTGTAGCTCTGTAAAAAATTTTGCAAGTGTTAATGAAAAGAGTTTTTTTTTTTAGTTTCTCACATTCATCACAGTGTTCATATTCAGTTTGTGTTTCCTGTTTGCGTCATTTTCTGATCTGTTGGATCTCAACTTGAGTGCATTAAAAGTTTTGTTTAAAAGAATGCGTTCAACAAGTTAATTCATGGAACAACATTAACCAAAATTAAATGCTTAGAATAGAAATGAAAAAACAACATTGGAAAACAGATATAAAGAGAAACACAGAATTAGAGAGTCACAAACAGAAGTTGATAACGAAGTTCACCCCCTTTATTGGGCTACGTCTCCGGGTCCCTCTCCAATGGGTACCGATCCAATTAATCTCTTTAAAATGGTACAAAATGGTTCTGGAATCAACTTCAGCAACTGTAAACAGAATGCTGTACAAAGCCTTTAAGACCTCTCTTCGGGTAATTACAATTAGCCTTCGAAAGACAAAGAAAGCTAAAATTATAACAGAGAATGTCGACTTCTACAATAAAAACATCTAGACACTTCACAACAAACCTCTCCTTCGAGAAACGATGCTCTGTGCTCTAAACAATCTGAATGTACATCAGAATGCTGTCCAACAGTCTTCAAGACCTCCTCTTTTAAAAGTTACAAGCTGGTCTTCAAAAAAACAAAGGAGCCAGACTATAACAGAGAATGTCGACTTAAAACAGAACAACATCTGGATACAAATTACGGCAAGAAAAAAAAAACCCCCCTTTCCAATGTGGCCAGAATCACGTTTATATGAGCGTTCAGTCCCAGGGTAAGTAACGGTTCGACTCGTTTTATCATCACAGCTGTCATCTTCTTCATTATCGTTACAACCATAAACTAAAACTAAACCATGCAATCCTGCCAAATCGTTGCACAACGTTATGTTACCACGACATTCCATATCCCTGAAACGTGGCCATAATCGCGCTGTAATGGCG
The DNA here is from genome assembly GCA_001517045.1 of Pseudotsuga menziesii. Lineage (NCBI taxonomy): Eukaryota > Viridiplantae > Streptophyta > Pinopsida > Pinales > Pinaceae > Pseudotsuga > Pseudotsuga menziesii. Next base: position 388,022 of record LPNX010177341.1, read on the forward strand.
TTCAGTGGGAGCATAGATCATGGGTTCCCCACTCGTTTTAGCAGATACAATGTATACATTATGGTTATGATAACCATATGTTACTTGTTTTAAATCTTGCCAAAACGTCTCAAACGAGACTGTTCCAAATCACATGCTAAGTGCCCACTCATCCATGTGACTGAGCTGTTCCATATCCCCAAAGCGTTACAACTCTCAAATGTTATCCGCCAACTCAGAGCCATTACAAATGCCAATAATGGAACATACGTTATATCCATATCATGTGAATATCTGCCAAACTATTCCAAAAATGTCGCAGCATATAAGGACTTCGCTATATAACTGATCCGCTGTCACAGCATATAAGGACTTCGCTATATAACTGATCCACTTTCACAGCATATAAGGACTTCGCTATATAACTGATCCGCTGTCGCAGCATATGGGACCGCGCGGGATTTTCACGAACCATTCGATGCTCCACTCGACGGCGCGCAAACCCCAGAAATTTGCCAACTAACTGTGCGAGCATGCTACAACTGTGCGGCCCATGCGATAACTGCGTGGCTCATGCACAAACTGCGCTGCGCGACCCATGCGATAACTGCGCACCATGCGATAACTGTGCACCATGCTATAATTGCGCGGGCCGTGCCACAAATTTTAAGGGATGGTCGCATATAATGTCTAGCATATGAGTTAAAAACATATGTTATGTTCTTTGAACCATAGATTAATAACTATTGTACCATATTGGATCAGTGTAATTTTTGAAGATGAATAATCCACCGGATCATTCCTCCCCACTGGAGAGCTTTTGGACCACCAAAAGCTTGAATCATTCTGCAGGTAAGTGAGGGTACACCTCCCTCAACTTTCCAATCTCCATACATCCTGCCTTGCTTAGAATCTGCATATTAGTCTCCTTGTCTATGACCAAAGGAGGTTCATACCATTTAAAATTCTTTGCATCATGATGTTCACCTCTCACATCTTTTGTGCCGAAAGAAAAGTCCACATGTGACTTCAACAGATAACAAAAACAAGCCTCAAAAGGAGATTTAATGTACTGCAACTGTTCATCACAATCCTTAGGATGTCCATCACCATAAGTATGGAGAAATTGAATGACTGTTCTACTCACTACCCATGTTTTCCCAATAACATGTGGATAATACATTGTGCTCCTTTCAAAATTAGTGTCCCTAAGACTCCATAAAACTGACCAAAATTGCCCCAATATTCGGAAGTGTCGAACATGTACAATAGTCATAGGAATCCCAACATGAACCCCAATATACTGAAAGCACAAACTAATTGGTAGTCTCCCATCAAAGTCCCTTACAACATCTTTACAAGGACGAGATGAAGCATGAATAGGTGTGTACAATCCCAACCCTTTATCAATAGTATTGCACATCACACAATTCCTTACATAATCATAAACAATCTTTTGAATAATCATCAGATTGATGCCAAAATTTGGAAAAGGCATGCTTTGCTGCAACTGCACTTCAGGTTGTACATCTCTAGTAAGCGATAATCTTTCAGGTTCCTTTATCTTTACCTTGGATCCCTATTGCTGTGATCTTAGTCTCATCACCTGAATCGGATTCCAAGTCTTGAATTACCGCTGCAGTAGCTGCTTGATTATCCTTATCTTTGTTTTTATATATTCCCATCCATTTAGGCTTTAATTCTGGATGAAGTTTCCAACACTTTGAAACATCATGCCCTTCCTGACAATGTGAGCATGTGGGTTTTTCACCCTCTTTCTTGATGGTAGATGATTTCTTTCCCTTATCTTTGCTTTTATCTTTGTTGTCAAATTTAGATGACTTCATAAAAGAATCACTATCATGCTTACCCCTAGCTTCTAAATGTGTAGCTTGAACACATACATCATCCAAAGTACTGGGGTTAAACATCAACAAAGTATGTCGCAAATAAGAATGCATGCCACCAATGTACTTAAGAAGAGTTTCTTGCGTATCCAATGCAACATTCAATGCAATAGCCCTCTTTCTAAATTCATGAGTATATTCCTGAATGCTTTGTCCTTTAGCTTGTCTAAAAGTTTGACAACTCATTATTAATTGCTGCATGTGACCTAAAGGATAAAATTGCTTTCTTAACACTTCAATGAATTCATTCCAAACTGAAATAATTTTACCATTCTTTTGAAGATCTTGCTGAACCTTGCTCTCCCATCAAGTAAGAGCCATTCCACTCATTCTCAAAGTGGCCAATTGAATTCTGGAAGGGTCATCAGTAATGCCTTGTACCCTGCAATATACTTCAAGCTGCTTTGTAATGTCCTGGTTTTGACCCCATTACATTAGATGTATATGATGTATAAATTGTAAATGATCAGGGTGTGGAGCTAAAGGCCAAGGCCCCGCCATTGATCGGTTATGTTATGTTTTGGATTTGAATTGTCACCGATGGTATATCGGGGCATGCAGCATATATTATGACGGTCATCATATAAATATGCATCTATAATTAAAAATGAACCCGACCAGCTACGATCGCAGCAACTAAAATGAGAAAGGGGCATGATTTTCACAAGGATAGGGGTGGGGGGAATTGTCAACCTTGGCCAATGAGAGAAAAACCCATGTGTCTTCTTCCCTTGTCTTATTCCAACTACTTTCATTAAGAAAGGCTAGTGGTGGTTGAGGCAGTTAATTGTCTTAGGGAGTGGGGTGGCAGGATTGTCAGTCCTCACCCACACGCACACTCCACCACAATGTTTGACTTCACAATGGAGGGGAAAACTTTCACGCTCTCTCCAATTTTGGGACCTCACGATTTTGCTGTTCATCCCTCACGCAGACATTTTCCTGGCTCCACGAGTTGCTGAACATCCACGCACTGCAATTCCGCGTCCTCCCTGTAGCTGTTCACCTTCACTCACTTCCAATGGCCTGCTCATGGTTTTCACGCACAGGAATCTTCCTGGTTTCACCCACGCTGTTTTTCCTCCGCGGATTTGAGAATGGTGTGGCTCCGTCCTCTACTCATGGGCTGATTTGTGGGTTCGGCATTGTGATTGTTCACACACCGGTGGGGAGACTGTAAAATTCATTCCCAGTATGGTCTGCGTACCTTTTCCCCAACAGTTTCGGTTGTACAAAACTGGCCTTTGTTCCCCCACGTCGTGAGCTGTGTTTGTTGTTACATTTGGGGACTGCTGTAGATGGTTTGAAGTCGTTTTTCCTGTTTAAGCTGTGACAGCTAAATGAATTGCTGGAGTGCAATGGTTGGTCTTCGGACTGTGAGAGGAGTAGGGATGTTGGCTTAGATTTGCTTGATAAACCTGGTGGCTGGAAACCACATAGACAGGGCTATAGGGTTGGCCTTCTTCTCCATCACCCCTGAATAGCACTGGAAGGGAATGCAGGGCCTGAGGGACTGTGTAGCAGAGAAGGGACCGATTCCTTGTGTTGGGTGTGTTTGGGTGTCTTAGAGGTCAGGCTAGTTCTGGTGTAGGTGTTCTTGGCTCTGTAAGGAGCTCACCAGCTTAGCAATTTGCCTTCTCCAGCTCCTTAATGGCCTGATAAACCCAACTCTGTTGGCTTGGCTGTGTGTTTTGTATATCCTTGGCTATGTGTAAGCCTGCTAGTTCCCTTATTCCTTGGAGAATCATGCCCAGCTCGGGGGTGGCAGCGCTGCTGAGAGATTAAGGAGCATGCTGGCCTATGGTTGGGTGGAACGTTGCAGCGATGTAGCTGGTTGCGAATCAAGTTCATCATAAGATGAGTGATTTTGTTCATTTTACTTCTGCAATCTTAATTTCTGTTAATGAAATTGATGAACATGTTAAATGAACACATGCATGTATTAATGCTGTTGGTTTCCGCTGTGTATGATGACTAAACTGCATCTGTGCATGATAAGCAATCCCGTGTGCATATTCTAGTTAAAATTTTGTTTAAGCATTCTGTTTCAGTCCTTTTATGCATGTACATGTTCATGGGGGCTCTTAGCTCGGGTGTTTGAAGCTTGTAGTCGCGTCCTCTTCTCCGGTCAGAGGCATGGGGACGTGACAGTATGGTATCAGAGCTCATGTTGCAACATGGGCCTGCATTAGCCTTGAAGGATTGCAGTGACAAAGGCAGTGTTTCTTCTACCCAGCAGCAAGCAGTGGAAGACTGTAAAAATTCAAATTTTTTGTTGAAGTGTTGAACAGTCGGGCCATTAGCAGAATTGACTTCCACCGTTGCGGAAGGGTTAGCGGTTTCCCGTCCGCCGTTGCGGAAGTCCAAACCGTTAAGTCTTCCGAAGGGGAAGAATTTAGAAAATGGTCCAAGTGTTGGAGCAGTCGGAGCAACCAGTGGAATTGACTTCCGCCGTTGCAGAAGGGTTAGTGGTTTCCCGTCTGCCATTGCGGAAGACCAAACCGCCAAGTCTTCCGACGGGGAAAGAAAATCGCGGAAATTTTCTAAGTGTTTTGACGTCTGTCGGAAGAGAAAGTGTTCGGGCGTCCGCCATTGCGGAAGCAAAAGCAATAAGTCTTCCGATGGGGAAAGTCCTCCGATCACCGACACGTCAAAAAGGTTAAGGCTCGAAGTTGGTTCACCAATCGGAAGAAGTTAACGTTTGGCGAGCTGCCGTTGTGGAAGCCAAAGTCATTTGTCTTCCGATGTAAGAAGTCCGCCGACGTCCAAAGTTAAAATTTCTTTAAGGAAAGAGCGGCAGTCGGAAGGAGTTCATCTTTGGTGTGCCGCCGTTGCGGAAGCCAAAGTCATTTGGCTTCTAATGTAAAAGGACTGCCGATGCCGATCAAGTTAGTTCGCCGTTGCGGAAGGAAGAATGCTTCCGAGAGCCGCCAATCGAAAGAGAAAGTGATTGAGCATCCGCTGCTGCGGAAGCCAAAGCGATAAAGCTTCGGATTAGAAAGACTGCCGACGTCGGTCAATCAGTTCATCGATCGGAAGAAAAAGTGATTGAGCGTCTGCCATTGCGGAAGCCAAAGCGCTAAGACTTCCAATGTGAAAAGACATTCGACAACCGATGAGAAGGAAAGGAAAATTCTGAGTTTTTCCATGGGATTTCTCAGCAGATTTCGACTGTTTTCAGAGGGATTTTTCAGCTGTTTTTCAGTGAAATTTCAGGGCTGAAAAGGAGAAAAGAGGCAGCAATCTTATGCGCCAGATTGCGCGAAAACCAATAATTTACAAAAAAAAAAAAAAAAATGAGGGCGCTGCCCTCGACCTGCCCTTGAAGCCCCCTTGACCCCTGTCGTCCCCCTCAAATAGACGTTCTTGGATGAATAAAATTTTGTGTGTTTGGGCAAATTGTTATTTTATGGTTATTCAAAGAGAAGGTAAGTGATTCTGATTTATATCAATGTTATGTGTCTAACATTTGTGTTACTAACACGTTTGCAGAATCATAGTCACCTTCAAAGGAAGTATTCCAGGTAGTGCAGTTGACAAGTAAGTGGTGGTTCAATATGAGAACCCATGATGGGTATGATGCTTGGGATTCTTACGAGCGAGCAAAAGATGCCATGGGAGAAAATGTACGTAATAGAAATGACGGCATAGAGTCTAATGGAAGGAGATTCCGAGAGACACCGTCAGATGTTGCAGCCACTATGAGAAGCTTAATTAAAGCCCAGGAGGAGCAGCATCAGTTGAATGCTGCTATGCTGCAGAGTTTGACAGACTTGCAAAGGAAGATAGACTCTGGACGAGGTACAACAAGACCAGAAGGCAGTAAGAGCAGTACTAGGAGAAGGAGAAGAACTTCTAGTGGAACATCTGATTCTGAAGAATCCAGCGGGGATTCCAGTTCTTCTTCTCATAAAAGAAAAAGAAAGAGACACCATAGGGATCGCACTCGAGATGAATTCAAGAAAGCTAAACCTCCTACGTTTGATGGTGAGGTAAAGACTGGACAAGAGGCTGAAGCTTGGCTTCTTGGTATAAAGAAGTACTTTCAAGTGCATGATTATTCAGGAAACATGAAGGCAAGAGTTGCCATATTCAATCTAAATGGATGGGCATCCATTTGGTGGGAACACTTCAAGCAAGTAAAGAATATCAGTGAAAGGAGACTTAAGTGGAAACAATTCAAGAAGTATTTCAAGCAGAAGTACCTCTCTGATAGGTATTATGATGACACGATTAAGGAGTTCCATGAGCTGAGATTGGGACAGTAGACCATGGAAGAGTACGCAAATAAGTTTTTGTAACTGTTGAGGTATGTCCGGTACATCAGAGATGAGAAAGTAAAGGTCCAACGTTTTCTGAGTGGATTAACTCAGTCTTACAAAGATAGAATTGAGTTTTAAGAACCTATAACTCTTGAAGAAGCGATAAGAAAGGCTAAGTATTGCTATGAGCAAAGCAAAGGTAAGACGGATTACCATAAGGCATGGAAGGACAAGAAGAACGAGAAGTTTGACCAAAGGAAGAAAGGTTTCAAACCTTCTAGCTTCAAGAACCAGCAAAAGCAGCCATCTCAAGCTGCGAGTAAACTAGTTGGAGTGATAGGAGAAAAACCTAAGGATCCACAACAGAATAGAGGACCACTTCAGTGTTGGAAATGTGGAGGACCCCACATGCGCAGAAATTGTCCACTCGAGAATGAGAGTGCAAGGCCAACTTATAACATTCAAGAAGTAGAAACAGTGGGTCAAGTAGCAAGGGAAATTCCTAGGATTTATGCAGCACTGGAGGACCGTCAGGCAAATCACCAGTCAGCTGTGGTTGAAGTAGCAGGTAAGATTGTTGAGCAATCTGTTTCTATTTTGATTGACCCTGGTTCTATGCACAGTTACATTACTCCTAGAGTAGTGGAGATTTGTGCTTTTAAGAAAGTAAAGCATAAGAAGTCTTGGTTAGTTCAGCTAGCCACTGGAACTAAGAGAAAGGTCAGTGAAGTGGTAGAGAAATGTCCATTGGTCATGAATGGATTGGTCACTTGTATAGATCTGAATGTGCTACCACTTGGTTCCTATGATGTTCTCATTGGAATGGATTGGTTAGAAGCTCACAGGGTGAAGCTTGATTGCTACAATAAGACTTTCGAGTGCATGAATGAAGAAGGGAACCTAGTAGTAGTGAAAGGTATTCCAAAGGTAATTTCAGTACGGCAGGTTTTAGCAATGCAGTTAAAGAAGTTCTGTAGGAAGGGTTGCCAGTTGTATGCAGCTCAGATTTCAGAGGAAACGAGAGATGAAACTCCCAGGTTGGAGGACTATTGGGTGTTACAGGAATTCAAGGATGTGTTTCCTGATGAGATTCCAGGGCTTCCTCCCAAGCAGGACATTGATTTCACAATTGAACTTGTGCCAGGAGTAGCACCATTGTCCAAGGCACCCTACAGGATGAGTATACCAGAGATGCTAGAATTGAAGATGCAACTGCAAGAGTTGTTGGAAAAGAAGTATATCCGACCGAGTGTGTCTCCTTAGGGAGCACCGGTTCTATTTGTAAAGAAGAAAGATGGTACACTCAGGTTATGTATTGATTACAGATAGTTGAATAAGGTTATTGCGAAGAATAAGTATCCTTTGCCTAGGATCGATGACCTCTTTGATCAAATGAGAGGAGCAAAGGTATTTTCTAAGATTGACTTGAGGTCTGGTTACCATCAAGTAAGGATCAAGGATGAAGACATTCATAAGACAGCCTTCAGGACAAGGTATGGGCATTATGAGTTTGTAGTGGTACCATTTGGTCTCACAAATGCACCAGCTACATTTATGTGCCTTATGAATAGTGTCTTCAGCAGGTATTTGGATAAGTTTGTTCTTGTTTTCCTTGATGACATTCTTGTTTATTCTAAGAATGAGGAAGAGCATGAAGAGAATTTGAGGTTGACATTGCAATTGCTCAGGGAGCATCAGTTGTATGCAAAACTAAGCAAGTGTGACTTCTATAGAGACATAATTCAGTACTTGGGTCACATTATCTCAGAGGAGGGTATATCTGTGGACCTTAGAAAGATTGAAGCCATTATGAATTGGCCTACTCCAATAAATGTGACAGATGTAAGATATTTTATGGGACTTGCAGGATACTACAGGAGATTCATTGAGGGATTCTCCAAAGTTGCACATGCTATCACTTCTTTGCAAAAGAAGGGGATGAAGTTCGAATGGACCTCGAGGTGTGAAGAAAGCTTCCAGAAATTGAAGAATCTTCTCACTAGTGCACCAGTATTGAAAGTTGCCGATCCAGAAAAAGATTTTGTGGTGTGTACCGATGCATGCAGACAAGGGCTTGGAGGAGTCCTTATGCAAGACAACCACGTGATATGTTATGAGTCAAGAAAGTTGAAGGAGCATGAGAAGAACTATGACACTCATGATCTAGAGCTTGCAGCCATAATACATGCTCTCAAGATGTGGAGACATTACTTGATGGGTAGGAGATTTGAGCTCAGAACATACCATTGTGGTTTGAAGTATTTGTTTGATCAGCCTACTCTCAATGCTAGGCAAGCAAGATGGCTAGAGTTTTTATGTGAGTTTGATTTTGAAATCAAGCACATAAAGGGAAAAGAGAATAAGGTAGCTGATGCACTCAGTAGGAAGGTGCAGGAAATGCAGGTGGCATCTCTTAGTATTTGCCAATCAAATTTGAGGCAACAGATTGTTAGTCATGTTGCTGGAGATGAATTGTATGAGCAGGTCAAAGACAAGTTGCAGCAGCAAAGTCTTGAGAAGAGGTATGAGGGATATAAATTGGAAGAAGATGGACTTCTTACTTATAAAGGCATAATTTATATTCCGAATGTAGCAGATTTGAGGAGAGTTGTTATGGATGAAATCCATCAAGCTCCATATTCTGGTCACCCACGATATCAGAAGACAATTGCTACAGCCAAAAAGCAGTACTTTTGGCCAGGTATGAAGAAGGATATGGCTGAATACATTTCAAGGTGTATGATATGTCAACAGGTGAAGGTTGAGCATCAACATCCAGCAGGTTTGTTGCAGCCTTTGCCAGTGCCGGAATGGAAATGGGAAGTTATTTCCATGGATTTTATTACATGATTGCCAATGACTTGGAGACAACATGATTCCATCATGGTTGTGGTAGACAAGTTGACTAAGGCAGCACATTTTATCCCGGTTAAGTCTACATATGAGGCTGGCGACATTGAAAAGATCTTCATGAAGGAGATATTCAAATTGCATGGGTTGCCGAAGGCAATAGTATCTGACAGAGATGTCAAGTTCACTTCCAACTTTTGGAAGGGGTTGTTTGCAGATTTGGGTACAAATCTAAACTTTAGCACTGCATACCATCCTCAGATGGATGGGCAGATCGAGAGAGTTAATCAGGTGCTTGAAGACATGCTTCGCATGTACGTAATGGACAAACCAACCAAGTGGGAAGATTACTTACACTTGGTAGATTTTGCTTATAACAATGGACAGCAAGCATCCTTGGGGATGAGTCCGTATGAAGCTTTGTATGGAAGAAGGTGTAGGACACCAGTGACTTGGGATAATCCAGTGAACAGGATTGTGCTTGGACCAGAATTGCTCAAGGAAATGGAGCAAGAGGTTGTAAAGATCAGGCAGAAGCTGAAAGTAGCACATGACAGACAGAAAAGCTATGCAGATAAGCATAAGGTGAACAGGGAGTTCAGTGTTGGGGATCATGTCTACCTCAGAGTGAGGGCAAGGAAGAGTTCCTTGAAGCTTGGTAGTTGTGCCAAGTTGTCACCGAGATACTGTGGGCCGTTTGAAGTGCTTGAAAGGATAGGGCCAATTGCATATAGACTTGCATTGCCTGCTAGCACTAGAGCTCATAATGTTTTTCATGTTTCTTTGCTTAAGAGATATGTACATGATCCTAACCATGTGGTAAATTGGGATGTGATTCAGGTGGAACCCGAGGGAGAGTTCCGAATCGAGCCAATGCGCATCCTCGACAGGAAGGTCACAATGCTTTGGAACCGAGCCATAGGGCATGTAAAGGTGCAATGGGAGCACTTAAGACCTGAAGAGGCTACATGGGAGCTGGAGGATGCCATGCGATTGGCACATCCATTTTTGTTCAACTCTGCGGAACACTGAGGTGATACCAGTGTAGCATTTTGTTCAAATTTTGTAAAGCCCTCGGGATAGTGCTATTGAAGGGGGAGGGGAATGTAATGTCCCGGTTTTGACCCTGTTACATTAGATGTATATGATGTATAAATTGTAAATGATCAGGGTGTGGAGCTAAAGGCCAAGGCCCCGCCATTGATCGGTTATGTTATGTTTTGGATTTGATTTGTCACCGATGGTATATCGGGGCATGCGGCATATATTATGACGGTCATCATGTAAATATGCATCTATAATTAAAAATGAACCCGACCAGCTACGATCGCGGCAACTAAAATGAGAAAGGGGCATGATTTTCACAAGGATAGGGGTGGGGGAAATTGTCAACCTTGGCCAATGAGAGAAAAACCCATGTGTCTTCTTCCCTTGTCTTATTCCAACCACTTTCATTAAGAAAGGCTGGTGGTGGTTGAGGCGGTTAACTGTCTTGGGGAGTGGGGTGGCAGGATTGTCAGTCCTCACCCACACGCACACTCCACCACAGTGTTTGACTTCATAATGGAGGGGAAAACTTTCACGCTCTCTCCAATTTTGGGACCTCACGATTTTGCTGTTCATCCCTCACGCAGACATTTTCCTGGCTCCACGAGTTGCTGAACATCCACGCACTGCAATTCTGCATCCTCCCTGTAGCTGTTCACCTTCACGCACTTCCAATGGTCTGCTCATGGTTTTCACGCACAGGAATCTTCCTGGTTTCACCCACGCTGTTTTTCCTCCACGGATTTGAGAATGGTGTGGCTCCGTCCTCTACTCACGGGATGATTTGTGGGTTCGGCATTGTGATTGTTCACACACCGGTGGGGAGACTGTAAAATTCGTCCCCAGTATAGTCTACGTACGTTTTCCCCAGCAGTTTCGGTTGTACAAAATGGGCCTTTGTTCCCCCATGTCGTGAGCTGTGTTTGCTGTTACATTTGGGGACTGCTGTAGATGGTTTGAAGTCATTTTTCTTGTTTAAGCTGTGATAGCTAAATGAATTGCTGGAGTGCAATGGTTGGTCTTCGGACTGTGAGAGGAGTAGGGATGTTGGCTTAGATTTGCTTGATAAACCTGGTGGCTGGAAACCACATAGACAAGGCTCGAGGGCTGGCCTTCTTCTCCATCACCCATGAATAGCACTGGAAGGGAATGCAGGGTCTGAGGGACTGTGTAGCAGAGAAGGGACTGATTCCTTGTGTTGGGTGTGTTTGGGTGTCTTAGAGGTCAGGCTAGTTCTGGTGTAGGTGTTCTTGGCTCTGTAAGGAGCTCACCAGCTTAGCAATTTGCCTTCTCCAGCTCCTTAATGGCCTGATAAACCCAACTCTGTTGGCTTGGCTGTGTGTTTTGTATATCCCTGGCTATGTGTAAGCCTGCTAGTTCCCTTATTCCTTGGAGAATCATGCCCAGCTTGGGGGTGGCAGCGCTGCTGAGAGATTAAGGAGCACGCTGGCCTATGGTTGGGTGGAACATTGCAGCGACGTAGCTGGTTGCAGATCGAGTTCATCATAAGATAAGTGATTTTGTCCATTTTACTTCTGCAATCTTAATTTCTGTTAATGAAATTGATGAACATGTTAAATGAACACATGCATGTATGAATGTTGTTGGTTTCTGCTGTGTATGATGACTAAACTGCATCTGTGCATGATAAGCAATCCTGTGTGCATATTCTAGTTAAAATTTTGTTTAAGCATTCTGTTTCAGTCCTTTTATGCATGTACATGTTCATGGGGGCTCTTAGCCCGGGTGTTTGAAGCTTGTAGTCGCGTCCTCTTCGCCAGTCGGAGGCATGGGGACGTGACATGCTTGATCCAATTGTCTAACTTTTCAGCATCTAAATCTCCATTATAAATCGGTAATTCAAATTTGACATCCAATTTGAAATAAGGGATATTAGGACTTGCATTTGCATTATTTGAATGAGAAGTATGAGAAGAAGATAAAGTTTGATTAGTTTCAGGAGGATCACCATCACCTCCTACTCCTTTACCCTTTTCTTCCTTCTTCACTTCTGCATCCTTGGATGAAGATCCTTCTTCTTTCTTCTTCCTTTCTGCTCGCTCATCGAGCAGAATTTCCATCATGGCTTTCATGCTCATAAAAGCCTCCAAAAACTCAGTTTCAGAGATAACAGGTTTTTCCTGTTCTGCATGTCCTTCTTCTTCCCCTCGTGGAGAAGACACGGTTCTTGAGAATGTTCTCCTTGAGCCAACCTCAGGATCTCCTTCAATTAATTCTCCTTCACCACGCTTTAACCTGAACCTGGTAAGCATTCACAAACTTGCACAAGCAGTTAACCTGCTCTGATACCATAATATGATCTGTCGGATCTCAACTTGAGTGCATTAAAAGTTTTGTTTAAAAGAATGCGTTCAACAGGTTAATTCATGGAACAACATTAACCGAAATTAAATGCTTAGAACAGAAATGAAAAAACAACACTGGTAAACAGATATAAAGAGAAACACAGAATCAAGGAGTCACAAACAGAAGTTGATAACGGAGTTCACCCCCTCCATTGGGCTACGTCTCCGGGTCCCTCTCCAATGGGTACCGATCCAATTAATCTCTTTAAAATGGTACAAAATGGTTCTGGAATCAACTTCAGCAACTGTAAACAGAATGTTGTACAAAGCCTTTAAGACCTCTCTTCCGGAAATTACAATTAGCCTTCGAAATACAAAGAAAGCTAAAATTATAACAGAGAATGTTGACTTCCACAGTAACAGCATCTGGACACTTCACAGCAAACCTCTCCTCCGAGAAATGATGCTCTGTGCTCTAAACAATCTGAATGTACATCAGAATGCTGTCCAACAGTCTTCAAGACCTCCTCTTTTAAAAGTTACAAACTGGTCTTCAAAAAAACAAAGGAGCCAGACTATAACAGAGAATGTTGACTTAAAACAGAACAACATCTGGATACAAATTACGGAAGGAAACCCCCCCCTTTCCAATGTGGCCAGAATCGCGTTTATATGAGCGTTCAGTCCCAGGGTAAGTAACGGTTCGACTCGTTTTATCATCACAGCTGTCATCTTCTTCATTATCGTTACAACCATAAACTAAAATTGAACCATGCAATCCTGCCAAATCGCTGCACAACGTTATGTTACCACGACGTTCCATATCCCTGAAACGTGGCCAGAATCGCGCTGTAATGGTGTTCAGTGGGAGCATAGATCACGGGTTCCCCACTCGTTTTAGTAGATACAATGTATACATTATGGTTATGATAACCATATGTTACTTGTTTTAAATCTTGCCAAAACGTCTCAAACGAGACTGTTCCACATCACATGCTAAGTGCCCACTCATCCATGTGACAGAGCTGTTCCATATCCCCAAAGCGTTACAACTGTAAAATGTTATCCGCCAACTCAGAGCCGTTACAAATGCCAATAATGGAACATACGTTATATCCATATCATGTGAATATCCGCCAAACTGTTCCAAAAATGTCGCAGCATATAAGGACTTTGCTATATAACTGATCCGCTGTCGCAGCATATAAGGACTTCACTATATAACTGATCTGCTGTTGCAGCATATAAGGACTTCGCTATATAACTTATCCGATGTCACAGCATATAAGGACTTCGCTATATAAATGATCCGCTGTCGCATCATATAAGGACTTCGCTATATAACTGATCCGCTGTCGCAGCATATGGGACCGCGCGCCTCATGCACAAACTGCGCTGCGCGGCCCATGCGATAACTGCGCACCATGCTATAATTGCGCGGGTTGTGCCACAAATTTTAAGGGATGGTCGCATATAATGTTTAGCATATGAGTTAAAAACATATGTTATGTTCTTTGAACCATAGATTAACAACTATTGTACCATATTGGATCAGTGTAATTTTTGAAGATGAATAATCCACCTGATCATTTTCATATGTGTAAATTTTGCTAATGCTTTCTAGAGAAAACCATGACCTATATTGAGCCTACTAAGGGATGTTGTGACATGTCTTAAGCCTGCTAGGAGTGTCGTGACTGGCTGAAAGTTCTTTGAGGACTGTTAAGGGTCCCAAGCCTGTGTATGAAGGTACCATGACCTACCGTGGGTTACTAAGGGTGTCGTGAGGGTGTGTAAATGTGTTGGTAGCCTAATTGTTTACTGCTTGACTAGGCTGTGATATGTTAGTATGGATGGCAGTTTAGGTGAGGTCTAGTACGTGGGTCGCTACCCTTTATTGGACTAGTTATGCAACTAATGAAACCCCTGAGTTGATGCCTCTCACCCATGTGCTGGAAACCAAGCTGGGAGCAAAGCTCAGAAAGGTTAGAAAGAATGGAACCTACTCGTGGTTGAGGCCTAATGGAAAAACACAAGTAACCATTGAGTACAAAAATGACAGTGGTGCATGGTTCCTCTACGCATTCACACAGTTCTCATCTCCACTCAACATGATGAGACAGTGACCAATTAACAAGCTTTATCTAAAGGAAGTGAGAGGGTTCAATTTTTATACAAGGGGGATATGCTTTGGATAGTAAATTGTAATGACCCCCATCAGAACCTGTTGATTTTTTGGCTTATTTTCTTATGTAATTTGGTTAAGGGAACATACGTTACAAATGCCAATAATGGAACATACGTTATATGCATATCATGTGAATATCTGCCAAACTGTTCCAAAAATGTCGTAGCATATAAGGACTTCGCTATATAATTGATCCGCTGTTGCAGCATATAAGGACTTCGCTATATAACTGATCCGCTGTTGCAGCATATAAGGACTTCTCTATATAACTGATCCGTTGTCGCAGCATATAAGGACTTCGCTATATAACTGATCCGCTATCGCAGCATATAAGGACTTCTCTATATAACTGATCCGCTGTCACAGCATATGGGATCGCGCGCCTCATGCACAAACTGCGCTGCGCGGCCCATGCGATAACTACGCACCATGCTATAATTGCGCGGGCTATGCCACAAATTTTAAGGGATGGTCGCATATAATGTTTAGCATATGAGTTAAAAACATATGTTATGTTCTTTGAACCATAGATTAACAACTATTGTACCATATTGGATCAGTGTAAATTTTGAAGATGAATAATCCACCGGATCATTTTCATATGTGTAAATTTTGCTAATGCTTTCTAGAGAAAACCATGACCTGTATTGAGCCTACTAAGGGATGTTGTGACATGTCTTAAGCCTGCTAGGAGTGTCGTGACTGGCTGAAAGTGCCTTGAGGACTATTAAGGGTCCCAAGCCTGTGTATGAAGGTACCATGACCTACCATGGGTTACTAAGGGTGTCGTGAGGCTGTGTAAATGTGTTGCTAGCCTAATTGTTTACTGCTTGACTAGGCCGTGATATGTTAGTATGGATGGCAGTCTATGTGAGGTCTAGTACGTGGGTCGCTACCCTTTATTGGACTAGTTATGCAACTAATGAAACCCCTGAGTTGATGCCTCTCACCCATGTGCTGGAAACCAAGCTGGGAGCAAAGCTCAGAAAGGTTAGAAAGAATGGAACCTACTCGTGGTTGATGCCTAATGGAAAAACACAAGTAACCATTGAGTACACAAATGACAGTGGTACATGGTTCCTCTACGCATTCACACAGTTCTCATCTCCACTCAACATGATGAGACAGTGACCAATTAACAAGCTTTATCTAAAGGAAGTGAGAGGGTTCGATTTTTATACAAGGGGGATATGCTTTGGATAGTAAATTGTAATGACCCCCATCAGATCCTGCTGATTTTTTGGCTTATTTTCTTATGTAATTTGGTTAAGGGATTTCGTAAAAACACTTGTCAAAAATTACCACTAAGCTGTGCCAAATAGTCTTAGTTGTTTTTTGTATTCAATGTACTATTGATATGTTGATGCAGGAGCATAGGCTCAAGATGGCGAAGTCATTCATGACTTCACAAGGTCAAGGGAACTCTTAAGAGACCTAGGGTCTCGTACATTTGTAATTTGCTTTATTTTTTAAAAGATGAATAAAATGGATAAGGAATCTAGATCCTTTTCCATATGTAATAGTTAGGATTGAGTTAGTTATGAGTCATAGGGTTAGCAGAGATCAATAAGGACTGTACTTCTTTTCTAAAGGATCTGGAAAGAGAATCCTCTTGTATTTAAATCAGTTCGTGTTATTTTCTTAGTAGCTTCGTTAGCTTACAGAGCTTGTTGGCTCGCAGAAGCTTAGGTTAGCTCATAGAGATCATGATAGCTCATAGAGGTTTGAGGATAGCTCAAAGAAGATTTGATTAGATCATAGAGCTTGAGAGGGACAAAAATTCCACATAGCATGAATGGAGGAATGAGAGGTGCGTGCATAGAAGAGTGAGTGAGGAGTGAACAAGTAGAATTATTTGTGTGTATTTAAATTTTCAGTGAATTGATTAAAGAACAAAGGATTAGACTTTGCGTGTGGTTTTGATGGATTTTACGTCTTCACATAGTTCTATAGAAGTATGAATTCATCCCACATTCAGTCCATATAACCCAGTGTATAAACTCTGTGGCTTTGGATTGCCATGGTTTCAGAATTGCAGAGAAGAATTGATCCTGTTAGTGATCAATTAAGTGAAGCTCTGTAGAGGATTAAACCTTAACCAGTCACTCAAATAAAGCAAGAACGTAAAGTGGGGTCGATCATGGGGAAGATCGACGGTTTATAGGGATATCGTCGGGAGAGGTTGCAAGCTTTGAAAAACTTTTCATTTGCGCAATATTATATGGGATGCGCTTAATAAATTTTGGAATCCATCGTTGATTTGGTGGGGACACTGATCGAATGATCAGAAAGCCATTTCGCTGCATGAAAAAGTAAGTTGTATGAACACTCAAGATGGCCGCAACATTGATAGATGAACGATCGAGATTGACGACGGGGAATAAGCGTTGTGCATAAAATTTTGTTTCGGAAGTGTTGAAAGTCAAAAATCTGACTTCCAATTCCCGCATTCCGGAAATAATTTCGCTGCGGAAGAAAGTTAGACAGTGTGGAAAGTTGTTTAACACATAGAGTTTGTTGCGGATGTCAATGGTTTTGAAGTCTGTATGCAAATCAACGCCATCATATGTGTAATGTTTTTCTTGTATATTGACTATAATTTTCAGATCTTGATTTTCGTAGTGCTAACAGTGAACAGTAAATGAAATAGAGATTGTTTTGCATAAATAACAAGGAAAATAAACCCTAAATATCATATTCATATAACTTTGAGTGTACAATGACTGTAACAACATTTCTAAGGTGGATAGGAAAATATGAAATTACTTTAACTCTAACCTATAGCTTCCTGGGTGTGTACAATGAAGGAAGACTATAATGAGAGTACCCAACAATGCTGTAGTATCTTCCTGTAGGTGTCAATATGGATTGCAACTCTCTTTTTGGCTGTAAAAACCCTTTATATTGTCCTAGATGAAGCGTGGGGATCACTGTAGATGTGGAACTATAAGGATATGCGCCCAATAGAAAGTAAATCATCCTCACAAACAAGATTGTGTCCTCTCCAGACGATGTCACGACCCACGCAGTCCAAACTCAACCAACAAATGAAGAATACAACCTCCACAAGATGAAATCAATCCCTTTGTGGCTCCCCCACGCAGTCCAAACTCAGCCAACAAATGAAGAATATGACCTCCACAACATGAAATCAGCCCCTTTGTTACTCCTTTTTTTTTCAAAAACATAAAAACCAAAAAACACGAAAAAGAGAATATGCATGAATCTATAACATTTTATATCTAGATGGGCCTGAAAATTTATTGTATGTATAACCAAGACATGAGCCTATAATCCTAGGTATAATATAATATTGTTACTTGTTAGACTCATAGGAAGACCCCCCTTTGGCTAAACCTTATTATAGAATAAAATATGGGGATGGTGCTAGCGAGTCCTAGTTTCTTATATTCTTATTTTACTTATTGCATAAACGTTTCTAGCTTCTATTCTATTTCTTGTCAAGGATATTTATAACTTACATCGTAGGGAGGCTCTGTGGGTTAAATATAAATATATTTCTAATGTGGAGATATCCCAACCTGTAGACTAACTAATATATGTTGTTGGTATGACAGGAGATCAAGATGTTAAAGTTGTCACCACCATTTTAATATATCAATATATTTTTAGGAGTTAGAACTGGCTTCGATCACCTCATTTAATGGCTTGGAAGGTATGGGAAACTTCATTTCCTTTAGAGCTCAAGAAATCTCACTTGGGAGTGAGTAAATTACTCAAAGGTGCAGTTCATTGGCCATAACATTATTAGAGATCACTTGGTTCAATAATTTAATATCCCACCTGTCATTGACTCTCCAATGACCTAAATAGAAATTTCCATGCAAGCATATGTAAAAACTACTACACTCCCACCACTAAAATGGTTCATTGAACAATGCAAATACATAAATGAGGTGGAGGCTATATATTGGCATCGCATAATATGTGGTAGATGTAAGGTAGGCATCATTAAAAATCGACTGGAGGGATATCTTAACAAGTAATCAGATTTTCATTAGGAGAATAGTTTCAATGGTATAAGACTGGTCTAAAAAACATAGTTGAATGGTTCAAATTCCTTTTATCATTATAAGAATTTCATATGGTTGGAAGAGGTAATGATAAAAATTTTTAATACTTAAAAGGATTATATAGGTTCCTGTAGGTTTTCTCCAAGTAGGACCTTAACCAATGTATTGAATTGTCAAACTTATGGAGAGCATATAGATTAAATGTAACACCGTATATCTCTTCTCATTATTCTAAAATCCCTGGTTACCTAATTGATATGTCAATTAAGAAAGTAGATTTGTAAGGCATACCACCATAGAAATTTTAGCTTATATGATTTCCATAAGAAACGAGATCATAAATTCAACCAAGGAAAAAACAAGAAATAATTGTTTGAATGCATATCATATATCTCTTTGTAAAGCAAGAAATAATAATGAGTCATATCATGAAAGTAGTTACAAATAGCATAAAGAGAAAATATCTTGTGTAGAATCATAAGAGAGTCTATGGAAATAAACTAATTTAGTACAATTATTTTATCATTATGGTATCCTTACTTATCAACATGGGACCTTGAATGATATATAAGTAATTTGATCAAGTAACCGGTAAATCCACTTAGGTATAAATGCAGTAGATACTGACTAGAAATAATACTATGTTTGGATATTGCAACCTCAACATCTAACCTCATATGAAAATGACATCCCTTATGTGGTAAGCTAAAATTGATTACTAGTGCACTTGAATCCATTAAAACGAACTCATTGTCCCCATCCTTCTACAAATAAACCTCACAATCAATGCATTATAAGCCATGCTGATTACAGTATTTAACTTCATGTCATCCACCACAATACGCTAATATACATGGTCGATTTCATGGTATACCCTCTCAACCTCCTTATTTGTATCAAGTCATTTTCCTTTTGAAATCCATTCATAAAAGGATTGTAAGTATGAATATTTGGCTCACAACTAGTTTCATTCATATGCTCCACTAGTGCAAGATAAATGACAACTTTGCCTCCTTTGCAATGTCCGTTATTCAAGGTAGTATATGTTACTTCATTTGGTGTCAATCATTTTTAGGTAGGGATGATGGTTAAGGGAATACTTAAGGATAGATTAGATGAAATTTTGGATCTATATAGCCATCTTTTTCTCTGATCTAGCTACAAGATTGTCATGGTTCATTATTTCATATAACAAGTGTTGTAGGAATTAGAAAGGTGTCCTTTCCATCATTAGTACCTACAATACTAGGTATAATATACCTATTTGTTTGATAATTATAAAGAGATGGAGGGTTGACATTGTAGGTTAAAAATTATACTTATAAGGAGATGGAGATCACATCATATTCATATGGTCCATCAAGCAAGTTCTTAGATTTTCATTAGGAGAATAGTTTCAATGGTATAATACTAGTCTAAAAAACATAGGTTAATGGTTCAAATTCCTTTTATCTTTATAAGAATTTCATATGGTTGGAAAAGGTAATGATAAAAATTCTTAATATTTAAAAGGATTATATAGGTTCTTGTAGGTTTTCTCCAAGTAGGACCTTAACCAATGTATTGAATTTTCAAACTTATGGAGAGCATATAGATTACATGTAACACCGTATATCTCTTCTCATTATTCTAATATCCCTGGTTACCTAATTGATATGCCAATTAAGAAAGTAGATTTGTAAGGCATGCCACCTTAGAAATTTTAGCTCATATGATTTCCATAAGAAGAGAGATCGTAAATCCAACCAAGAAAAAAACAAGAAATAATTGTTTGAATGCATATGATAGATCTCTTTGTGAGGCAAGAAACAATAATGAGTCATATGTTAGGATATTTAGACACTTAGGAGTTAGTTAAGATCAACTTGTGTAATATATCTGTCAGGTAAAAGTGTGTTTCTTTAGTATGCATTTGTAAATATTCTAATTCGACGGTCACGATATGCTCTAGACATAGAGTGATTCGACGGTTCAACTTCTCTTAGATCATACCTACCATTGTTCCGTGGCTTAACACCCGATTGGTCTATGATCTCTATTTAAAGAGCATAGAGGGTCCTTGGCTAGTTGATCGATTATGAGAAGCTCATGTAACTTTATTTCTTTTGCATAATAAATTGCTCCAAGTAGCTATTTGGCTGGGGCCGTGTATTGTTTCCCTCTCGAGGGTTTTAACCACGTGACAAACATTGGTGTGTTGATCTGTGATCTATTTGTGTGAAGTGGTTGCTGAAGGTGTTTGGTCTTTTGGGAATACTCTGTGTACCCGAACATGGTATCAGAGCGTTTATGAAGAGCCGCTTTCGATTTTAATCAAGATATGGAACCGGTGTTGCTGAAACTTTGAAATGATTTCTGGTTCTAGATTTTCTGTGCATTTGTGGCATGTGGGAGCTATTCCATTTCATCTGAAATGTCGTTTCCATTGGGAAATAATTTTTGTTTCACCGAAAACCGTTTCCGTTTGTTCCAGAAACACCAATTTCGACAAATCGAAAGGTATAATGTTACAATGACGGATTTGTTTTATTTTTTTAAAGCTTTCATATTTTATCAATTTTATTACTAGATCTTTACTGTTTTAGTCTCGGACTGTTGCCTTCCCTGGCTGTATATGCTCTTTGCCATGCACCTTGCACGATCGCGGCGAATCAGAAATAGAAAGGGAAAGTTTTTTTTTGGTCTTCTTGGATACGTATGCTCTTTGTCGTGCACCTTGTGCGATCACGACAAATCAGAAACAACGAGAAAACTTAAAAACGTAGACTTTCCAGGTAAGCTAACTAAGATCTAACCCCTTTGTGTGGAAAAAGTTTTTTATTTTTTGTTTTTCGTTTTTTTTGTGATTTGCAAAAAAAAGGCAAGCACGGAGAAAAAGAGAGAAGAGTAAAAAAAAAAGAAGCCCCCTTTCTCTTTCCATTCTTTTACGTACCTTTTAAACTTAGCTCCGTTGGTCCAAAGTTGCTTTATTCTTAATAGGTCTTGAGTTCAAGTCTTATTAAGCTACTTTTTAATGCATGCAATTTCTATTTTCAAAATAATTTATTGTAAAAGTGCATCTCACATAAATAAAATAAAATAAAAAGTGAGTCACTTAAGTCTTTTAATTTATTGCCGCACTATTTAAAAGTAACATTATTGTAAAAGTGAACTTCACTTATTCTACAAAAGTGATTCACTTCAAAGCAACTTTATTGTAAAGTGATTGTCAAAGGTTGATCTTGGGAAGAGGGGGGGTGTTCTTTTTTTAGTTGGTCAAGTTAATATCTGCGACGTCACTATTGGGGACATCTTCAACATTTTCTTTGATCAAGCATAACTTCATCATGTAGAATCAGTTTTCAATGCCGTTTTTTTAAAACCGCATATTTTTTTGAGCTCTTTGCATCCAGACAGTTAGTTTCTGTTCTTTTCAGTAATTAATTTACAGTATGGCCGCCCCTTGTGGTATTTTTTTTTTTCAATGGAAAAAAAGCGTAATTTTCATTCATCATAAAGAGATCAAAAATTACATACTGTAATTCACCCTGTTAGTGAATTCAAAAGCCTATTATCATAGGTTCCTTTGGTGAGATCCCTGATCTGCTTCAAGTTTACAAAAAGAAACTGTATAGTAGATCTTTCAGTCCCACTGCTTAGAACAAAAAATCCAGTTCACATCTCAAAAGCGCATCATGCAATAACATACTGCCACTGATTTCTTATAGCCAAATACATAATACTGTCACTAATAATCAGAAGGTTAACAGCCAAAAGAAGAAGGTTCAATGCTTAATCTATGAACGGCCTGTGATAGAACTCGAAACTCTGTCCTTCCTTTTCTTCACGAATTTTCCAATTGCCAAAGGCCATGCACAGCCCTTCTTTGGATGCCTGGTCCGCTTCTTTGTTGTTCTCCCTGTAAACATGTTGGCAAAGGAAAGTATCATAAGAGAGAATGATATCCTGAACAGTGGAGAGGATATTAACTATTCTAATATTTCTGCAAGCTTGTATTTTCTTTATCCAATTAATAACATTCAGCGAGTCCCCACAAACTGACAGCCTTTTGATGCCCCTCTCACTTGCAAAGATGAGAAGTAATTTTAAACTCATGAGTTCAGCGTAATTGTTTGAACCCGGGCCCAGTCCCATAGTAATAGTAAAGTAATGAGTTTCGGACAAATAGAGAACTGCCCCCCCTCCACACATCTCATTCTGTGCTGCTCCGTCAAAAAAACCCCAAGGATGGGTTTTATCTATTAACAGATCCAGGTTTCTACGCTGATCGGCTGCTCTGATGTATTCTGGCAGCGCTTTGTATAAGCCTATCACTTGTGCACTAATAATTTCTGGTATGCTCACTTTTTCTTTGAAAATAGCCCCGTTGCGAGCCAACCATATCCCCCACGTAATGAGGAGCGGAAGGGATTTTAACTTGGATCGGGAGAAGAATCTCCACCAGAAATCCCATGCGCCGGAAACAGAGTTTCCATCCCATCGATGATTCAAGCCTACCTGCCGCATACAGCCTTTCCAAACGGCCGCCGAAAATGGGCATGAGATAAAGAGATGGGGAATCGACTCCATCTCCTGTTTGCACAAAACACACCAACCTGGCCCCTGGAAATTTCTCCTCTGAAGAACGTCCCAGGTCGGCACCCTGTTCTCGAGCACACACCACATAAAAAGCTTGGTTTTAGCAGGGCACTTGAGCTTCCACAAGATTTTCCACCACCAGATTTCCTCCCTGCCCTCAGCCTCAGCGCTTAGGCATAAATATCCCGCTTTAGGAGTATATTTTCCCCCCGGATCCATCTCCCAAATAAGCGCGTCCTCTTGATCATTTAGTTGAATATGAGAAGTATTGAGGCCGCTTATATAGTTTTCATAGAGGACCACCTCATGATCCCCCAGCCCCAACTGTTCAGCACTTTTCCAATGTTGTAACCAGGGATCCCCAGGTCTCTCCTCAGCCAGCTGGTTTAAGGTGAAGATACCCCGTAAAGCCAAGGCATTGATTAATTCCTCAGGAAGGATATGCTGCATATCACTCCCAGTCCAAGGATCCCTGCCCACCCGAAGCATTTCCCCATTTCCAACCTCCCACGCCAGATTAGATTCAATTAAAGGAAAATATTTCACCACAGCCTTCCAAATAACTGACCCCCCAGAATGAGACTTCCTAGGGTTCCTGATCCAATCCTCTAGGCTCTCATGTGGAAAATATTTTTGTTTGATTACACGAGTCCATAAGCTAGAGGATTTGATCAGTCTCCACCCTCCTTTAGCAGCCAACGCTTGGGCAAACAGGAAAATATTTTTTAGGCCCCATCCCCCCAGCCCCTTTGGGACAGCAATTCTCTTCCAACTGACCCAAGGGGTCACCTGTTCATCCTTTTTACCACTCCAAATGAATCTAAAGCATATCCTCCTGATCTGTTCAAGCGTCCCTTTTGGGATCCATGAAAGGGACATCCAATAAACTGGGATGGCTTCCAACACAGCCTTGACCAGCACCAACTGCCCTGCTCTCGACAGCCACCTAAAGCTCCACACCTGTAGTCTTTTTTCCACCTTCCCTATCAGCCATCGCCAGTCCTGTTTCTGATAACGATTTGCTTTTAGGGAGAAGCCCAAATAAGTTATCCCAACATCAATACCAGCAAGTTTAAAGGGGAAGTGCTCCAGAAGTTCAAGCTGTTCTTCCGGTCGAAGCAAGTGAGAAGTGATAGTAGACTTTTCCACATTG
>LPNX010177341.1:414417-482784 GCA_001517045.1 Pseudotsuga menziesii
TCCCAGCACAACCATTCATCCTCCGCCCCTTGTGGTATTATACTTACAAGTTATAACTATTTCTCATGGAAAATCTCGTATGGAGAATGTTTTGCGAAGTAGGGGACTTTTCAGGATAACCTCACGGAAAGAAACAGAACCCATTGATGATGATAAGAAAATTAAATGGGCAAATAAATGGGATGAAACTCGTGGATTGATTGAGATGTCAATCTCTGCTGATTTGCGATTCCACATATTTGGAATTAATGAACTCGATCTCGCTTGGGAAAAGTTGGAATCTGTGTTTGGTAAACACAATGAAATTCGGGGTCATCAACTTGAGAACGAGTTGCTTTCCTTGAATTCAAATGATTTTTCATGCATTCAAGACTATTTATCTAAGTATAAAACTCTTAGACTCTTATGTGCAGAATGCAAGATTAAGAAATAAGACAAACAATGTATTTGTCATATTCTTTCCAAACTTGGACCTGCATATTATGTGTTTGTATCTACATTCCACTCCATGAAAGAATCATTGACTGTAGCTAGCTATCAAGAGCCTAGCCTTGAATCCTTTTATGATTATTTAATTAGAGAGCAAGATAAGCTCATTCATCTTGGAATAATTAACAATGTAGATGCATTTGGGAAAGCCTTATTGTCCAAACAGAAAGAAAAGTCCAAGCCTCCCAAGAAATAGAATTTTTGCAATAATAAGCCAAACAACAATGGTCCCAAACTCTCTTAGTCAGCTCCTTCTTTAAAAAATGACAAATGATCAAAACAAAAAGAAAGAAGACTGAGCGTCATTGCAATTTTTGTGGGAAAGATAATCATGATGAATCTAAGTGTTCTAAGAAGATGGCAATCTTGGAAGCAGTAATGAAGAAGCACCACATCAGCCTAGATTCATCTTCAGAATCTACCTCTCATGGACATGCACTTTGTTCTTCTAGTTACTCTTGTACTACATCTTCTTCTTCTACTTCAATTGAATGGCTCATTGATTCTGGAGCATCTTATCATATGGCTAAGGATCAAACCATATTTTCTACTATGCATGAATGTAACACCAAACAAATATTTGTTGGTGATGATAGATCTCTAAGTGTTGTAGGATCTAGAACAGTTCCAATAGAAAATGGTCATTTCAGTGATGTACTATGTGTTCCAAAAATTTCCTGCAATTTGTTATTAATCTATCAAATTACTCATTCAAGTGAAGGTAAAACGGTGACGTTTACACCTCACCAAGTTGTAATCAAGGATTTTAAAAATCTTCAAAATGTCCTTGCTACTGGAACTGTTGATGATATTACCAGGTTGTACAAATTTAACAACTTTGGGTCATCACCATTTCCTTCGGTTTTTGTTGCATATAGTGATAACTTGTGAAAACTTTGGCATGAGCGATTTGGTCACTTAAATTATTGTTCATTGCAACAACTATGTAAAGACAATATGGTGACTGGTCTTCCGATGATATCTTGCAAGGATGGTGTTTGTTTTGGTTGTGTACTCAGAAAATATCATCAGGATAGTTTTGACAAACGTGCCTCTTGGCATGCCTCAGTTCCCTTGGAGCTTGTGCATATTGACTTGTGTGGCCCTCTTCCATCTGCTTCCTTTTTCAGTTTCAAATATTTCTTAACTTTCATTGATGACTACTCTAGACGCACTTGGGTTTACTTCCTAAAACTTAAGAGTAAAGTATTTAACATGTTCTTGGCCTACAAGGCCCTTATTGAAAAACAATCTGGTAATCAAATTATTAAGTTAAGATTTGACAATGGAGGAGAATATGTTAACAACAAGTTCACTACTTTTTTCACTGAACAAGGAATCCAACAACAACACAATGTTCCATATACACCACAACAAAATGGTGTAGCTGAACGGAAGAACCACACTTTAAAAGAAATGGCTAATTGTATGATCCAATCTAAGGGACTAAGTCTTCAATATTGGGCTGAGGCCATAATTTGTGCAAATTACATAGTTAATTGCACACCAACTAAAGTTTTACAAGGTATAACACCAAAAGAAGCATGGAGTAAAATTAAACTAGATGTAAGTCACTTTCGTGTGTTTGGTTGTGAAGCATGGGCTCACATTCTGGATGAAAAACGGAAAGCATTGCAGCCTAAAAGTGAAATGTGCATATTTGTTGGATATTCTGAAGATGTAAAAGGTTATAGACTTCTTCAGCCCCATTCACATGATATAATCATTAGAAGAGATGTTAAATTTGATGAAAAGCTCTTAGCCTGCGAGCCTAACTTGGCAGGTGTGCCATCTTTGGCCTGCGAGCCTGATTCGACGATTGTGTCTTCTTCTTCTTCTTCTTCTTCCAACTTCCTTGACAGGTTTCCAACTTCAGTTTTTGATGATGACAATGAGGATGAAAATCCACCTCCACCTGCTCATGTTTCTCACATTGCACCAACACCAATGCCTCCTTGATGGGTCCATTCAACATGTGAAGCAGCTGATGATCTTGCCGATGATCCTAGAGATCAACGTCGAACACGTTCTCAGTTTCAGCAAGCCTCTTCTCTTTTGGCTCAAGTTTCTGAGAATCATGATCCAGAAACTTTTGCAGAAGCTTCAAGAAACCCAGATTGGGATGCAGCTATGGATGAAGAATATCGTTCCTTAATGGCGAACGATACTTGGGATCTTGTTCCTCTTCCAAAAGGAACAAAACTTGTCAGATGTAAATGGGTCTACAGAACTAAGTATGCATCAGATGGAAGTGTTGAAAGACTTAAGGCAAGGTTAGTTGCCAGAGGTTTTTCCCAAGTTGAAGGGATTGACTACAATGAAACCTTTGCCCCTGTAGCAAAAATCAACTCCATCCGCCTTGTTCTTTCCCTTGCTGCCATACATAACTGGGAAGTCCACCAAATGGATGTCAAGTCTGCCTTCTTACATGGTGATTTACATGAGGAAATTTACATGGAACAACCTCCTAGATATGTTCAGAATAACTCTAGCCTTGTTTGTCTCCTTAAGAAATCCTTATATGGCCTTAAGTAAGCTACTAGAGCTTGGTATGCCAAAATGGATAGCTTTCTCCTTGACACTAGTTTTTTTAGATGCAATTCTGACCCCAATGTCTATACCAAGAAAGTAGGAAACCATCTCATCATACTTGTTCTTTATGTTGATGATCTTATCCTTACTTGTAGTGACCCTAAACTTATAACCCATGTGAAATCCAGTCTTAAGCAAAATTTTGAAATGTCAGACTTAGGACATTTGTGTTATTTTCTTGGTCTCCAAATCTTGCAAACCAAAGAATGAATCTTTCTTTCCCAGTCTAAGTATGCTTGTGACCTTCTTCGTCGCTTCCACATGGAAGATTGTAAACCAGCCCCTTCTCCCTTCCAGTCTAGAGTCAAAATTTCTGCCACTTGTACTTCCCCTGAAGTAGATGCCACCTTGTATCGTCATCTTGTTGGTAGTCTTTTATACTTGACTCATTCCCGTCCTGACCCTTCCTTTTCCATTGGTCGTGTTGCCCATTATATGCAAACTCCTCATGAAAGTCACTGGAAAGAAGCAACAAGAATACTTCGATATTTTTGAGGTATAATTCAGTTTGGGATTCATTACAATATAGGGGGGAAACCTTTGTTGGTTGGTTTCACTGATTTAGATTGGGCCGACGATCCTGATGATCGAAAGTCTACTGCAGGTTATGTTTTCAGTTTGGGATCTGGACCTGTCACTTGGGCTTGTAAGAAACAACAAGCTCTTGCTCTTTCTTCAGCAGAAGCAGAATATCGAGCCGCAGTTAATGCCAGTCAGGAAGCTTTATGGCTTCGACAAATCCTTTCAGAGTTTGGATTCGAGCAACAAAAACCTACTCCACTTTGGTGCGACAATCAAAGTGTCATCAAGCTTGCCAAAGATCCAGTTCTACATCAGCGCAGCAAACACATTGAGCTACACATGCACTTCATCATATCTTGTTCATGATCATGTTCTTGAAATGCTCTATTGCCCTACAAATGATCAAGTTGCAGACATCTTCACTAAGTCTCTTACATAAGCGAAGTTTTCTAAACTTTGATCTATGTTAGGAGTTCAGGAATGTGTCCTTAAGGGGGGATAGGCTCTAAGGCCTCCTTCCTTCTCCTAATAGTGTCACTTTTGCAAATCCTTCAATCCTATCCCAAGTTGTTGATAAGGGGGGGATGTTAGGATATTTAGACACTTAGGAGTTAGTTAAGATCAACTTGTGTAATATATCCGTTAGGTAAAAGTGTGTTTCTTTAGTATGCATTAGAATGCATTTATAAATATTCTAATATGACGGTCATGATATGTTCTAGACATAGAGTGATCCAACGGTTCAACTTCTCTTAGATCATACTTGCCATTGATCTGTGGCTTAACACCCGATTGGTCTATGATCTCTATTTAAAGAGCATAGAGGGTCCTTGGCTAGTTGATCGATTATGAGAAGCTCATGTAACTTTCTTTCTTTTGCATAATAAATTGCTCAAAGTAGCTATTTGGCTAGGGCCGTGGACTATTTCCCTCTCGAGGGTTTTAACCACGTGACAAACATCGGTGTGTTGATCTGTGATCTATTTGTGTGAAACAGTTGCTCAAGGTGTTCGGTCTTTTGGGAATACCCTGTGTACTTGAACATCATATCATGCCAATAGTTACAAATAACAGAAAGAGAAAATATCTTGTGTAGAATCATAAGAGAGTCTATGGAAATAGACTAATTTAGTACAATTATTTTATCCTTATGGTATCCTTACTTATTGACATGGGACCTTGAATGATATATAAGTAGATTTATCAAGTAACCGGTAAATCCACCTAGGTATAAATGCATTAGATACCGACTAGAAATAATATTATGTTTGGATATTGTAACCTCAACATCTAGCCTTAGATGAAATAGACACCCCTTATGTGGTAAGCTAAAATTGATTACTAGTGCACTTGAATCCATTGAAACAAAATCAGTGTCCCCATCCTTCTACAAATAAACCTCACAATCATTAATGCATTATAAGCCATGCTTATTACATTATTTAACTTCATGTCATCCACCACAATAGGCTAATATACATGGTCGATTTCATGGTATAAACTCTCGACCTCCTTATTTGTATCAAGTCATTTTCGTTGTGAAATCCATTCATCAAAGGATTATAAATATGAATATTTGGTTCACAACCATTTTCCTTCATATGCTCCACTAGTGCAAGATAAATGACAACTTTGCCTCCTTTGCAATGTCCATTATTCAAGGTAGTATATGTTACTTCATTTGGTGTGAATCATTTTTAGTTAGGGATGATGGTTAAGGGAATACTTAAGGATAGATTAGATGAAATTTTGGATCTATATAGCCATCTTTTTCTCTGATCTAGCTACAAGATTATCATGGTTCACTAATTCATATAATAAGTGTTGTAGGAATTAGAAAGGTGTCCTTTCCATCATTAGAACCTATAATACTAGGTATAATATACATATTTGTTTGATAATGATAAAGAGATGGAGGGTTGACATTGTAGGTTAAAAAATGTTAGATTTTTATCATTCAAGCTAGCATTATCTTAGGATCTTGAACTGAGAGAATAACATGCACAACAATAAACACAAGAGACAAGAGACACAAAGAATTTTCCTCGGGGAAACCATAAAGGAGAAAACCCCGCAACTTCCTCAGAGATAGAATCAGCACCAAAAGTAAAACCCGAAAACATAAAGATGATCTCCCAATAGTAGTAGTCTCTCTCTATGATCCCAACTTCTTCTCTCTCACTCATACGCCCCAGTGAGTGAGCGTGTGTGTGATAAATAGAGAGGCTCACTCTCTATTTATATTCTTTCGTTCACTTAGTGTCCACTTCAACATGTCGGCCCCACTTAACAATTACTTACTAGGGACTACATCTCTAGGAGAGTCTAATAACCCTAGTGCCCCACAACTGTGGGGACTTTTCCCTCCGATCAACAAGGAGGGTTAACCTTGACACAATTGTGGGGACTATTGCCTCGACTTACAATGGAGGGTTAACCTCAATGACTTGACATGACTTGTTTACATTATTGAATCTCCCGATAGGAACATCGGGGCATGCCATGACTCAAACACATTGTAGACACTTCCCGGAATAAACATCAAGGTACAATACATAAGATATACGGATGAATACATTTCGAAGTTACAAATACATCAACACTCCCTCTTAACTAGGAAGGTATTCTCTCGACAAAATTTGTTAGCATTGGTCTTCTTCTCTGTATCAACTGGATCATCTTGCCATCTTCATCTTTAAGTCATCTTCATCTTCATCTAGGATCTGGATCATCACGGGGACATCATCACTGGATTTGGATCATCACTCGATCTAGATCATCACTGCTGGATCATCATCACTGGATCTGGATCATCACTGGATCTGGATCATCATTGGGTCATCATCATAGGTGCTATCTCATGATTCTTCTCGTCACAGGAAGTTCTATAGAGCCAACCCTTTTTCATGCTGGTTGTAAGCCTAGCCTCCATGTAGGTCTTCTTCAATGCTTATATCTGACCCTGAGTCAGAATAGTTAGCACTCACATCCAACCATGAGAGTGTTATAGCGGATTTCACCACTCTAGGTGAATCACACATTGTATGGCCTTCCCCTGTCCCGCTGCAGACTCATTAGCCCCTATGGACCACTTTTTATCTTTTGATGTTTCCTTGATCATCCCTGCAAACATATGAAAAATGATATACGCGGCTTTTAAACCTATAACCGCGTACATACGTGGGTTTGACCCATATAACCACGTACATCGGGATGTGTGCATAATCCAAATCCTTTTGGAGTTTTCCTTGACATGGATCCAACTCATTTGACTCCTGGCCTTCCATATGCCTTGAGATCGCACGGATTTCACCTTTCATTATCCCTTTGAAAGCTATATAAGGAACCCCTTGGTACATTGAAATCATAAGAGAGAATTGAGAGCAAAGAAACTATAGTCCATTGTTGCCGGAACTTATGCTTGAGTCTGCATCCCTTTGTCCCTTGGAGCACTTTTACGTTCTTCCCAAGCTTGCCTTTTGCTTGTGAGCTAGCTATCGAGAGATGGAGGATTGAAGTGGTGGAGGCCCAAGTGGGGGATTCAGTTTCTCCGGTTCGCAGACGTGCTGTTAGAGGTTGTATCTATCTTGTAATCTCTGATTTATATGAATAGAAATATCTTTTCCTATCCAGTGATGTGTATTTGAATGAATATTTTATCCATGGGAATATGTCAAATGCTTTTACATTATTGATCATATATGCTAGAATAGATGTAACACCATGATATATAGTATGCTTGTATTGTTTACTTGTTGTTGAGGAAGTAATATAGCAATTCAAGTTGAAGATTGGAAAGCTCAACGAGGATCTACTTCAACCATCTGGAATAAGGTACGAGGTCTGATCCTTTAGTGTTAGACATTTAATTTCTATTGCATATTGGAAAGGATTGATTTCTGGAGTCAAGCTGTCTGTTGTGGTACCCCAAGCCATAGGAATTTCTCTCCGTAACAGAATTGGCGACTCCGCGGGGGAGTTCCTAGTAGTTGTCCTTTGGGGGTTGATTTCTCGGCATTCAATGTATTTGAATTGCTATTTCTCTCTTGTTTCTGTGTCGGGTCTGGGGGCATGTATGCCTGGTAGAGTCTGATTGGTGTGAAGTCTGTCTCAGCCTTTCTGTTTGCCTTGGTTTTATGCACCTTTTCTTCCTATACGTAGGTTTTTGATTTACAGTCGCGTATACACGTGGTTTCCTCTGTGATTTTCGCGTATACACGCGGGTTTACTGCGAACAGTCGCGTA
Source organism: Pseudotsuga menziesii (assembly GCA_001517045.1). Taxonomy (NCBI): domain Eukaryota; kingdom Viridiplantae; phylum Streptophyta; class Pinopsida; order Pinales; family Pinaceae; genus Pseudotsuga; species Pseudotsuga menziesii. Next base: position 422,266 of record LPNX010177341.1, read on the forward strand.
TACCCTTGTTTTTGGCCTTTTTGTGGAAGATAGTTGGTTGTTGGGTGAATTCTGATAGTTGCTGAGTCTCCTTTGGCACTGCCTGAGTCTGTTTAGACTTCTGTTTCTGACCAGAAACGCTTTTTTTAGCCTAATTTTTTTTTTTAGGAAAGTTCTTGTCATGGCATTTTCGATTTTTTGTTTGAGATTAGTGCATTAGAGTTCTTTTACCGTAGTGCTTTGCTTGAATACTGTTTATGGGTGCTTGCAGAGTCTGAGGGTGGTAGAATCATTCTTTTGCTTTTTGCATCTCTTTTATTTTCAAAAAATCCAAAAACATTTGCTTATCATCATGCATTGCATTTTGCACTTTGCATTGTACTTGCACTAGATCTAGATTTGCTTTGGAGTACTAGTTAGGACTTCATATAGGGAAATTTGCATTTGTCATTTGAAGAAAAATTGTGCATTTCACGTAGTAGCATACCCTGTTTTCATGGACACAATGCATTTGCATTGATTGTTAGGTGTGCATTTTATTTCTTGTTGCGTCATAACACCACTAGTTGCACGACCATATCCTATTTTTGAGTAATAAAGCCAACTAAAATCAACACTAAATAAAATGAATTACACTCTTTTCTTTTATAGGGTGCACCAACAAGCTTAGGTTTTAGGATCTTGGAATAGTTCATTGTAAGTCAATTCTCCAAGATCACTAAACAACAACATCTAGGTGTCTGTCCAGGTGAGTGTGTGAAATCCTTGGTATAACCATTGTTCTTAGGATCCTCCTCTCAAACGGGAGTTAAGCACGAGGCAGTGTGAGCAGTTATTGATTGGGATGACCCCTAGTCATAACTGAATAGCACCAGAGATATTTCCAGGATTGTATTCGTATCTGGGGGCTCTTTCGAGAGTTTCGGGCTCTGCTACCCTGCCCATACGGTCAATCTCGCCTGCGACTGTCTGCCTGAGCATTGATTATATTGAGGTGACCTTAGTGGCCTTACCTAGGATATCAAGGGGGTACTTGTAGAGGTTATTCTATGGGTGTCCCGGCTAGGTTGGGGTCGGACAACACAGTCGCTTTACGCGTTGAAGCTGAGGGCCACAATAATTGGTTACATACCTCCGCTTGTTGTGTATGGGAGTCTCAAGCCTCTCCTAGGTGAAACATACCTACTTCATTCGGGAGCTCACTTATCCAGCCCTTGTTTGCTTGCATTTGGCTTTAGATTTTGTTAGTGATTGCTCTGTGCACGCTAGTTGGCCTAGGGTTTGCGTAAATAGAGAGTCTTTGCTATTTTTTGAGTCATTGTGGATTCAGGTGTGGTTTCGCGCCGTTCTCGTCGTTTAGCAGGACTTTCACCTTCTACTTCTCCTCCTCCTTTGGGAGAGAGACCTAGACAGTCCAGGCGGACGATGTCACACATTGATTCACACACCATGGGGGATTCTTCAGAACGTATTCCTGAACCACCTCCTCCCATTCATGTAGACGATGGGGAATTTACTCCTACTTACGATCCTTCACCCGACCTAGCTGAGTTCGGTCCTGTGATTTCTGAGATAGGAGCCATGCATGATAGACCTACTCACTCTGGGGCTGATTCCCCTTTGACGTGTTACCTGTATGGCATGCCGAAGGACGCCGAGACTCACTTTGAACCCACCACTACTAGCTATGGTAGTTATGGTATGGTTGGTTTTCCTCTTTGCATGATTTGACATTTCATGTCGAATCTGATTTTGAGCCTAGCATTATGCCTGGGGCAATCCCATTCCTTACCTTGCGGAGAGGTTTGGGAGCACTAGTCACATTGCACCTTTCGTCCCAGTGGTGGAAGCTACATCTTATATCCCTCCTAGGTCTAGAGTTAGCGATCCTATTAGGATACCAGACCCGAGACGAGTGACGGTATGCGGTAGTACATATCTTATTACTCAGATTTCTTCGACCTCGGTTCCTAGTTCTTCAAATGTACATCCTCCACCTTATTCACGTGGTCCTTTGAGTCGGCACATGGCTACGAGTCAGGTCCATACTGCGGTTACTAGACCGATTGTGTCTCAAGTTTACATACCGCCCGTTGCTTCAAGAGGCTATGTTCATGCTTCTAGAGGTTAGATTGCTACTTCCGCGGCATATATCCCTACTTCCGGTATGTACATTCCTACGTCCGGAACCTATCTTCCTACCTACGGAGTGTCTCATGGGGCATCGCATGCGATGACCTATGGACCTTATTATGGGACACAGTATGGACAGGTTTCTTCACCTTATGGAGGCGGGTATTCACAACCTGCTTACTCTCCTAATTACGGCTTTGTAGCTCCTACTAGTCAAGGTCCACCTCATTATGGTGCTTCCACGCCACCCTATATGGGTCATACGGGAGGAGGTCACTATGGCCAAGGCCATAGTGGTAATCAATCCTATATGAACCAGGGAGTGGTCCATAGACCTCATCATCCTAGGCTCCCTTTCCTCGCGACGCTTAACCTTCCTGACTTATCGAGACTTACGAACGATCCTGTGGCTCATGACCCGGCTTGGCCGGCTGTCCCCACCAAGCTTCCTTCGGACATACCTAAGTTCGAAGGCAAACCGAGAGAGGATTTGAGTGAACACGTTACTACGTTTCACCTATGGTGCTCTTCGAATTCATTACATCAGGACTCAGTCCGCTTGAGACTATTTCAACGCACCCTCACAGGGCCTGCTGCGAAATGGTATACAGAGTTACCTAGGGGCGCTTTTACTTTGTTCGACGACCTTGCGGTGACTTTTCTTAATCACTTCCAGGTACCAGTGCGCTATGATGTTGATACTAAACTCTTGTCGACACTTCGGAAAGATAAAGCCACCCATATTTCTGATCATATTCAGGAGTGGCGTAGACGGAAGAGATTAATTAAAGCCTTTATACCGCCAGAGTTCCTTCTCGAGTGGTTCCTCAAATCGTTATTGCCATATATAGCGAAGGATGTTTCCACATCCAGAGTGCAAAATGAGGAACAAGCGATTTTTAGTGCATAGGAACTGGACTTGATCTATGCTCAGTCCGGTTTGTTGTATGAGATTATTCCCAACGCTCCTCATCCCAGTTTCGATCCCAAGGTCAAACTTGGACCACATGCCGATGGCATTGTGGGTTGTGCAAGTGTGAAACCTGCGGATTCTGTTGCAAAACAAGTTGGTCAGTTGTCAATCAACCAATCTGCTTTGGGACAAGCTACGACTTCGTTTTAACCCGCCCAAACGGTGAATGTACTTTCTGTGCATCGTCGGACCAGAAGGGTAACCAGCAGCCCGGATGGAATAGAAAAAAGGGTAAAAATAATAATCGAAAGGGTGGGAATAAGAATGAGAATGCTACCAATAATGACAAGAACGGTAGAAATGCTGGGGGGGAGAAGCAAGTTAAACGTAAGGTTAAGTTCCCTTGCGAGTTGTGTAAGGACGATCACCTCACTTACTTGTGCCCTCGGATTGATGAAGCTTCGAGATTCTTAGCACAAGGCCCAGCTATGATAACAAACCCTTTACCGCATAACCAGAATATGAAATCGAAGTCCCATGACCAGTCTAGTGAGAATGATCCACCAGAAACTAGTGCTCGTGGGTGCATTAACATGGTCCGTGCTGCCAAGGTTGTGACGCATGCGAAAGATTATAGTTCGTCACAACCCAGCACAGGCAAAGAGCCTGATCCACCAGGGTCCCCTTTGCGTATTGAGAAACCTACGGATAAACCTGAGGCTGCACCTCGCATTCTTAAGAGAGTCCTTAAGCATTCGGGGCATAATACAAATGCCCGAGCCGCCCAAAATTATTCAGTTGTCGAGGATTTGGGCCACACTCCTTGTGCGATGTCTGCATTGGAAGTGCTTCAGAGTTGTCCTTTGCAAAGTAAGGCATTGCTTTCTGCCCTTGGTGTGAATGGAGATGATTCTTCCTCGGTGATCAAATTTGAAACCGCAGGACTGCAGCCTCGCTTGCCCTACTATGTGTCTCTTTTGGTGCACGTAGAATGTCTTAATATGATCGTCAAGCGTACTGTGATTGACGAGGGCGCTGTGGCTTCTGTGATGTCTTTGTCCTATTGGAAGGGTCTGGGTTCTCCTGAGCTATCTAAATCAGTGACTATGTTAACTGCGTTTGATGGGAGATCTTTTAGGCCGCATGGTATCCTTCCTTCCCTTAAAGTCCGTTTGGGGGGGAAGACCGTTGTGATAGAGGTTGAGATGGTTGATGCGCCCCTTGAATACAATCTCTTGCTGGGTAGGAACTGTATGTATAGTATGCAAGCCGTTGCTTCTTCCTTGTTCCACGTTGTATGCTTTCCACATAATGGAAAGATTGTAACGATTGATCAAATGGCATTCAAGAATCCTTCTGTTACCGCATCTTCGGGAGCTTCGGTCTCGATCATTGAGCACTCTCAGTCGGCAACTGGGAGTGTGGGTGTAGGCATGTATCCATCTCTTATGGGAATCTTTAGTTGTCCTGCACCGATCCTCATGATAGGATCTTGTTCCGATGAGGCTTCGACTTCTACGACCTCGGTGTCTTTTCGCACGACCCATATGGAAGATCCTTGGATTCTTCCTACACCGAGTACTTCGAGTGAGCCTGTCGAGACGAGCGTGCTGTTGCCTGCAACCATGATTGCTTATCAAGCTAATCTCAAGAGTGTTGCAGAGCCTTGTTCTTCCTCTTCATGGATGAAGGAGGAAGACCCCTATGTGCTGTCGGCTTGGGCAGTACAGTCTTCTCACACCCACGACTACCTTGATACGGTTTTCCCTTCAGATGAAGCGATTATCAAGGCTATGTCGGGAGTTGAACCACCATGGGAGGAACTTCATCATAGATCGTACTTTCTTCCAGCGCTTGACCGTTTGGAGCATGAGGATTATAGGGAGATTCTTAGTTAGAAAGTTGGTAGTCCCGTGGTTCCATTAAGCTCTCCTGGTCCGATGGCTGATGGAAACATGGTGAACATATCGGCAACGATTCCTATCAACATTTCTCGCAATCCTGGCACAATAGAGAATGTCTATATTGGGGTGGAATGTTCCCATGCTGAGATTCTGGAATATACTGAGCTATTCAAGGAATTCTGTGATGTTTTTGCTTGGTCTTACGACGAGATGCCAGGGATTGACCCTCGGATTGTGAACATAAGATTAAGACTTACCCCAACGCTAAGCCTGTTCGACAACGTTTACGCGTCGTGAATCCTAGGAAAGCACTCGCCATTAAGGCAGAGATAGAGAAGCTGTTGAAAGCCGGTTTCATCTATCTCGTTCCCTTGACGGAGTGGGTTTCAAACCCCGTTCCAGTGGATAAGAAGCAGGGAGCGATCCGTATATGCACTGATTTCCGCGATTTGAATCGTGTCTGTCCTAAGGATAACTTCCCCACACCGTTTATAGATCAGATTTTGGATGAGTGTGCGGGTAGCGAGGTGTTCTCCTTCATGGACGGCTTTTCCGGGTATAATCAGATCCAGATTAAACCTAAGGACCAACACAAGACTGCATTTATTTGTCCTTGGGGAACATTTGCATATTGCAAAATGCCTTTCGGCCTTAAAAACGCCGGAGCTACGTTTCAGCGGGCGATGACCTTGATATTCCACGATCTCAAGTCTATTATTGAAGTATTTTTGGATGACCTCGCTGCTCATTCTCGTATGAGAATGCATCATCCCTATCACTTGAGATTGGTATTCGAAAGATGCCGGCACTATTCAGTTAGATTAAATCCTCATAAGTGCATCTTTTGCGTGAAGTCAGGTTGTTTGTTAGGATTCATCATTTCGAAAGAGGGTATAAGAGTCGACCCTTTGAAGGTTGAGGCAATACTTCCGTTGTCTCCCCCGAAGAATATTCGTCATCTTCAGTGTTTGCAAGGCATGGAAAACTTCTTACGAATATTTGTTGTCAACTTTGCCAATTTGACTAGAGGCTTCATGCATCTCTTGAATAAGGATACTCCCTTTGAATGGGATGAGTGAGCCCAGGAGTCCTTTGATGCACTCAAGCGAGCCCTAGCATCGGCCCCGGTGATTAGTCCTCCGGATTATAGCCGTGATTTTCTATTATATGTGGCTGCGTTTTTAGAGACGATTGGTATGGTTTTGGTTCAAGAGGATGAGGAGCTCCAAGAGCATGTCATATATTATCTGAGCCGAAACCTTATTGACGCAGAGATTCGTTATTCTCATGTCGAGAAGCTTGCTTTAGCTACTGTACATGCGGTTCAGCGTTTGAGACATTATATTCTCCTTCGCTAGACCTTGGTTGTGGCCCATGTCAATCCATTTCAATTCGTCCTCACACGCAGGATGATTGGGGGAAAGTATAATAAATGGATGGTCATTCTGCAAGAATTTGATCTCGAGTTTGTTTCGGCAAAATCGAAGAAATCTTTAATCTTTGCAGAGCTTATATCGGATTTTCCGAGCGAGGTCGAGGAGTTGGTTTGTGAAGATACATTTGTCGATGAACACATCTTCTTAATCTCAACGTCAGACCCATGGTATGGGGATATCATAGTATATCTACAAACACAGAGGACCCCTACTCACCTCTCGCGAGATGAACGATGATGATTACGTCACATCTCTAAGAACTACCTTATAGTGGACAATACTTTGTACCGCCATGGGGTAGATTCCATTTTACGACGTTGTTTAACTCATGATGAGGCTGAGGTTGTGCTGAATGATTGCCATGGAGGGGCGTGTGGTGGTAATTTATCTGGGCTTTCTACAGCTCAAAATATTTTGAGAGTGGGTTATTTCTGGCCGTCGATCTTTAAAGATTGTGTTGATGCGGTCAAGAGGTGCCACCCTTGCCAGGTGTTCACACGTAATATGCACTTGAATCCTGCCCTTTTACATCCCATTATCATCGCCGGTCCCTTCACTAAGTGGGGGCTCGATTTTATGGATTGCAACCTAGCTTCGGCTGGGGGGCACCATCACATTATAGTGGTTGTTGATTATTTCACGAAATGGGTTGAGGCTATGCCTACAGTAAAATCCGATGGTGAGACAACCACTCACTTTGTATTCAACCAAATCATTACTCGGTTCGGGATTTCGAAAGAGCTTGTCACTGACCATGGCTCGCACTTTCAGAACCGTATGATGGAAGAGTTGGCATCTAAGTTAGGGTATAAGCAAGAGCACTCCTCTTCTTACTCTCCTCAAGCGAATGGACAGGTAGAGGCAGTGAATAAATCACTCAAATCCATTCTGCAACGAACCATCGCACAAAGCAAGACGAATTGGCACATTATGTTATATCCTGCTTTGTGGGCATATCGAACCACGGTTAAGACTGCCACTGGTTTTTCTCCATATCAGCCTGTACATGGAGTGGAGTCAATATTGCCGGTTGAATGCAAAATTCCTTCGTTGAAGCTAGCTGTGGAACTCTTACCAGACAATTCACCTTTGGAGGAGCGTTTGGTTCACCTTGAGCAACTTGATGAGTAGGGTCGGGATGCTTTGGTGGCTCTAGAGGTTAATAAACGTCGCGTTAAGGTCCAGTACGATAAGTCTGTCCGTCCAAGAGTGTTTAGTGAAGGATACTTGGTCCTCTTGTGGGATCAACCGAAAGAACCCTTGGGGGCAGGGAAGTTTAATCCTATGTGGCGTGGTCCTTACGTGGTCAAGCGTGTCTTAGAGAAGGGTGCCTATGAGTTAGTGGATTATGAAGGGATAGCTTTGGCGGAGCCTAGAAATGGGCTCTATCTCAAAAAATACTATGCATATGATCTTTAGCTAAGGCTGCTTGTTGTATATTATTGTACAACTTTGCATGGTTAGGTCTTTTTTATCGTGATCAGGTTTGTGATTAGTTTCCGTTTCTTTTGGCAGATGTCAATGGAATATTCCACCTACATAGGATTCACAGATGGTGCAAGCCGTCACACTCAACACTTAGCCTCTGCTGCTTGGGTGATTTATACTCCTATGGGTCAAGTACTGTCTTCAGGAGGTGTATGTCTACGGCCATCTTCCAACAATGTTGCCGAATATAGCACCGTTATTGAGCTTCTACGGGATGCCATTCTGCATGGTATTCTATCTCTTGAGGTACGTCTGGATTCAGAGTTAGTAGTGTCACAGCTGAATGGTTTGTACCATGTTAGAGATCCGACGTTATTGAGAAGGTTCTTACGTGTGATATTGTTAGAACGACAATTTGACAATATAACATATATACACATTCCAAGAAATAATAATTAAGTTGCTGACTCATATGCTAACTACGTGTTATATTGGCATTTGTCTCATTCATAATAAATTAATCATGAACACATTTACACATGTAAATAAATAAATCGATCACCATAATTTTTTTTTATATATATAAAAAATGTGGTAATACATAGTGTCATATACAAAAGTGGAGCTTTCAAAGGTTCCATCATATAGTACACGGTAGTACAAAACATATACACTCCCAAGTGTCTAATCCTATGGAGGAGGAGGAGGGTTGTGATCATGGAACGTCGCTACGGCTCTAGCTAGCCGCCAAAATAAACGCACCCATGCGTGTGGTACACCCACCACCTGCCGCTGCATGGCCTCAGGCAAGTCCTCGACTTGCGCCATGGGAACTCTATGAGTCAGTCTCACAAAGTTGGTATGAATGCTCTGGAGCGTTCGCTCGGCATCCACACCTGTGATGTCATCTCCTCTTCCCCTCCGTCTATGACGAGGGAAGCCCTCTGGTCGCCGTGGTCCCACATCTGCACATGAATGGTAGATGTCACTATGTATTGTCGCACAAAAACATGTCTTTTTGATTCCACATAATCAAGAAAATACAAAAAAAATTAAATAACTCAAAATTTTTAAACAGAGTGAGAGTCGAGATTCGGTACCTATCTCACCATATGCCGATCCTGGTGGCAATGGCATGTCCGGATCCCCCCGGAAATCTATCCCTGCATAGGGGTAGTCATCTATGGCAACAATATGTCATCGCCACCATGGAAAGAAGTCAGCTGGATATGGGTTGGCCACCCTACCACCCCCCAGTCTGCGCATAGCATCTTCCCAACGCCGTTGGGCCGGATCTCGAACCCCATGGAGAGGAATGTCCACTCTATGGCTCCATCCTGGAACACACTCGAAGAAAAACGTGCTCAGAATACTGCTGAACCTGAAGTTTCGTATCCTGCCTGCCTTACACTCACTGAGCTGGTGTTTCATGTTGCTCAGTAGTGTAGTACTCCAGTCATATATGGTCGGTCTCATACACTCCACCGCATAGAACATCAGCAGCCGCGAGGCCTGATGGAGTGATGCTAAGCCTGCTATCCTGTCCAGAGTCAGTAATACGGCCTTTAGGCCCAGCACCTGTATAGCATTGGTGGGGACTTGGCTCCCCACCTTTTCTGTATCTTGGTAGCAATACACAACTATGTACTCGTCGATAGTAAGGCCACCTCTTGGCCCACCTCGGGAATGAAGGTTTACCACCTCCCCTCTTCTAGATAGACCTGTGATAAAGTATATGTCCTCCACCTCTATGGTGAGGGACATCCCATCTATATGGAAGGACTCCGAGTCTGGATCCCAATAGTCTACCAGCATCTGTAGTAGTCTTGGTTTGGCCCTCAAACCACCAAGACACCAAAACTTGTAGAGTCCGCATGCACGTAAAGCTTGTTGAGCCCTTAAGTTGGCCCTTACTGCTTCCTCTACTTCACCATGCTCGTGCTCTCTCCACTCTAGCACCATCATGCAAGAAAAATTGCAAAATTGCCCATTAGATTCTTGTAAAATCTTATGCGCAGCCTCATACGCGGCTGTTTTGCAAACAACCGCGTATGTACGCGGTTTCTAGCCCCTTTTCCACGTATAACCAGCCCTATACGCGGAAAAAGATTCGATATCAGCGTGGGCTGCAGCGCTCATGTAGAGATGGCCTTAAGAACTTCATTTAACCATGAAAATCAACAAAAATTATATCAAAATGCAAGCTAAGAGCATGAGTAAATAGATGGAAGAAACGGTTGTGAATTCCGCCGGCTGGATCTCCTGGAATTTGCAGTTGAAAATAAGAGCTCAAATGGGTAAAAGTTTCAAATGATTTACATTTTTTACAATTTATAGAAATTTTTTCAAATATTTGAAATTTTTTACCCCCTTTCCTATAGTTTCGACATTTTCTAACCATTTTGGACCGTTTTTGACATAATTGGTGATGTAAAAGACCGTTTTCAGTGCCGTTTTAGCCTTTGGATTGACCCGTTCATGCCGATCTTAGGTATCATGTCTAAACTGGCATATAGGTTAGGTTCACCACTGTTTGCATTTTGCATGACCTTATGACCATATCATTATGTCCTTAGGTACGAACCCACTCTATTATGTCACGAAACCTTCTTGCTGCTTTAGAAGTGGCATGATATGAGTGGTAGAGCTTCACCTTACATGGGTTCCTTAGTTAGCACCTTATTTGCATTTGGTGCCCATGCCGACATTTTCTACTTTAGGGTGTGGGAGTCCGTTGTATAGTACTGCCGTGACATTTCGCAAGAGCCTCATACTCCTCTTGATCTTATGCTAGCCTATTTCCCTCACGACTCCCCTATGTCAAGTTGTGAATGCATTATCATGAGCTTTTCCTGCCTTATTGAGCTTTATGCCGACTCCCTTGACATTGCGTTTCAGCCATATAGCCCGAGCTTGTCTCATGTCTAGCCATGCAGAGCCATTTTTTTATATCCTTCACAGCTTGATTCCCTTTTTACCGGAAGGGGATTTTCCCCCGAGTGTCGATATCCTACACATGTATCCTTGCATTGAACATAGGTATGTTCCACTGCTTGGAACTAGTTTGTTTTCCCTTATGACACTCGTCTCCTCCTAGTTTGTAACTATAAAGCTAGTTTATTTTTTTTTCAAGCTTTTCGAATAACTGAAAAAGTCCAAAAAAAAAATCAAAAAACCAAAAAGCCAGACAAGGAAATATGTATCTTTGGCAGCTGTTGAGTCGTGTCGCCTTCAAACAGAGCACTATATATCACATCCATTGGTTGGGTTATAGTTTGAATTTAGGAGCTGTACTCATTTATCTCCACCGACTGGTTAAGCTTCTAGTCCCTATGGAGCCTCTATTGATGCCTCTTGTGTCACAGAGATGTCCCAATTTGTATATTGAGTCTATGCTTCCTTCATTCAGTCACCATACGTCGTTATGCTCTTGTTCGAAGGAAGTTGAAACCTAATGTTGGAGCAGGGACCCACAGCTACAGAAGAAGCTGCCAGTTTAGCGGATAGACAGTTTTGGTGGAGAAGAGATAAGGTAGAGCTACGACGCCGTAGCATGTTTCTAGCTGCAGAGAAGAGCTGGAAAACGTGACTTTTAGGGCAGAGAAGTCAAGGAAGACGACAGTACCTGAGTGGCCGAGAAGAGAGAGCTCACCCACTGCATTGAAGGCAGCGGCAAAGATAGGAGGGCTCAGCTACCCTCATAAAGGAAAAGGAGCAACGAGGCCGAGGTATTGAAGACGAAGGACAGAAGTAGGGAAGCGGTGCACAGTACCCATGGTTAGTGCCGGGAAGCATGGAAGACTGCAGAGAGCTGTGGTGTGACGGAAAGCGGCTACCTCAAGTACAGATATGCTGACTGTCACTAATTAGGGTTTTGGGTTACTGTTGGGACAGGCCACAGTGTTGTAATGGCGAGACCTTCGGGCTGCCTATAAAGGGATGTATTTTGTATTGTAAAAGGGTTGGTTCGTTCGTTCATTGGTTGGTCAGTTAGTAGTTCGTTTAGTTGTTAGTTGTTTTGTAGATTATTAGACAGTTGTAGAAGCCGAGCTCTGGTTCTGTTATTAACAGTAGTTATCTTACTGTAACCAGTAGCTGGCTCATTGAGCATGCATGTAACGATCTGCAGGGATCGACAGAGAGGGAAGAGTATATTGTAAGAGGTGAAATATAGAGTAGAAAAGAGATCTAAGAGAGAAGGGCTCTAGGCTGTGTGCGGAGTTACCCAGAAGATCTCGAACTGCATATGCGGTGCAGCAGAACTGTGTTTACCTTCCCCTGAGCTATAATAGAAACACAGTTTTGTGGACGTAACTTCCATCGTGGAGGTGAACCACGTTAAAATCATGTGTTATGTGATTGATTTATGTGTAGTGTTTATTTGTTGCATCTATCAGTTATCACATGGACCTTGTTTACAGTTTAATGTCTGTATGCGTCATTTAGTTTACAGCACTATAGAAGATAAATGCAAGTTGAAGTCCATAAGTATTTTGTGTAAGAGTTTATCTACATTTCATCCCAGATAGTTAAGAGTCGCAGGGTTAAGCAACCTTGTATATTGAATCCCGTAAGTCGAAACGAGTAGCACTGAGTACGCTGAGCCGCAGCGGTAGGATATCGCAAGGAGGCGATATCACACCAGCAGAGAAGCTATGGTGTGCTGCGGTTTAGAATTAGCGTAGGAAGGGGTTACGCGTTGCCTGAGGTGCGGCGATGCGATAAGGACTAGAGTCGTTGCAAGTAAGAGGGAGTTGCGCGTCGCAGACAGAGAGAAATCTCACAGGCTAGAAGAGCTGCGAGACACCCAGGCTGCCACATAACCTGGTCCAAGACACTTGAGTCCTTGGCCATTTGTTGGCTTGCATGGGCAGACCCAGGTTTTACTGTATTTAACCAACAACACCCCTAGCTCACTGGCCCTTTTGGCGACAGACCGCAGAGCGGCCTGAAGTCTCACCCAAAAAAAAAAAAATGGTTTCGTTGCCGGTTTTGAACAAACTGAGCATTGATGTTCTAGTGGCGGCCTGCTAGAGACGAACTCAATGAGTGGGTTTGGTCTAACCAAAAAGAGTTTGCCAAATGAGAGAACAGGAGTCCTAAACTGAGTACAGAGGCCTGGTTACAAAAACATATCATTACAAACCTACATGCAATATCTTTTACGATCTTTGGGAACGAGCTTTACGACTGGTTATCAAAGTTAACTGATACGAGCATATTCAAGAAGAAAAGAGACATTGTCTGGACACCGGAGCTGATTCAGACTGTGAAGAACCTTGATAATCCTATTACGAGAGCAGTGGAGTTCTGGCTTGCGAGTGTGCTAGAAGGCTTCGTCACAGAGTTTGCAGTCGACCAGACAAAAAGATTCAGCGAGGCTGAGCGCTACTTCTTCAAAGGATATTGTGGTAAGTACCTAAAATCTTTAAACTTGTCCATTAAGATGTTATTACATGAAAAAGGAACAATGGATCTAGTTTCAGATGAATAAGTAAAGATAGTAATGTCACAAGAGTTTGAAAGTGATTTTGATGACATTGGACGTACATGTAGTGGAAAGAAATATAAAGTAGATTTCAGATCTCCCATATTTGAAGACAGTTCAAATAATACTAGACAGCAGAGTCCTAGTACTACAGAAGGAACAGAGGGGGGTATCCTTTACCATCCTTACACCCCACAGAAATAGACCGGGACTCAGAATAATCCCGTAGGAACTCCATCCAGTAGCTCGCAGACAGTACCTACCACCACTACATCACCTTCACCTATACCGCCAAGTGGTAGTAACGCAACAAATCAACATCCACCGCGTAGAAATAGAATGGGGGATGACATGAAGCTACCTATCTTTAAGGGAACAGGGGTAGAGGACCTAGAGCAGCATTGGTTTCTATGTGAAGCCATGTGGACCATTAAAACCATCAATGACGATACCATTAAACTTGTACAGTTGGTTACCACACTAAGAGATCGAGCGTTAACATGGTATATGAAGTATACCACAGTACCCATAACACTTGTCTAGATCAAGATCGCCATGGTTAAAGAGTTTAAGAAACCTAAGTCTGAGTCACAGTGCATTACAGAGCTCAAAGACATCAAACAGCTACCTACAGAGTCAGTGTGGGACTTTGATCAGAAATTCAAAGCCCTTATAGACCAAGTCAGCTTTGAGTTTGCACCGGAGCAGCATAAAGAATGGTTTATTGCAGCGCTGCTCCCTCACATCAGACTGCCATTAATGCAGCAGAAACTCCAGACGTAGGATGATGCCTTGGAGATGGCAATGAAACTAGAGGTTTCACCTCTAGCGGAATCCAACACAGGTATGACAAATCTACAATACTAGTTGGCCAATATCACGTTACAGTTGCATGAGCTTAAGAAAGGGAAAGAGGTTGCATAAGACATATGGTGCATAAAGTGTAAAGCACAAGGCCATAGTAAAGATAATTGTCTAGTCTTTGTAGAATATCTAGCGACAGGGGCTCCTAACCCCTTACCACAGACCCATGGGCCGTGGTGTGAAGTATGCAAAACAAGAGGACATCTACCTCAGCAGTGCCCTCTACTTCAGAAGTACGTGCAGACACCTAAGAACTTATACTGCATCTTCTGCAAGTCTGTAGGCCATGATGTACATGATTGCCGAGCCTATGATCTCATGGTAGGAGCAAAGCAAGACTTGTATAGAGTCCAATCAGAAACATAGGGTCTAGCAGCAGGACCACAGCAGGATCCGGCTTATGGTGGCCGGGGAGGAGGATTCAGAGGACGAGGATGTGGAGGAGGCTTTGGTCGTGGTCGCGGACCAGTTACTTGCTACAACTGTGGAGTTGTAGGACATTATGCTAGAGACTGTCAGAGTCCTACCACCACATGTAACTATTGCAAATCTTATGATCACACTATAGAGGAGTGTCCTACCTTGATAGCTAAGATTAGAGAACCTAAGCCAGCAGCACACCAGAACATCCAGCTTATTGCTGCTGAGCAGGAAGGGCCAGAACCAAGAGTCAACATTGTGACTCGCAGCGGTGTTTCCACTAGTGAGACATCGCAGGATACTGAAAAGAACACAGGTCAGGAGTGGGTGCGTAGAGCTCCTAACAAAGCAGCACCACTTGACCTGTAGAAGAATAAACAGACATTTCAGGAAGCTAAGTCTTTCTTTGATGACCCTATGCAGTCAAGATCGCATGTACCACCGTCTAGGGGCGTATCGCAGCAAGCACCTTGTGGCGTTAGCCCTGAACATATATCGCAGGCTACCACATCGGGTACATGCGATGAGGATGAGATGACAGGAAGTGTACATTCCTTCCTGTGGAGTTGCTTAAAACTTGTAAGAAATGAGCAAGCTATTGGAGAACTCCAACGCATCATAGATTAGTGTCAGCCATCTTCTTCCGTGAGCAGTACATAGCGTGCTGTTCATAATATTACGGGACATACAAGAACCAGAAGAGAGATGCGACTCACAGCACAGGTTGGAGAATTCGAAATGGATGAGGTGATCCTAGATCTAGGATCAGACGTAAATGTTCTGACTAAGCAGACATGGGAACAGATGGGTAGACCTAAGTTATTCAGATCGCCTATTCATCTGAGATTAGCTAATCAGCAGCGAGTATCACCCCTGGGTCGATTACCGCAAGTGCCAGTTGACATTGACCGAGTTCGCAGCTTCGCAGACTTTGAAGTTATAGAAATCATTGGCGATAGTAGACCATATCCAGCACTACTAGGCATTGATTGGGCGATCGGTAACATGGCCATTATCTACCTAAAGAGAATACAAATGACCTTTGAGGATGCGCAGATCCGGGTCATCGCACCGTTGGATCCTTTTCAGGGTCCTAGATATATTGAACCTGTCCAAGCAGAGGAAGAGGCACGTAACATGGAAAGCCTCTATCAGATGACCACAAACCAGAGCGACTACATCAATCCGACTGTAGAAGGGAACATTAGTTGGCGATGCGACAACTCATGCGCATCAGATTCAGATGTTGGTCTAGAGAACTGGCAGAACAGACTTCACGAAGTTTCAGCGCACAGATGCGCATACTTGACTAAGTCACTGCGATGGATTGGTGCAGAGATTAATGAGATTCTGTTGTTCCATGGTTTAACAGATATCCAGGACTTTCTCAAGCAGTTTGAACAACAAATTCCTCACGAGCAGAGGGTCGCAGCTATGGACCTTGCAGTACGAGCCACACCTGCAAGATGGTGATATGCACATACATAGAATATCGCATCATGGGATGATATTAAGAGATTGATGACGATCAGATTTTCTACTGACAGAGAGTATGTCAAGCAGCAATACATAGGAGAAAGTGACCCCAGGTCACATATTCAGACATGTGAACAGAATTGGTCGGACATTCCTGAGGATGAATGGGTTCACCGATTCATTCACACTTTGGACACAGTTCCAAGGAACTGGTATACAGAGATTGAACTACGCAAGGGAACAACTACATGGCCACTTATGATAGACAACTTTCTACTCACCTTCACTTTTGAATCTGAGTACCCAAGTGTTGATCAGGCCCTAGATATAATAAAGAGTAAGATATTTGAAGACTGTACCCTATCAGTACCAACTCAGCCTGACTGGGCCGTTCAGCTAAGAGATGCGCTTGAGTGCTATAACTTTGAAGCAGAACCAGAGGACGAGGATGAGGATCCTCGCAACACCAACATTCCGGAGTCAGAAGGGACTCGCGATGTTGAGGGACCACAGCTAGAAATTCCAGCAATCACAGAGCCCATCAAGATTAAAAAGATCAATATTGGCACAGACACAGAACCAAAGTTTGCCATTATTGGAGACTATTGGAGCGATGAAACAGTCAGACGGATTGCAGACTTGCTACATGACTATCAGGACCTATTTCCCACCAAGTTCACAGAGATGAAGGGAATAGTCGGAGACCTGGGAGTAATGAGGATAACATTGAAGGAGGATGCTAGACCAGCCAAGCAATGTCCATATAGATTAAATCCGCGCTATAAAGAAAAAGTTAAGGATGAAATCGATAAGATGCTAGCAGCATGCATCATTGAACTTGTAGAAGAGAGCGAATGGGTTAGTCCCATGGTCGTACAAGAAAAGAAAACTAAAGGAGACATCAGGATCTGCGTCGATCTGCGTAAACTCAATGATGCATCACTTCATGATCCATTTTCGACACCGTTCACTGACAAGGTGTTAGGCAACGTGGGAGGACAGGAGGTCTACTCCTTCACTGATGGTTTTTCAGGCTATCATCAGATCAGAATCCATGTAGAAGATCGATCCAAGACCACCTTTGCAACAGAATGGGGCTCATTCCAGTATACGGTAATGCCCTTTGGCCTTAAAAATGCACCAGCTATCTTTTCTAGAGTAGTAGTTGCTGTATTTAAAGAGTACATCCATAAATTCCTAGAAGTTTATTTTGATGATTGGATTGTATTTGGACTAATTGACAAGCACATAGGAGATTTAAGACTGATGTTAGAGAAATGTAGGTAGTACCAGATTTCTCTAAACTTGAAGAAATGTATATTTTGTGCGCTATTCGGTATTTTGTTGGGTCACATTGTTTGCAGACAAGGCTTGATGGTAGATCCTGCAAAGATTTCCATCATTGTAAACCTTCCAGCACCCAACTCTATAGATCAATTGAGGATAGTACTCGGTCATACCGGGTTCTACAGAAAGTTCATCAAGGGCTACGCAAAGATTACAGCACCGATGGAGAAATTGTTAAAGAAAGATGTAAAATTCCTATGGAATGAGGAATGTCAGCAGAGCCTAGACACACTTAAAGAGAATATGGTTACAGCGCCCATCCTAGTATTTCCAGACTGGACTAAGCCGTTTCATGTACATGTGGATGCATCTGGAATCGCACTCGGGGTTGTTTTAACGCAACCAGGAGAAGGGGATATTGATCATCCTATCGCATATTCCAGCAGAAAGTTATCGACAGCAGAAAAGAACTACACCACGACAGAAAGAGAAGGCTTAGCTATGGTGTACGCACTGCAGAAGTTCAGGCACTACCTGTTGGGTGCCTTGTTCAAAATGTTTACTGACCATTCCGCATTGAAGTATCTGGTTAATAAGCCAGTGTTAGGGGGGAGAATCTGCAGATGGTTACTCCTCTTTTAGGAGTATGATTTTGAAATCATTGTGAAACCAGGAAGATTGAACGACGGACCTGATCATCTATCGCGGATAGACTCAGGAGAAGAGCCAAGTAACTTAGAGGACAATTTGCCATATGCATAGTTGTTTTCTATCCAGATCACTGACGACTACTATGCTGATATCATTCACTTTCTCACTACAGGATTAGCACCTGACGAGTTTACTAAGCAGCAAAAGAAGCAGTTGGTTGTTAAAGCAACAGACTTCACCCTGATCACAGGAAAGTTATACAAGTTAGGTCCAGATGAAGTCCTGCGCAGATGTGTGATGTCGCATGAAAAAGGCGTTATCATTTGAGAGGCACATTCAGGAACCGCAGGAGGTCATTTCGCAGGAAAGCCGACTGCACAGAAAATCCTAGCTGCAGGATTATGGTGGCCTACGCTGCATAAGGACACTAAGGACTTTTGCAGATGCTGCGATATTTGCCAGAGGGTAGGAAAACCCTCGCGACGAGATGAAATGCCGCTGCGACCGCAGGTTACGCTGTGCGCATTTGACAAGTGGGATATAGACTTCGTGGGTCCTATCAACCCACTAGGAAAATGCACTAGGGCGAGATATATCATCACTGGAACAGAGTACCTCACCAGTTGGGCGGAGGCCAAAGCAGTAAGAAATTGTGATGCTGCTATAGCTGCACAGTTCCTTTTTGAAAACATCATCAGTATATTTGGACGCCCAGTAATTTTGATGAGTGACCAAGGAACACATTTCTTGAACCGCATCATTGAGGCCTTGACGGAAGAATTTCAGATTCAGCACCATAAGAGCACTCCCTACCACCCACAGGCTAATGGTACAGTGGAGGCTTTTAACAAGATTTTAGAAAACGCTCTTACTAAGATCTGCAAAAATCAAAGGAATGATTGGGACCTCAGAGTTAACGCTGTATTATGTGCGTACAGGACCACATGTAAGAAGCTTACAGGATACACACCTTTCAGCTTGGTGTATGGACATGAGGCTGTTATGCCTATGGATTATATTCTTCCCAGCTTACGAATTGCTCAGATCACCGGGATGGCTAATACATACACAGTGGATGAAAGGCTAGCGCAGTTGCTTGCCTTAGAGGAAGACAGATTCATCGTCGGCTTTCATCAGAAAGCGCAGAAGGCACGAGAAAAAGCTTGGCATGACAGACACATTAAGAGTAAGACTCTTCAAATCAGAGACCTAGTACTCCTCTACAACAGTAAGTTCATTAAGTTTCCAGGGAAGTTCAAGACGCATTGGCTGGGGCCATACCAGATACAGCAAGTTACAGAGGGAGGTGCCGTTTAGCTCAGCAAACTGAACGGGGAGCTTCTTCCCACATTGATTAATGGTAGTAGGCTTAAGCTCTATAGTGATATCCACCCCACCTCTCAGCCCTAGCTTAGACAGCTTACGATGGTGCAGATGTCCAGTGTAGTTGAAAGGAGGCATCGCACCGGGAACTAGTCTACACCGGTAGGTATTCTAAGTATGAGGAATCGCATAAGGATGGTTCATTTTGCACAAGTCATCAGTGGCTTGCGAGAGGGAAAAAAAAAAAACCAACGCTTAGTCTTTTGAGCAGAGGATGCGGTGTCGCATCGCAGTGAGGCGATGTCTCCCCGTGCCACGTACCCGCTTTCGCAAGAAAACAGAGGGCTAGTCAAGTCGCCTTATGATAGGAAGTTAATGAAGAAATGACCGGTATATCTTACCGTGGAATTGGCAGCAGTATAATTAATTTTCCAGATTTGGTAAATCTTCGACGAGACCGGCGCCTGTACACACACACTTCGAGGGAAATTTGATCGGATTTCAGCATTTATTGAGGATCTGATGACGGGTGTGGTCTCGTCCATGCAATTAATACGACCGACGGGTTCAGTCTAGATGACCGTTGCGTCCGGGATTATCATCTTTGGCATAAAAGCAGAAATTATTCATTCGGGAGGGTTACATTGGCAAGAATTCAAGAGCCGAGAGTTATAGAGTGCATCGATCAGTTTTCCTGTGCAGAGCTAATCCCGTTACAGAGTGCTGAGATTTCCAGAATTTGCAACCATTGCATGTCCATCGTTTTACACCGAGTGGGTTCTGTCCGAGGAGGAACCTATAGAAGCGATTTTGGAAAGGTTCGAACGTGGTGGCCTTATAGCCCCTATGATGACGCCATCTCAGGGTGTCCCGCCGAGTTCATCACAGACCAGAGAGCCACCAAAAATGAGGAGCCACTCTCAGATAATAGAAGGATCCAGTTCCGAGCCAGAGGAAGAAGTTCATAGTGTAGCAGATTACATCATGCCACAAGTTGAAGGCGCACCAGAGGTAAAAATTCCCAAGAGTGCTAAGTTTACCGTTCCCATACCACCAATTGATTCTCGAGTAAAGGAAAATGGAGATCTATTAGGATATTCCTCTGTTGTTAGATTTACAGATTATAACCTGGGAGATGCTAAGACATATCCTCACTTCCAGCCGGATCAGTATCTTACGATCCAGAAGAACCCAAGGACAGGTAGAGATGAATATGTTCCCATGGCACATGTCCAGATTCTTGAGTGCTCAGGTTTGCTCAATTTGTTGATACTACCTCATTTTGGACGAGGTGCAGAGGTTAATGCCGTGGTACACGTTCTACTTTCTTGTGTACATGGAGGTTACCTCTGGCTAGGTAACAGGGTCGACCTGAACGTCGACTTGATGCACCGCATCACCGGGCTTTCCAAGACTGGTAAAGACCCTGGGATCCAGATAGCAGGGAAGACCAAGGATTCCAAGCTACCACCATCCCTAGTTGCCAAGTATAAGCTCCAGAGGGGAGGGAG
Organism: Pseudotsuga menziesii; assembly: GCA_001517045.1. NCBI lineage: Eukaryota > Viridiplantae > Streptophyta > Pinopsida > Pinales > Pinaceae > Pseudotsuga > Pseudotsuga menziesii. The sequence goes on from LPNX010177341.1 coordinate 443,079, forward strand.
GGCTTACGAAATTGCAAGCTTAACAGACGAACCACTCAGATTTACAGCCAGTTTGCTTGCAGGCAGACTGTTAACCAAGGTTCGCCCAAAGGAAGTCACAGGATCAGTAATTAACCTGGACATACAGGTTGCAGAGGGGGAACAGTTCAATTGGTCTTTATTTTTATTAAATATGCTTCAGGCAGACTGTTTGGTAGCACAGGATGAATCAAACCACCCTTTCCATTTGTCATGGCTGCTGATTTTATGTGCATTCGTCGGCTGGAAGGAGCTGCCCCATACCCAGTTTCCACAGCTAGAAAGTGGCGCGCCCAGAGGTGTGCGCTATGCCAAATTATGGGAGAGCAACAACCAAGCAAAGAAAAATGTTAATATGATAGTATTCTATGAATACTATAAGTTGTTGAAGAAAACCATCCAAGAGACACCACGAATTAGCACAGAAGTTGTGGACATATATGATAACCGGCTTAATTTTATGGCAGACAACCATAGAATCTATCTGAGGCCAAAAAGGTCTAGAAGGGACGATTGGGCTAATGGCTGGTTCAGGATGACATCAAAGGATGTTGAAGGCGTCGTCAAGGACTTTGATGACGAATGGAAGCAAGCATTCGAGGATACCACACCTTTACAATCAGATACCGCCCAGACAGATCCATCAGGCAAAGACAAAGTGGAGACCCAGATGCAGGATACATAACAAGTGCCACTACCAGATGGACAGAAGAAAGATTCACAGCAAGTGCCATCAGAGGCACAAATGACAAAGGATGGAGAAGAGGAGATACCAGAGACACCGAAGAAGAAAAAGCGGAAAGTAACAAAACCACCTTCGAAGACTGCACTGACAGAGGATGATTATGAACTCATCGCAACAAGAATGCATGACACCTTGAAGGACTCATTTGAGGCGATGCAGAAATCGCAAGAAAAAATGCAGAGCGCGGTAGAAAAGTAGCTTTTGAACCTAAAAGCAATTAGTGAGAAGACTTCCATGACACAGGTTCCGCCGGTAAGGGCTACCGCAGGAGAAATCTCAACATAGTCGATTTCCCGCGAGGAAATCTTGGCAACGGATCGCATAAACACAATTTTGATACCACCAGGGAGCATTCGGTTCCCTGCGTCAATGATGGATGCACCATTGTAGTTTAGGCAACCCATCGAGGTTAATCTTACAGAGTTCCACATTGACCAGTTACAGATGATCCAGCAGCAGCTAAGCACAGAGCTCAGAGGGAGAGAGCTTGCGACGTATAAACATAACACGCAGCTGAAGCAACAGAATGCAGCACTCGCCACCAGCTATCAGAAAAAGGCAGTTGAGTTAAAAGCATATCAAGAAAGAGATCAGGAACTCTCTCAAGTCTTACAGAGTATTGCATTGGAGTTGCCCCAATGTAATATTGAGTTTGCCTTGCCTCTCCCACAGAAGCTAAGAAGAGTTGCAGACAGAGCAAAGGCTCTGGAGGAAACAGTGACTAGGATGGAAGAAACAATGACCAAGATGGAGGAAGACCATAAAGCACAGATTGCCGAGCTCGAGGCTTGACCACCAGGAACCCCCCAGGCAGACAAGGAAGCCGGAGTAGAGGCCTTCTGACTCACTTCCGCACAGATACAATCTCGCATAGACGATGCACTGTCAGTGCTAGATGATGCGACGAGCTCATGGTCAGAGTTAGATGAGCCTCCCGAGAAAGTAGAACTACAACAAAGTATTCATCAGATAGAGAATACCACAACAACAATAAGGGAAGAAATCAAGAGCTTAACAGCTCTTCAGAAGATGAGAAAGACAAAGGAGATGAACCGCTTGCAGTAGGAAGCGCAGCGATTGAGAGCACAGGAGATACACATCAATGACCTGCTTCAACCATATCAAGAGCAAATCATAGAGATAGTCGATACAGTCGAGCAAAAAGTTAGGGAGTTCACGGCCACCAGAAATGAAATTGAGTTAACAGAGGACTCCAGTATTAGTCAAGCCATGCTTGACTCGGCACAAGAGCGTGTCGCAGCAATGCAGGACGAAGTCGCAGGACTTCGAGACAAGTTTCAAAGGACTTCACAGGCCAAGGAGAAGCTACAGCAGGAGAAGCCCGCTGGTAGTGGCTCAGGGACGGGCCACAAGTAAGTGTTAGGGGACTGTTGGAGCAGGGACCCGCAGCTACAGAAGAAGCTTCCAGTTTAGCGGATAGACAGTTTTGGTGGAGAAGAGATAAGGTAGAGCTACGACACTGTAGCATGTTTCTAGCTGCAGAGAAGAGCTGGAAACTATGACTTTTAGGGCAGAGAAGTCAAGGAAGACGACAGTACCTGAGCGGCCGAGAAGAGAGAGCTCACCCACTGCATTGAAGGCAGCGACGAAGATAGGAGGGCTCAGCTACCCTCATAAAGCAAAAGGAGCAACAAGGCCGAGGTATTGAAGACGAAGGACTGAAGCAGGGAAGCGGTGCACAGTACCCATGGTCAGCGCTGGGAAGCATGGAAGACTGCAGAGAGCTGTGGTGTGATGGAAAGCGGCTACCTCAAGTACAGATATGCCGACTGTCACTAATTAGGGTTTTGGGTTACTGTTGGGACAGGCCCACAGTGTTGTAATGGCGAGACCTTCGGCCGCCTATAAAGGGATGTATTTTGTATTGTAAAAGGGTTGGTTCGTTCGTTCGTTGGTTGGTCAGTTAGTAGTTCGTTCAGTTGTTAGTTGTTTTGTAGATTATTAGACAGTTGTAGAAGCCGAGCTCTGGTTCTGTTATTAACAGTAGTTATCTTACTATAACTAGTAGCTAGCTCATTGAGCATGCATGTAACGATCCACAGGGATCGACAGAGAGGGAAGAGTATATTGTAAGAGGTGCAATATAGAGTAGAAAAGAGATCTAAGAGAGAAGGGCTCCAGGATGTGTGCGGAGTTACCCAGAAGATCTCGAGCTGCATATGCGGTGCAACAGAACTGTGTTTACCTTCCCCTGAGCTATAATAGAAACACAGTTCTGTGGACGTAACTTCCATCCTGGAGGTGAACCACGTTAAAATTGTGTGTTATGTGATTGATTTATGTGTTGTGTTTATTTGTTGCATCTATCAGTTATCACATGGACCTTGTTTACAGTTTAATGTCTGTATGTGTTATTTAGTTTACAACACTATAGAAGATAAATGCAAGTTGAAGTCCATAAGTATTTTGTGTAAGAGTTTATCTACATTTCATCCCAGATAGTTAAGAGTCGCAGGGTTAAGCAACCTTGTATATTGAATCCCGTAAGTTGGAACGAGTAGCACTGAGTACGCTGAGCCGCAGCGGTAGGATATCGCAAGAAGGTGATATCGCACCAGCAGAGAAGCTGTGGTGCGCTGTGGTTGAGAATCAGTGTAGGAAGGGGTTACGTGTTGCCTGAGGTGCGGCGGTGCGATAAGGACTAGATTCGTCGCAAGTAAGAGGGAGTTGCGCGTCGCAGACAGAGAGAAATATCACAGGCTAGAAGAGCTACGAGACACCCAGGCTGCCACAGAACCTGGTCCAAGACACTTGAGTCCTTGGCCAACCCATTAGATTCACTTCGGGTGAGACTTCAGGCCGCTCTGCGGTCTGTCGCCGAAAGGGCCAGTGAGCTAGGGGTGTTGTTGGTTAAATACAGTAAAACCCGGGTCTGCCCATGCAAGCCAACACCTGAGTCGGCCATTCCTCAGTTATATTGACTTTGAATGTCGGCCATTCCCGGTACAGTTACTGGTTCGTGCACCTTATGATCGAGTCCTTCCACATTATACAGATTTGCTGAGTACCTCGTGTTGGATGATGGGGGATGCCTTAATGCCCTCCTTCCAGCGGATTTCATCCCATCAACTTCAGATCATTTATTCTGGGATTGGAATCTAGAGTCATTGTGAGTGCCTTGAGACTTGCAGTCATCAGTGGCAGGTTCTCTTGCCATCGACAGTTTCTTGGGAATACATCAATGTCCCCTGATCGATGGATTCTCTCAAGTGTTCGACCTCAACACATTTATTCACACTTGTTAGTTTGCACTCTAGTACCTTGATTCCCATTTTCATTATCGGTGGGTGATCTCGCATCTGTTAACTGTATACATTAATGACCGGTAATAAGACGATGGACTACTATGTTCGACCTCAACACCTCTATTCGCATAGTAGGACATGTACTCGTAGCGGTTTGTGTAGAAGACCTTCCAGATTGGTGGCATCTCTTATATGCTACCTCCTTGATCGTGCCAGTGTTCATGAGATTTCAGCTCTCGTGACTTGATTCCAGTATATGTCAGATATTTCCAGCCACTATGGAGATCTGACATAGCCCCTGATCGATGGATTCTCTCAAGTGTTCGACCTCAACACATTTATTCACACTTGTTAGTTTGCACTCTAGTACCTTGATTCCCATTTTCATTATCGGTGGGTGATCTCGCGTCTGTTAACGGTATACATTAATGACCGGTAATAAGACGATGGACTACTATGTTCGACCTCGACACCTCTATTCACATAGTAGGACATGTACTCGTAGCAGTTTGTGTAGAAGACCTTCCAGATTGGTGGCATCTCTTATATGCTACCTCCTTGATCGTGCCAGTGTTCATGAAATATCAGCTCTCGTGACTTGATTCCAGTATATGTCAGATATTTCCAGCCACTATGGAGATCTTGATCTATTGTATATCTTCAGCCATTTTGGAGATCATGGTCCTTTGTATATCTTCATCATGGAGATTCTGATCTATGTATATTGTACGTGGCGATGACCACATATGTGATATCATGTATTATGCCTATTCATGGCCATTGTACTCTTATGTATCTGGGACTGCTATATGTACTTGCAGTTATATGCAGAGTTATATTATTGTACTATGCTGATTGGGTGGTTGGTCTTCCATTTGGGATCCTTCATCACTCCACTTCTGGGATGGACTTATAATGTATTTCGGCCATCGTATAACCTCTCTAATCTCATACATTAGGGGGCATCTGTTATAGCGGATTTCACCACTCTAGGTGAATCACACATTGTATGGCCTTCCCCTGTCCCGCTGCAGACTCATTAGCCCCTATGGACCACTTTTTGTCTTTTGATGTTTCCTTGATCATCCCTACAAACATATGAAAAAATGATATACACGGCTTTTAAACCTATAACCGCGTACATACGTGGGTTTGACTCATATAACCGCGTACATCTGGATGTGTGCATAATCCAAATCCTTTTGGAGTTTTCCTTGACATGGATCCAACTCATTTGACTCCTGGCCTTCCATATGCCTTGAGATCGCACGAATTCGACCTTTCATTATCCCTTTGAAAGCTATATAAGGAACCCCTTGGTACATTGAAAGCATAAGAGAGAATTGAGAGCAAAGAAACTATAGTCCATTGTTGTCGGAACTTATGCTTGAGTCTGCATCCCTTTGTCCCTTGGAGCACTTTTGTGTTCTTCCCAAGCTTGCCTTTTTCTTGTGAGCTTGCTATGGAGAGATGGAGGATTGAAGTGGTGGAGGCCCAAGTGGGGGATTCAGTTTCTCCGGTTCGCAGACGTGCCGTCAGAGGTTGTATCTATCTTGTAATCTCTAATTTATATTAATAGAAATATCTTTTCCTGTCCAATGATGTGTATTTGAATGAATATTTTATCCATGGGAATATGTCAAATGCTTTTACATTATTGATTATATATGCTAGAATAGATCTAACACCATGATATATAGTATGCTTGTATTGTTTACTTGTTGTTGAGGAAGTAATATAGCAATTCAAGCTGAAGATTGGAAAGCTCAACGGGGATCTACTTCAACCGTCTGGAATAAGGTACGAGGTCTGATCCTTTAGTGTTAGACATTTAATTTCTATTGCATATTGGAAAGGATTGATTTCTGGAGTCAAGCTGTCTGTTGTGGTACCCCAAGCCATAGGAATTTCTCTCCGTAATAGAGAGGAACACATCCAACACCATGTCAAAAAGGCACATCACTCACATTCACCAACATGATAGGACATAACTACTATCATCTATGAAAAGGCACAACACTCACATCCACCAGCATGGTAGGACACACCTACTACCATATGTGGAAAGGCACAACACTCACATCCACCTGCATGGTAGGACACACCTACTACTATCTGTGGAAATGCACAGCACTCACATCCACCAGCATGGTAGGACACACCTACTACCATCTGTGGAAAGGCACATCACTCACATCCATTGGCATGATAGGAAACACCATCTATCATCCATGGAAGGGATCAACACTTATATTTGACCATGCAAGGAACCAATCCAGCCTACATGTCGAAAGGGCTCTCAACCCCAGGTTGAGGATTCCTGGTAACTGAACAGGTGCCTCCATTCTCCCAAAGAATGGCATCAACCCTTATATCTGATCAAGTGGGAACACATCCCTCAATCACATCAGAATGGCCCTGCACTTATATCTAATCATGTGAGAACACATCCCACAGTCATATCAGAATGGCCCTCAGCCCCAAACTAAGTATTCCTGGTAACTGACCAGGTGCCTCCATTCAGAGAATGGCATTCAACGCTTATATCTGATCATGTGGGAACACATCCCATAGTCGCCTCAGAATGGCTTAGCACTCACATCTGACATGGAAGGAACCAATCCTCCCACCATGACAGAATGGCTCAATCCTTACATTTGACCATGGAAGGAACCAATCCTCTCACCATGTCAAAATGGCTCTCAGCTCTAGGCTGAGTGTTCCTGGTAATTGACCAGGTGCCTCCATTCAGAGAATGGCATTCAACACTTATTTATGATCATGTAGGAACCAATGCTACAGTCACATCAGAATAGCTTAGTACTTATATCTGACATGCGAGGAACCAATCCTCTCATCATGACAGAATGGCTTAGCCCTTACATCTGACCATGGAAGGAACCAATCCTCTCACCATGTCAGAATGGCTCACGGACTCATCACTTCCCCTTGGAGGGAACCTCGATCTGGAGAACACCAAGCTTCTCCCTGAAGTACTCAAACTTTACTATGGCCAATGGCTTAGTCAACACATCAGCTATATGTTCGTCTGTCACAACATATTGGAGCTTCACTGCTCCTCTCTACACCATATCCCTGATATACTGATATTTGATCTCGATATGCTTCGACTTATCATGGAACACCGGGTTCTCCGACAAATTCACATAACTCTAGTTGTCGCAATCTATACAAGTAGCATCTAACTGGAGATCAAATAAATCAGATAGTAGATTCCTTAGCCATACTGCCTCACAACTAGCTGAACAAGCTGCGACATACTCTGCTTCAGCTGTACTCAGTGCCATGCAAGACTGTTTCCTGCTAAACCAAGAGATCATACCTGATCCCATACTGAAGCAACACCCTGAAATGCTCTTCCTATCGATGGCACTGCCTGTCCAATCTGAATCAACATAACCCTCCAGGTTAATCTTCTGATTCACCTCATACTTGAGCCCATAATCAAATGTACCCCTCAGGTACCTCAGAATATGCTTTGCAGCAATCAAGTGAACATGTCTCGGATCTGTCAGGAACTAACTCAAGGTGTTCACAACAAAGCAAATATCTGGTCTCATATTCATCAGGTATATCAAGGACCCAATCATCTGACGATACATCATGGCATCAACCGAATATGATGAAGCAACACTCAATAGCTTCAGGGTCAATGCCATAGGTGTGGTCATGCAGTCCATCATCCTGAACCTCTTCAGGATCTCTACTACATACTTCCCTTGTCCACACCTCCATGCCTAGAACATAGTGCATCATCCCCAAGTCCTTCATCTCGAACTTGGCAGCAAGTCTCCTTATTGTAACTTTAATGAGTTCCTCTTTTCTATCAGGAACAAGTCATCGACATATAACAGGAGCATCAATGGTATTCCACCTTCAACCTTGAAGAAAAGGTTGGAATCCACTTTACTCTCAGTAAAGCCTGGAATCATCAGTAAGCTGTCCATCCTGTTGTACCATGTCGAACTTCAGGATCTTCTGTAGTCACTCCCTCTGAAGCGGAGCATCATTCTCCCTCTGTCTTTCGTACTCTATGCACTGAAACATTCTGTACCGTAGTGACAAGTAGCTTCCTCTGCTACTAATATTCTATGTATCCATCTAGGATCACTGGATACCAAGATCCTCTATCTTGAACTTTCGTCACTTGTTCTTCGGAACAAGTCTCATCCTTCTTTGCTTGTAGGCGATTTTACGTGATCTTTCTTACAAGTCAAATGCATTTGTATGGTTAGAAACATTTCATAAGGCATATTCATAGTGGCAAATTCTTATGCATAATATATGATCATGCAACTATTTTAGCCAATAAAACATCCATCCATATCTCATGGAAACTTTGTAGATGCCTTCCATCTCTACCAGGACAACATTGAGATTGTGCACTAATCCAATATGTCAGCAAAGAGGTTTCATTCTAGATAAGTAGAAATGGAGAGTTGTATAGCACCGTGAGCTACTTACCCATCACATGCATATTAGCAGTATCCAAACATTCTATCATCCATAATACATCAACTGAATATAAACAAATGCATAACAAAAACAATATCATGAAATGACAATTGAATACTTATCTTTGTTTGTTTCGTGGGTAGACTCCTTCTTGAGCCTTCAACTTCATCATCTTCTTCATTCATAATAGCATTGTTTCTTATCCAAATGCTAAGATGGATAAGAGGTTCTTCAAGAGTCGAGTTCTTCGTATTTCTCATCGCTTGAGGGATCTTCTTTGGATGGTGAGGGATTAATCTTCAGTTGCTCCCATATTCTCTTCTCTTATTATGAGTCGAGCTTCTTCTCTTGTGTGCACTCTTCCCAGAGTCTACTGAAGCTAATCACTTCCTTTCGGCACACATTCCTTGAATGAATGAATCCCATGATCCTGAGAGGCCATTCAAGGTGGCTATCACCACTTTTGCATTTTTCACTTCTTCTTCTACTACTACAAGTTGTTCTTTGATTTGAGAGACCCTCGTAAAGTATGACTGTATGGTCTTTGCATTCTGGATCTTCAAATTCTTCAACTGTTTTCTCAAAGTAATATTCTGATTTATGTTCTTCCCTTCAAAGAGCTTGGTCAAGGAATCAAACATCTCTTTCGGTGTCTTTAGGGAAGACACTTGTGGTATAAGGTGATCAGTGATTTAATTAGCAATGATCTTCTTGGCCTTGACCAAGTTCTTCTGGTGTAAGGCTTCTAGCCTCATCTCCCTCTGGAACTGGAACCTCTCTATTTATGTAGGTCTCCAATTCATTTTCTTCAAAGAGATCATATACTTCCATGCTTGGAAGTTTTCAACTTCACCAAGCTTATCATCAAGCTGATGTGATAGATCACTTAGAAATGAGAACCTCAAATGAAAATAGCAAAAGATTAGATCTTACCGATTTGAGGTGTCTGTCCTGGTTCTGGAGCTGGCTGATCTAGGGTTTGTCAGAGAAACCCTAATTTTCAAAACTTAGAATATTTTAGATCTGATTGTATAGAAAGATATACCTCTTCAAGGTGAGTTGTTCAATGTACTCATTTTCTGAAAACAGTGGAGAGAAACTCCCAGAACAGGAAGCCCTAGTTTTCCAATTTCTTCTGCAGAAATTGCTGATATTGTTTCTATGCTATATCCAAAATTTCTACTCCTCTATGTCTAAAAATTTGCACTGAGGTAGCATCACCTATCCTTGTTCCAACACCATAGGTTTCATCAATATTGGTTTCACCTATTGGGACTTATGATCGTTTTCCCAAGGTGACCTATTTCAGAATTGTTCAGCATAGCGAAGTTGTATAGAATGCCATGTGTCACTGTTTCATCCTCGGGGTCTAAAACGTCTACCACAAAACGTACAATCCATGCCCATTGTAGAACAACTTCAGAAATTTCATTTGGACGTTTGTAGCCCTAGATATAGCAATTCTCCCCAGGTGTCCTGTTTAGGGATGAATCTTGGAAGAGGTTGGAACCCTAACTTGGAGGGATCATATCTCCTAGAATATAGCGAATATGAGGCTGAACTTTGGATAGAGTGTAAATCAGGATTTTATATTCGGTCTGTAAAATTTTCAGCTCTTGATCCTTCTCCAATCCCTATATATATCAAATGTACCAAAACTTGTCAGTTTTAGTATTTTAGGGTTTTTCGGCTCGAGGTCAAACTAGGGTTTGACTTTCCCAGAGTTATACCTAACCAAAAATCTCGACCCAGGTCTCTAAACTTCTTGATGAGGAGATAAATCCTATGCCAGACTCACTAAAAAATTCCTCTTCTGTAAGAAGCCCTAATTTCCCGCACCAAAAACTGAAAATGTTTGGAATTGAATTTTGCTTCGATAGAAAGATGTGCCCTTCAATGGAGAGTCAGCCTAGCATACTTTTGCTGATGGAATGTTGAGAGAGACCCAAAAAGTAAGAATCCCTAGCTTCTGTAGCTGCACAATGTCTTCTTCTCAGATTAGATCTGGTACCATGTTAGATTTTTATCATTCAAGATAGCATTATCTTAGGATCTTTAACTGAGAGAATAACATGCACAACAATAAACACAAGAGACAAGAGACACAAAGAATTTTCCTTGGGGAAACCATAAAGGAGAAAAACCTGCAACTTCCTCAGAGATAGAATCAGCACCAAAAGTAAAACCCGAAAACATAAGGATGATCTCCCGACAGCAGTAGTCTCTCTCTTTGATCCCAGCTTCTTCTCTCTTACTCATACGCCCCAGTGAGTGAGTGAGTGTGTGTGATAAATAGAGAGGCTCACTCTCTATTTATATTATTTCGTTCACTTAATGTCCACTTCAACATGTCGGCCCCACTTAACAATTACTTACTAGGGCCTATATCTCTAGGAGAGTCTAATAAGCCTAGTGCCCCACAACTGTGGGGACTTTGCCCTCCGATCAACAAGGAAGGTTAGGCTTGACACAATTGTGGGGACTATTGCCTCGACTTACAATGGAGGGTTAACCTCAATGACTTGACATGACTTGTTTACATTATTGAATATCCCGATAGGAACATCGGGGCATGACGTGACTCAAATACATTATAGACACTTCTCGGAATAAACATCGGGGTACAATACATAAGATATACGGATGAATACATTCCGAAGTTACAAATACATCAACAAAAAATATACTTATAAGGAGATGGGGGTCACATCATATTCATATGGTCCATTAAGCAAGTTATCAGATTTTCATTAGGAGAATAGTTTCAATGGTATAACACTGGTCTAAAAAACATAGATTAATGGTTCAAATTCCTTTTATCTTTATAAAAATTCCATATGGTTGGAAGAGGTAATGATAAAAATTATTAATATTTAAAAGGATTATATAGGTTCTTGTAGTTTTTCTCCAAGTAGGACCTTAACCAATATATTGAATTGCCAAACTTATGGAGAGCATATAGATTAAATGTAACACCATATATCTCTTCTCATTATTCTAATATCCATGGTTACCTAATTGATATGTCAATTAAGAAAGTAGATTTGTAAGGCATACCACCATAGAAATTTTAGCTCATATGATATCCATAAGAAGAGAGATCATAAATCCAACCAAGAAAAAAACAAGAAATAATTGTTTGAATGCTTATGGTAGATCTCTTTGTAAGGCAAGAAATAATAATGAGTCATATCATGCCAGTAGTTACAAATAACAGAAAGAGAAAACATCTTGTGTAGAATCATAAGAGAGTCTATGGAAATAGACTAATTTAGTACAATTATTTTATCGTTACTTATTGACATGGGACCTTGAATGATATATGAGTAAGTAGATACCGACTAGAAATAATACTATGTTTGGATATTGTAACCTTAACATCTAACCTTAGATGAAAATGACATCCCTTATGTGGTAAGCTAAAATTGATTACTAGTGCACTTGAATCCATTGAAACAAACTCACTATCCCCATCCTTCTACAAATAAACCTCACAATCAATGCATTATAAGCCATGCTTATTACATTATTTAACTTCATGTCATCCACCACAATAGGCTAATATACATGGTTGATTTCATGGTATACCCTCTCAACCTCCTTATTTATATCAAGTCATTTTCCTTGTGAAATCCATTCATCAAAGGATTGTAAGTATGAATATTTGGTTCACAACCATTTTCCTTCATATGCTCCACTAGTGCCAGATAAATGACAACTTTGCCTCCTTTGTAATGTCCATTATTCAAGGTAGTATATGTTACTTCATTTGGTATCAATCATTTTCAGTTAGGGATGATGGTTAAGGGAATACTAAGGATAGATTAGATGAAATTTTGGATCTATATAGCCATCTTTTTCTCCGATCTAGCTACAAGATTGTCATGGTTCACTAATTCATATAACAAGTCTTGTAGGAATTAGAAAGGTGTCCTTTCCATCACTAGCACCTACAATACTAGGTATATACATATTTGTTTGATAGTTATAAAGAGATGGAGGGTTGACATTGTAGGTTAAAAATTATACTTATAAGGAGATGGGGGTCACATCATATTCATATGGTCCATCAAACAAGTTATCATCATTTTTCATTAGGAGAATAGATTCAATGGTATAATAATGGTCTAAAAAACATAGGTTAATGGTTCAAATTCATTTTATCTTTATAAGAATTTCATATGGTTGGAAGAGGTAACGATAACAATTCTTAAGATTTAAAAGGATTATATAGGTTCTTTAAGGTTTTCTCCACGTAGGACCTTAACCAATGTATTGAATTGTCAAACTTATGGAGAGAATACAGAGAAAATGTAACACTGTATATCTCTTCTCATTATTCTAATATCCATGGTTACCTAATTGATATGTCAAATAAGAAAGTAGATTTGTAAGGCCAGTAGTTACAAATAGCATAAAGAGAAAATATCTTGTGTAGAATCATAAGAGAGTCTATGGAAACAGACTAATTTTGTACAATTATTTTATCCTTATGGTATCCTTACTTATTGACATGGAACCTTGAATGATATATAAGTAATTTGATCAAGTAACCGGTAAATGCACCTAGGTATAAATGCAGTAGATACCTACTAGAAATAATACTATTTTTTTATTTAACCTCAACATCTAACCTTAGATAAAAATGAAATCCCTTACGTGGTAAGCTAAAATTGATTACTAGTGCACTTGAATCTATTGAAACAAACTCATTGTCCCCATTCTTCTAAAAATAAACCTCACAATCAATGCCTTAGAAGCCATGCTTATTACATTATTTAACTTCATGTCATCCACCACAATAGGCTAATATTTCATTTCCTTTTGATGCATTTCTTTGGTTCCCTCCTTCCTTCCTTTGGTCCACCTACATGACTCCCAGTACCAGGGTCCTTCCGCTTCTCATTGAAAACCTTTGGAGAAAACTCGGGCGTTTTCTCTATCTATACCAAAAAAACGAAATTAAATTTACCAAAAAAAAAGAAATTTAATAATAATAAAAAATGGGACCCCTAACATAAATTTTCACATTTTATCTCCCGCGAATAGTTTTGCTGGGAAAGGGCGGTGTTTTATTTTTGCACAGGCCATCATTTACTTGCTTTGATTCTGGTATTCAACACCACGAAAGCTGAAGCTAAGCTATTGTGATATATGGAGGTGAACTGTGTGAGTTGTAACTTAAGTTCCACTGCATTCTTGTTATGCATTTTGCGTTATTGCAGGTATTTTATCAATGCTTTCATGAAAAAAACATAATAACTGAAAACAACAAACACTGAAAACATTATGTGGTTTCTTTATTGATAGAAATCAAAATAGTGGTTCCTTTGCTACAAAAATTTAAGTGTAATACACATTCTGTGCTGCATTTTGTACAAAATTTTATCATATGCTTAGTAAGTGTAATACACATTCTGTGGTTTCTTTATTGACAGAAATCAAAATAGTGGCTTCTTTGCTACAAAATTTTAAAAAAATTGGTTTCCTCTAGGGTTGACTGTGGATTGTGGTGGCTCTTCCTAGTTGAGTCGTTGACTGTTTGACATTCATTTAGTTGGGTTGTGATTGTTTTATGACCACTAGAGTTGGACCACACTTTCCTACTGCTGCAAGACCGGTACTGTGTTTATCTTTGGGGTTACTTGTGTAAACCTTGTCCTGCTTGCACTTGTTGGCTACTGTACGTGTCTAACCTAAACCTAGAATACTCTAACCCTCTCTCTCTCTCAAGTTATGGCATCTATTCCTTTTAGTAGATAGTCCTTACAGATAGTCTTCCCTTTTACTTTTGAAACTTGTTAGATAGATTAATCCTTTAAACAACTTTCAGTTAGCAATTGAATGATGATAGAATTTATTTTTTTGGTTATGCAGGCTTTGCACAAGTGGAGACATGGAGGTAAGTGATTGTTTGTAATTGAAGTATATCATTATTTTAATTTAATTTAAATCATTTTTTTTTTAAACAGAAACGAGTAGGTTTAAATTAATAAAACTGTGGCTGAGCCACCCAAGAGGTTACATTTGTGAGTTCTTTGCAAAAAACAAAATTCCCCATCACAGCGAATGGGAATACTACTTTTATTTAATTTAAATTGTTAGAACATATTACTTTGTACTTTAATAACAATCTGATAGGATATGGCTAATCAATACTCTAATCATTTAAAAAAAACCAGAGAAAGCATATTATGACACATAATCAAAAAAATCTGATTATGAAATTTTCAAAAAGAATGCGTAAAAATGATCAAATGGGAAAGAAAGGGACATGCATCTCAGAAGGTAAATATTTAGAAATAGAACAATGTATTTCCTTATGCAGTATAATGATTATTTTTATTGTATGATGATGTTAGGCATATGTTTAATAACATTCTTGGCTACAGTTACAAAGAAGAGGAAAATACAAACAATAGAAAAGAATATTACACATTCTATGCCATTGAATGACTCTACTAGTCCTAACAAAGAAGCAAATGACAAGGATACATTTTCCTCTTTACAGGAGGAGGAGCAACATGAACAAGGTAAGCCCATTAATTCATATTTTTCTAGTTCTTTATAACTATAAATCTTATGATTAAGAAATCCATAACACCTTTATGTGCCCTTCTTTTATAGAATATGTTCACAAACAACCATGCCATATGGATAACAGTGTAGAAGGGGAATATCCCTCAACAAAAAAGAGGCAGAGCAACATGAAGAACAAGGTAAGCTCATTAATGTATGATTTTGCAGTTCTTCATAAATAAAATTTTATGGCTTAGAAATACATAACACCTTTACGTGACCTTATTTTATAGAAGATGTTCACAAAGAACAATGCCAACAAGATATTAGTATACAAGGTGAAGATCCCTCTACACAAGCATCGACAAAGGAAGTCAAGAAGAAAGGTAGAGGAGCAACTAAATGTGCAGAAATCAATAACTTGGAGGAAAATATCGAAATTCATATCAATGAAAGGAACCAACCAATTGCTCCAAACTCCGTGAAGCTATCTTAATTACTAGGTGTGCTCGCAAGGGAAATAGTTCCAATCAATTATTTTGATTGGAGGAAGGTTTCAGATCAATTAAAGGAGGACTTGCGGAACATTATTAATGTGAGTATTAGACATTACGTATTTGTTTTTGACATTTCTATTTTTGAATGATTTCGAAGTTTATTTTCAAACCATGTATGACATTTAAAAATGAAATTCTTGTATGTTGCAGGAAAAATTCATAATCCCTTCGGTCCTTAAACAATATTGTATGAAATCCATTGGCCATAAGGAAAACAGTCATAGATATCGGTTGACCAAAAAATACTGTGACCCTTATGAGTCAATAAATTAAATATTAAAAAATGTTCCTCCAATTAGGATAAGTGAGACAGTGTGGAGAGAATTCGTCCTATTGCGAGCCACCACTGAATTTCTGGTAAGCAAAAAGTTCACATATTATATAATCAAGTTTTTTAGAATGTCTATTGGCTTGTAATGTTGACTTATATATGTTATTTTCAATTGATTTCTAGGATATAAGGAAAAAAAAACAAGGAAAATAGAGAAAAGGAGAGGGACTTGCATATCTACAGACGTCGAGGTTATCAACGGGTCAAAGATGATATGGTAAACAATTGTGATGATATTTTATCCGATATGAGAAATATTAGCATATTTTAGTTTCATTGTAATGTCACAACTTAACCATACTATTTTACTTGTTGCAACTAGAAAAAATCTATAGCCTTTGATGATACAACTACACGCATTACTAGGGCAGACTTATGAAAGAAGTGCCATCAAAATAAGGATGGCACTCCAATCACACCAGATGTAGGAGAAACAATAGTATGTTCTCAACCTTTTAATTTAGATATTGATTAAAATTTCATTTTACATGTTGGAAATGTTTTCTTCTATGATCTGATTTAACTGTATGTCAATGTTAGCAAAAAATTGAACAAGCATAAGTAGAAGTTGCATCTCAAGACTTTATAGCCAGGGATGATGCCCTTGCTAAGGTACTAGGTATTGATGCAAGAGGACGATATCATGGCGTTAGCTTAGGAGTTATGCCAAATAAATTGTTTGGAAAAAGTCCATACAAGGAGGTGCTAACTGTAAGCCAAGCTATAGTGAAAGAAAAAACACAGGAAATCACATCTTTAAAAACAACAATCATTGAACTACTAAAAAGAGTAGAAGATATGGAGAGAGAACATGTGGTCAACAAAGAAAGTGTTAGTGTCCAATTCTTTACTCTTGTCTCAAGATACATAATTTCACACTAATGATGTGAATTCTAATATATGATTGCTCATATGTACATTGTCATACTATACAAAATGCTCATGCTAAAATCATGCCTGTGGTGGAGGTTAGTTGTTTAATTATTATTTTAAATAATATTCTATTTTCATATTTCTAATATATATATATATATATTATACATTTTGTTGCTTTCATAGAGTAATACAGGGGACATAACAACCCTTATGAACGTACTAATACAAAAGAAATTAACTTCAATTCATACTCCATCATCCCTAGTAAGTATTGAAAAATTTCGTAATTTAGTTCAATTTTATTTTATTTTATTAGTATATTAGAAATTGTCTATTGGGTGCAGAGTCATGCATCAAAATATGATCAACATTTGGTACAAAAAACACCAATGGTTCCATCAAAACTGCAAATTGACAAAATGAAAACACCAATTCAGGTAAGATTGTAATTATTTAATCTAGGATCATCAATGTTTAAATTCTTATTTCCATGCATCTTACTTTGTCTCATTTATTTGCAGGATCAAGATAATGCTAATGAGTTGACACCAACTTTCCAATTGGGGCTGGAAGGAAAGAAATGCTTTCTCATTGCATTAAACTCAAGGGTTAAAGTTGCAAGGGCGACAATACATAAGACTGACCCAAATGCAATGGTACACTGTGTCCCTGTTGGGAAATGCTATTATATTGTGAATCTGACAGAAATTTTAGATCCTCTATTTAAAAATATAGCTCTACTACGTCCCAGTAGAGCATTATGTAATCTAGCAGATGCTTTGTTGAGCTTCATTCCTTGGCATAAGGATGACATTGAACTATGTAACTAGTGGTTATACCGCGTGACTAGTGATTTCAGTGATGTTGTATCAACTGAGAATAATTGATTTATTGAATATTTATACTTAGATCATGACATAGTTTATAATTTTTTTGTAGTTTGGGATTAATATTTACATTTAATTAAAATTTTGGGCACACGTTGCCATTATATGCCATGGGCACAATTTCTGATTTTGTAATACATCAGTATTATATAATCTTTGTTGCATGTGAAATGAGATGTTGTGTTGTGAATATGTGGAATGAGCAGGCTGTCTATCATATTTTCATTAAGTTTTTTTTTTTGTAAATTAGTTTATCCTTCTATTGCCAAAAACGACATTTATAGAAAAAACCCAAGCCCTCCCATTTACAGATTTTCATTAGCTTGAATAGTTTTTCTATGGGTTATCTGGGGTAAGTCAGTTCCTTCCATTCACCCTTGTTAGCATGGCATATACAAAGTTGCTTGTGAAAGAAGTGGCCTATACCGTGGAGCAAACTAGTGATTTGTAAATTTGCTGAAGATGACAATGTTTCCCGAAATGGTTAACCCCTACATTTGTCTATTTTTCCCTTGGAAAAAGACATCTCTGTAGCACATGATAAAATTTAGCAAATCCCAAGGAAACCTGAATGCATCACAAAAATAATTTACAAATCAAGCCCTAACCAACCCCACAATAGCACTACTGAATCATTATATGAATCATAAGAATGCAATGATTTTGATTAGTACAAAATATAAAACCTTGGAGCATACTCACCAGCAATCTATCTGCAACAAAGTCAATGTATTGACTTAGCTTGGAATTCATCCCCACAAGATCACATGGGAGAGCATCACATACAAATTCTCTTTCAATCTCTACAACATCACAAACTATACAAATCCTTCCTAGTTTCATCATGCAGAATAGGTGGCAGAGTTTCAGCTAGATCATCACTCAGAATCACACCCAAGGTTGTGGAAGGTGGACCCCAAGGTAACAACAGAACCACTTTAAGAAAGGGAGTTGGATTCTCCATTTCTAGAGAGGGATCTCTCACAAATATAAAACAAGGCCAAATATAGACATAAAATGTAATTCATATATTGTTGTGGTTGAAACAGAGTAAAGATACATTGTGTTATGGAGTCACAATTATAATGAAACACAAAGCAATCTGCATGGGAAGTGTCTGTGAAGGCAAGATAATATTTCGGTCATGGTGAATATGTTTTTGGTCTGGTGGTAAGGAAGAAATGATGACAATCCATTAACACAGAGCACTGCAAAGAATGAATTCTGCATTAACTTTGGAAGAAACAATTTGTGAATATCTAAGACGATAGCCAGCGCATAACAAAGTATGAATTCTGTAAAACTATCACACACTTATCTCAGATATGAAAGAAAACATAATGAAAAGATTAACAAGAATGACATGCACATAAAGAAGAGGAATCATAGACTGTAAGTGAGAAATACACATGAATCCTTGTGTTAAAAAAACCAGGATCTGGCTCGGTAACTTCTATTAAAGATAGATCTCAAAATTCACATAACACAAAAGTCTCACGGGTTTCAACCCTTTCTTCCTCGTTTGAGGGTATACTTATAGTGTATGGACCCCCGAGACCAACCTTGAAACATAGTTACAATTTTAGAAACAAACTTATAACAAACTTTAACGTGGTACATTTGCCCTGATTTAGATAAAATAGGAAATATGAGGGTGACGCGTATGCTGGATCTAAAACAGTAAAGCATCTTCAAGATCCTGGCTCACTTGATCTTTCTACAACTGTCTCTTTGATCCTTGTCACGCCTTCATGTTTTTATTGGTGCAACCTCTTTTTACTTTTTCCATAGTTATCAACTAGCTTCCATTGATAAGTAGTTGGCATATCTAGACTGATCATCTCCTTCGCCATTACGTTGAGCTCCACGTTTTCTGCATAAGAGAACTCTGACAATTTTGTACATATGTATTGAAGTCAAATAACATCTCGAAATCTCCAGTTAATTTATCAATCACTGTTTTTCCAAACAAGTATTGATGCTGCATGCCATCAAACTATTTGTGATCTAATTTGCAACTGATTAACTTGTCATTATATTCTTTCTGAGACCACATTCCTCCTTTCTCTTCCCAGAAGAAAGGGAGTCCTCTTTAAATAAAGGATTAAATAGTTCAATGAATTCCTTGATTTGATGATGCATGACATCAATTTTTGCTTGAAATGTTTCCAAATGATGATATTTATTTACCACTTTCCTTGTCCATGTGATAACCAAAACCTTATCTTGGATATTTTCTTTCTTTATTTCCTCTTTTGTCAAGTTGTTCAAAAACTTGATTGCATTATTAGTTGTGTCAATAGGCTTCTTATTTAACACCTGTTTTACCATCAAGACACTTTGTCTAGCATCTTGTGTAACAATATCCTTATCAAGAATAAAATCTAAATAAGGGTTGAGCTGGACTGCTTTTGCTATCAGTGCATCCTAGATGAGATATTTTGCTTCCTCTAAGGCTGACTGCCATGTAACCTGTTTTGTCAATTTGTTGTTCTTACCCACCGGTTCCTTACATTTGTCTTCCAATCTATTCCTTTCTAGTTCTCTCTTTCCAACTTTGTCCTCCAAATTTTTATTCTGGTTCTTCAAACTAGTGATTTCCAACTCTTTAAGACTTACCTGTGACATAGCCTGGACTATGCCCTATTCACTAGATACAACCACAAGAGGAATGATCATCAATTCTATCTCCTTTTCTTTCTCCTGCATCTTTCTTTCCATTTCATCAAACTTTTCCTTCATGGCTTTCTCACTTTCTACTACTAAGGCCATGTCTTTTTTCCATTGATTTTATTTATCAACAAACTTCAATAATTTTGCTTGACAATCAGTGAGTTTATTATTCAACTTCTCCTTTTCTTTTTCTATCTCAGCTAGTTCAGGACCCTATATTAGCTGGGTGGCAGGTATGAGAATCTTCTTTTTCAATAACTGAATGTCTTTTTCTTTCTCATCCAACAACCTTTGGATCCCATCTCCCTTATCGGATTGGCCTCTAGCAGCCATCAACTCACTTTGCAACTTCTTTATCTGTGTTTGGTGGGCCTTATTTTCCACCTTTTCTTGCCTCAATTGGTTCTCAATTTTACCTTTGAGGGTCTGTAACTTGGATAATTCCAGAGTTATCTTCAACAAGTGAGTAAACAAGATATCTCCTGTCTACTTGTGCAGATGAATCATGTCAAGTATGGGGATATCATCCAGGTTCATTTTTACTTCAACAACTCTGTTCTTGGTTGTCAAGGCCAAGTTCAGAGTGTTTTGGACATAATTCCTGTCTGAAACCAAATACACATTTTGATTATAAATCTTTCTTACTTCAGAATATAATTTCAGAGTCTCTTCTGAAGTTATGTCTTTGATGCCTTTGTATTTCTCCACTAACTCTACTTTGTTCTTAGATTGGGAAGAGGAATTGACATGAGTACTATCTGCAAATGTATAATCTTTTACCTCAATTGCAGGGCTTGATCTCTTCATTTTCCTTTTCCTTTTGTCTACAACTATATCTAGGACAAGTTGTTCTTCAGTTTCAACCTTCTGCCTTTTGGGAGTTTCAACAGTGTCCTCCTCATCAATATCCATTTCCTCAGGAAAATCTCTTTTATTCTTTCCTTTTGATTGACTGGCCAATGGAGTAATTCTCTCAGCTACAGCAACCAAATTGGATATATCAGTCAATAAATATATAACCTCTCCTATACGAGAGTGTGGATCTTCATCTAAGTCTTCAATCTTTGGGGCCTCCTTTGGGTAATTACACCAATTAGAAGCTTCTGCCAATCCCACAACCTATTCATGTTTAAAATCCTTTCTCTTTTGATATTTTCTCCTGTTTGAGATAACCTGGTGAGGGTCATAGTTGATTGCGGGTTTTGTCTCAAATCCTAACTCTCTAAGTAAACCTTACACCATTGGCAAAGCACCCTTATTCTTAATGGCAAATGGACCTACAACCCAAGGGTATTTGATGTCAGTGGACTTCTTATATTTCAGGAAGTATTCAATCTCTACGAATAGATTTTGTCTGATGAACTCCATTGAGAAAAATCTTGGAGTTAGGAAGATTGGTAACATGTAACGTGACTGAGTGAAACCATATAGTCCGATCATTGTTCCATATTCAGACAGGAACCGATCTCTTGTTCTCTTTTCTATAGAAGCTTGCAATAGATCCCACATCTCTTGCAGCACCTGGGGCAGCCTGTTTTGGAAAATGACAACATAAATCTCTATCATGAGGAAGTTCATGAACTTGGTATAATCCCTTTACATTTCATCTGTTAATACCATTTATGGTATTTGTAGATTATCCTTGTTGAAATAAAGGAACATATTCAATAGATATGACAGGAACCTGAAAGTTTTGGTCTTGTGGAAGTTCATTAGCTAAGAATGAATATTCTCAGCTAAGGACTCGTCAAATTTAATGCATGAAACTTGTAATTACTATTTGGGTTTGTCTGACTCAACAGGACAAGTGATTAAAATGAAGAGAAGACTCATAAGGGTTTCATAGATGTATTTATATGTGTATAGACCCAAAAATTGACATAACATGGTTACTGTACACTTGGTTTCTTCGTTAAACAAGGCTGCATCGACTAAGAATGATGGGTTGGTCGACTCGTCTTTTGGCTTGAAAAATCTCTTAAAAAAGTCTTGCTTTCTCTCAATGGTGGACTCCTATTGGGTAAAAACATTAAACAATTTATAATAGAATTCCAGTGATTTAATTGTCAACCCGGAGAGAGCGTAAACTTGTGAGGCACAAACAAAATATATGCAGGGGCAGAGTGTCGCTGAACTTAATCTATAACTGAAGTTGAATCTAAGTTATGAAAACATGAAATTAAATGGAAATAAATCTAATTGCATAAATTAACTTGATAAAGAAAGATTGAAACTGCATGAAATAAACAGGTATAAAGCAATTGACAATAGCTTGTGAGCTCACATAAGATCAATACTGAAAATACATAAGAAAGAAACAACTGGAATTCTATACTAACAACTCATAAACAAGACATCAAAATATGAAGAGATCAAACTATCTATTCTAAAGCATAAAATCTATTACAACATCATCAAATCCATGACTATCTAAAA
Organism: Pseudotsuga menziesii; assembly: GCA_001517045.1. Taxonomy (NCBI): domain Eukaryota; kingdom Viridiplantae; phylum Streptophyta; class Pinopsida; order Pinales; family Pinaceae; genus Pseudotsuga; species Pseudotsuga menziesii. The sequence goes on from LPNX010177341.1 coordinate 465,863, forward strand.
AGCTGAACCAGTTCTCTACTACCAAACCACTAGAGAGGCCTCTAACCAAAATGAGGAGAGAGCCCTTCTATTTATACATAAATCCAAGATAACTGATCATAATTACAGATCCACTATTCTCTCAACCTATCCCTTAGAATTCTCAACAAATAGACAACTCATCCCCCCAAATCCTCAACAAATCTACAACTCATCCCTTTAAATCCTCAACCAAATATTGGATGAGATATTCTCTCCACACTTCCATGATCTTCTCCTTGAAGTTAGGTCACATATTGATGATGAAATTCGAATTTGAAGCTAGGCAGTGATTTTTGAACTTGGTAAAGTCTTCAAATACACATGTAAACATCACAAAACTCACCCAACTTTAAAGTATAATGAAAATATGTTATTTTTCTCAATAATTAACCATAAATTCACTCAAAATACTCAAAAAATGATTGATTTGGAAAATAGTAATATAAACCCATATTTATTAAGAAAGTGATGAATATTAATGGTTTTATGGAAGGATATAATGGAATAAGGTGATAAATAGTATATGAAATGATGAATAAAATGTGGTTTTTTTGCGGCTCAACATACCCCCCAACTTGACTTTTTGCATGTCCTCATGCAACTATGAATTGATTCCTTTAAAACTTTTGGCTTGTAGCTGAGGCTTTACATGATGATGGTATGTAACAGTAAATCATTCCATGATTTTGAAATGCATGAGTGGCAGCGATTTTTTCTTTTTTTTATTATATATTTTTGCGGTTGGTTCTTTTGTAACAACCATAGCAAATGTTGGTTCTTGTGTTAACAACATTCGCTCGTTTTATTTGTATTTTTGCAGCAATACATAAGATTTTAAAAGTATACATGCATTAGAAATGATAAACCATCAATGTATAGTAAAAAACCCCTTTTATAGTTATGAATCATGCCAATATACATAGCATAGTTTGGGACATACATGTTGATTAAGGGTAAATGAGATGATGAATGTGTAAAATTATAATGAATAGTCCCCCCCAACTTAAGATAGATTAGGTTTATGAAAAGAAGAAAATGAATTTAATGAGGGAATTTTCCAAATTCATTCATTTTCTAGCATTTAAGGAATTACACGGTTAAATATTAGAAAACAACATACCTCCATTTACCCAAAAAGTTGATGAACTATACAAGAGGAATGTGGCTGACACTGCTGCTGGATATGAAGGATCTGAACTGCTGCTTGGTTGGATGAAGTAGAAGATGAGAGCTGAAAGTATGCTGCTGTAAAACTGCTGATGACGTCATGAAAAATATATAGTCTTCACTTGCTTCAAAACCCGATGCTACAATTCTTACCATGCAAATAAATGTGTCAATGTCGAACATGGAAATTAGTCATTGAATTACCGACCATTAATGAATGTCGTTAACCAATGCGAGGAGATCTCACCATTGATGTCAATGAGTTCCGAGGTACCTAAGTACATCGTGCAAAGTGTTAATAAATGAGTTGATGTCGAGCCACTTGCAGGATCTAACGATCAAGGGACATTGATGTATTCCCATGATTGTTAGCAGGAGAACTTGCCATTAAGGCATGCAAGCCTCAAGGTACTGAAAATGAACTCTAGTCTCTATCCCAGATAATGTGCTGAGATTGATGGGGCAAGCCTTGTTGAAATGTGGGCCTCAAGGAATCCCACATCAGTCAACACGAGTTGTATATAATGAGTGGTAGGACTATAGATGAAAGATCTCACGGTCAAACCGTTTTGATGGCAGGGATAACAAAGCAGTGTAGTCATGGAAAGGAAACCGAATGGTTTTATTCATAAGAAAAAATATAAACTGAAAATGAGAAAAAACGTGTGCGACTTGGAAAGGTAGACACGCGGGAAGTTATGATGTATAAGGCATACAAAGTAGACTCTGACATGGATGATGGATAGGTTTGGAAGGAAAAATGGTAAGTAGTCATGCCATGGCGTAATTAGTTTCTGAAAGGATTCTTTGTGGCAGCAAATGTCATGACATACATAAGGGAAACTCAACTCCTTCAAGCTTCAACTGGAACATTTTTGTGAAAACTTTCTACGATTCTGGAAATGATTTTTGCATGCCATTCGTTTGTCTTGGGAACTGCAAAAGGTTAGCATTTTCATGCAACAAACTTGTGAGAGTATTGAAAATACATGAAAACATGTGCTTAATAAAAAAGTTTAAAGAAAAATAAATAAAATTCTTTTATACCTGAAAGTAGCAACGCTTCTTGTCAGAACCTGTTTCTGAGTGACTTGCGAAAAACATGTTAGCACAACTATCATAAAATTTTGAGAAAATTCTAAATTCATTTAAAATTTCATTATTTTATTTATTAACTAATACTTTTTATTCATTTATATGTTTTTAGTTTTTAGTTTTCTTTTTTGTAATGTTATTATTGCAGTGTTTTTGTATATATATATATATATATTTTAAATTTAATTTTACAAAAGGACAGATTTTTATGTGCTTTTATGTATATGAATACGCGTCTTTATGTAATGATTGCACAAATAGGGAGAGAGGGTCGACCCTTTCAGTGGTCAACCTCTCTAAAATCAGGCTAGCTTGATGATCTGAATAGAGAGGAGTGTGCAAACAAGCGATTTTAGTTTATGGTGAGTTTAATAGCTTGAAATACCCACCTTCCTCCCCCAAATGGAAGATGTGCCAGGTCCCACTGTGCAAAAATAAAAATTAAGTAGAAGGCTTGGCTGCGACAACAGCTAAGCCTTCTATTTCAAAGATGCATATTAATTTTATTGATTTTATAACATTTTTTTATGTTTTTCTTATATTACCTTTTATGTTTATTTACCTATTTCTAATTTGTATTTATATATATTTTAATTTTATTGTTATAAAAATATTTTATTATTATTGTTGAATTATATATTATTTATTTACCTAATGTATTTTTTATGCATTAATTTTTCATGTTGTTATAACAAATAAAAGAAATAGTTATAAAAAGAAATAGATATATATTAATTTTGAATTTTTTATACATTAAGTTTTAATAGATATGAAAAGAAATAACTGAACACATTTACCCATAAGACTGCATAATTTACTAATCAAAATTTAAATAAAAAAAAAATAATGCCATGAAATATTAAGTCATAACTTTAAAAAGGATAACAAATCATAATACAATAACTTATGTGCCCCAGAAAAACTATAACATAGGCACTAATAACAAACTATCTCTTCATCGATGAAGCTATTCCTTGTCAACATGGAAATTAAGCATACTAATAGACAATTCAACATATTCAACATGACAGCTAGAAACTTTAATTTTGCTTAGTTGATTGACTTGTGATATTGACTTGTGATATTCCATCACATGGGTCACTTTTTATATAAAATGTATTAACATTAATTTTGATCATTTTCTTAACAATGAATTGAGTATGAAAGTGTACATGTCATCATGTAACTTTAGATATCCAAGATAATTGGTTTTTTTATTTTATTTTTAAATTTGTCCCATAACATGTGTGTAATCATTCTTTAGAAATTCAACTTTGTAATGTAATCCATCTCCAACTTTTAAAAATCATATCAAAATAACTTAAATTTAAATTTTTTTTTTCTTTTCATATTCTATATTTTATATTAATATTACAGCATGAGTGGGCCTAATGGTTAAGAGCATGTGTTTCCTCTTAGGAGGTCACGAGTTCAAATCCAGAGGGGGGTAGTGTATGTACACCTCTGTAGACTTTAGCAGTTAAATCACTGCGCAGAGGGGGTCCCTTGTCCCACAAACAAGGGGGTCTCATACACCAATTTGGTGTCTCGCTTGGCGGTGACCTTAAAAATAGATTATTATTATTATTATTATTATAATACTCTATATTAATATTTAATTTGTCATAATATTCCTAATAAAAATTATATATTAATTATTTAGACTTCCATTTTATAAATTATAAGGCCTTATTAACCCTAATCCCTCTATACTAACAATTCTTCATTTCTTGATTAATTATTTTAATAAATTATTTATTATATTAAATTTTTTTGACTTACTCTTTCTTTATATATTTTTCTATATTCAACGGTGCAAGCGAGATTCGTCCAGACGCGGTTATGGTTGGTCGACAATGCAGTGTTCTAAGTCCATGAGTTAAATTTGGGTGATTCAAGATCTGTTCGATGGGTTGTTTTCGAAGCTTAGTGCACCATGAATACACCGTCTCTGAGGTGATTTGCAATTTCTTTTCCATCAGGTCACCATGCCACGCGAGAATGGCAATTATCCCTACTCATTTCCACAGATTGCGCTGAGACGTTGGCACTTGTGACCAGCATAGCCTATCCATGTCGACGCTGTATGTTTGGGGTTGAGATAGATCAGGATTGAGACTCTCTGCGAGGTTGGGTAGGTGTTGGAGAGCGCTCCGGAGATTCAAAAAGAACAATTTTCCATAATACGGACGAGAAGGCCAAGATCGACTTAATTAGAAACCCCATATGCTGCTACGTTGCCTGCATTATACATATCATGAAATCTAGTAGCCAAACTAAGATAAGTGAGCCAGTGAATTGAACCGAGTATCAATATAACTCGGATATCATGGTAAAAACAAGCAGGTAGTATTTTGAGATCCATAGCTCATTCAGGATCACCATCGTCAATAGAGGCAAGAGAGTCATAGATGAGAGTTGCACAACCTTATGTATTTGATGTGTATCTAATTCCAAGTTCATGCACAGTCTGGATGCATGACACAATTGTCTACTTTATACCGATCTTCACGAGAACTCAGTGTATTTCCATCATTTTTGCAGAGCTTAGTATCCTAGGTAGTTTGATGCTGTACTAAACGCTCATTTTTTAACATATGAAGCAATGTAGTCTTCCTCGCATTATCTAGACCGAAGGATAAAATCTTAGCCTCCTTCTGCCACAAGTCTAAGGTGGCCATAATACTATAGAACCAATCAGACAAAAACATCTTTCACCTTCAGCCAAATTCGCCCAGAGTAACCCTAGAGAAAATACCCTAGATCGATTTCGACCCTAGTTCAAATGTTGAAGAGCGACCCAAGACTTTTCAGCAAAAAAGGTATGCAAATATTCAACCCGAGGACAAATCGAGGCATGCGGATAAAATATAACTAGTTCCAGAGACACCAAAAACCCTAAATTCGCTTCGAAATTACACAAATCTATAGAAATGGAGAAGACAAAACCCAATTCAGAAACGACTGACTGATAAGTCAAAAATTTATCAACGTGTTAACAGTTTCTCATTACCCCATCCCAGGAGAGGAGGTGTTGATATCCTGTTCTTCTTATGGCTATACTTTTCATTTCAATGATTAATATTATCAAAGTTGCCATGAACTCATAACATTCAGTTACTATCAGAGAAAATAGGCTGTCGTTGAGCATCCTTTCGTCCAGAGGACTGAGAAGAATTGTGCTTTGTTAGCTTCAGCGCATTTGAAGAGCAGGAGGTCTAGTGATTGATTCCGGATCAGGCTCTCATTCAAGCAAAAGACGCATACATGTCGGTAAGTTTCTTAATATTCGCTTGAAATCCGTTATTTGCTTTAAAGTTTGCGATTTCCTCTGGCAAAATCCATCAAGAACCTAAATTTCGACGGGCTATCGGATCTTCTGTATCATGCCTTGCCATGGTTTGGGAAGCTATTGTTATCTTTAGCAGTTTAATTATTGCTTATCCCTATCACTAAAAGATCTCCAAAACTATAGACAAGAAATATGTGATGTTTTACACTAAAATCGAGCCACTTGTCAGAGGCACGGTATATAATATGAGATTTTCTAGCAAAGAGATCCATTTATCACTAGATTGTCATCATGGTCGAACTTGATTCTTCTTCCAGCTGGGGTATTTAATCAATTGGCTTGGCGGTGACTCAATACAACAGGCGACGAAGAAAAGAAGTGAAATCACGCCTCCAAGATTCTCTGCGATCTTATTTGCACTGATAGCTCATAACATCATTAGCTGGCAAAACAGATTGATAAGGATCACTTAATAGCGAATCAATTAATTGAAAATAGGCCCAACTATCTCAGTTAACGTGCCAACATATTCTTCGATTAACATGCAAACTTCTCCCGGTGGTTGAACAAACTCGATAGTCTGTTTTGGCCTCACTGCCAACTGTATCATTTTCATTATGATTCCTCGGTAACAATCTCTCCATATTAATCTTGCCGTGGATTAGATTTTCTATGGACTGAACCTAATTCTCAGTTGATTGTTCTGCTATCGCTAAAATTATTTTATGCTTGGAATGTTTGTGTTTGCAGGATCGCATGCATATCAAATCAGTAGAACACACATATCGAATGTGCAGATTGAACGCTAGGTCGAAAGATAGAATATTTGCAGGTTTTGTACGACGGAATGTGTGCAGGTTTCATATGGCCTACTATTTGCAAATGCGCATAAAGGGCTAAAACAAGTTTTTTTTCTATTTATTTTATATATTCTTTTATTGTAATTTTTTTTTACTTTTTTATAATATTTAATGATTTCATTTATTTTTGTAGGTTTTGTTAATTTTAATAACAGTAAGATATACTAGAAAAACTAAAAAAAAACTTCACGAGAAAACATAATATATATAATGTTAATTTTTAATTTTAAATAAAAATTAGAGTATAACACCTTTAGATTTTATTATACATATATTGTTAATATTTTTTAATCTTATTTTAGAGTATCCTTAAATACAAACTGGATTTTTTATCCCTAACAAAAATAATTTTATTTAGGTTATATATATATATATATATATATATATATATAACTAAAAAAAGAAACAAAGGAACATGTCAAAAATTATATAGATTTTTATTATTTTTATTTGTTTGTTAATTTATTTATTTATTAATTGTTCATAAAAAGAAGCTAACTCCTAATTTATTTCTTATTCTTAGCATGAAAATAAAAAGAAAATTCAAACTGAAAAGATATCAAGATTTCAATTGTTTTTTTTTCTTTATAAATATTTTTACATTTAAAGGATTAAAACTATTTTTATTTTTTAACAAAATTAAAACAAAAAAGTAAATAGGACAAGAAAATAAAAATTTCAATAAACAATTAAAGATAAAAACTAAAATCTACCTACTCTAATTAAAAATTAAAAATTATTTACATAAAATGAAATTTCCAATGCAACCACCTATCTAAAAGAAGTAAAAGAATGTTCACATATGATTTTACAAAATGAAACCTAATGTATTCAAATTGTAAATGTAAATTAACAAAATAAAAACAAAAACAAGACTGACCTAACCTAACACTTACTTGGAACCTGTGCTCGATGCAGCTTTCGTTTGCATGATGGTCACCCGAGATCCCTTCTTCATCATTTTCAATCTCCAGTTCGAACAGGAATTCTTCGTTTGATATGCAGGATTCTTCAAATGTCGATTCTACATTGTTTGCTTAAGGAAGAGTGATTTCATTCTTGACTGCTATCAAGATCTCCTCTTCTTGAGAAGAGGAGATCCCGACTTTTGCTAGGATTTGAGTGAGCTTCTCTAAGCTTATTCTCATCGTAAAACTAAAATCAAATCAAATGGAAAAAAAAGAAAAGAGATAAAAAACGAATACATGACAAATGCGACAAACAACACAAAATGAGTTAGTAAAAAACAGAAAAATAAAAAGTGCACCAAAAATCTGTATAAAACAAAAATGAACATATAAAATTAAAACAAGTTAGTATGAAATAAAGGTGCCCAAAAACGAAAGCAATCCAAACTTTGAACTACAAAACTATAAATGAAAAATGAAAACTTGCATTTGCAGAAAAAGAAAGAACTTGCAGGAAAATAAACACTTTGCAGAAAACAATCAAGGCTTTGGGGCAACCCACTGAAGTGGATGTGTCTGGCTGTTACACCATGAAAATTCTATGGTGAAGTCATCTTTGTGTCTTACAGTTTCCCCTCCCCCTTTCTATCTAATAAAACATACTATCTACCTATCTATACTCTGATCCCTTTTAGCACCTCCCTGACAACGACGCCAAAATGTTGGGTAAAAACATTAAACAATTTATAATAGAATTCCAACGATTTAATTGTCAACCCGGAGAGAGCATAAACTTGTGAGGCACAAACAAAATATATGCAGAGGCAGAGTGTCGCTGAACTTAATCTATAACTGAAGTTGAATCTAAGTTATGAAAACAGGAAATTAGATGGAAATAAATCTAATTGCATAAAACATAAAATTGCATAAATTAACTTGATAAAGAAAGATTGAAGTTGCATGAAATAAACAGGTATAAAGCAATTGACAATAGCTTGTGAGCTCAAATAAGATCAATACTGAAAATACATAAGAACAAAATAATTGGAATTCAATACTAACAACTCATAAACAAGACATCAAAATATTGAGTGATCAAACTATCTATTCTAAAGCATAAAATCTATTACAACAGGATCAAATCCATGACTATCTAAAAAGATGAACCGGCTCTCTACTACCAAACCACTAGAGAGGCCTCTAACCAAAATGAGGAGAGAGCCCTTCTATTTATACATAAATTCAAGATAACTGATCATAATTACAGATCCATTATTCTCTCAACCTATCCCTTAAAATTCTTAACAAATAGACAACTCATCCCCCCAAATCCTCAACAAATCTACAACTCATCCATTTAAATCCTCAACCAAATATTGGATGAGATATTCTCTCCACACTTCCATGATCTTCTCCTTGAAGTTAGGTCACATCTTGATGATGAAATTCGAATTTGAAGCTAGGCAGTGATTTTTAAACTTGGTAAAGTGTTCAAATACACCTGTAAACATCACCAAACTCACCCAACTTTAAAGTATAATGAAAATATGTTATTTTTCTCAATAATTAACCATAAATTCACTCAAAATNGGAAAATAGTAATATAAACCCATATTTATTATGAAAGTGATGGATATTAATGGTTTTATGGAAGGATATAATGGAATAAGGTGATAAATAGTATATGAAATGATTAATAAAATGTGGTCTTTTTGTGCTTCAACAACTCCTTAAAACATCGGAGTATAGACTCTTCACTGTAATATTTATCCTTCAAGGTAAACTCTTCAGGGACAAACAAGGTTTGCCTAACGACTGAGGAATTAACAGGACACAGAATGGTGGAGTGGTCAAGGTTCATTATGACTCTTTCTGACAGAGAATAGTTGTTTACACACCAATCCACAAATTCTGGGCAACCATGGGTTTGTTCAGTAGCAAAAAGGTGAAAAACGGGCTGATAGATGTTATGAAGGTCCGTTCCCTGGTCCCTTAGAAAATTCAACTTCTGTTTCACAGCTTCAATGGGTCCATTTAAAAGGACAGGGTAAAAAACATCAACATTCCTATCATCCAACAATTCTTCTACTTTTTGATACTCTAAGCTCTGAGTTTCTATATTTTTCGGTTGAGCCATTTATACAATTTTCAGGGGGGGACAAAAAGGGCCTATTTGTTGTTTAACAAATGGTTGATGGATGCCGTAGGAATTGGCTCCTTCTGTATTGTCTGTCGTCTTCTTCTATCGATGCAAGCGAATAAAATAATGTATTGACTTCCATGTGCATAGTATTTTATGATTTTCCATATTCTTAACTCTCTTGCATATTTGGTGACCGAAACTTTTCTTAGCCTTCCATTTCTGCTCGATCTTTTTTTGCACCATTGATATTTTGTGCTATTTTGATTTCGTTATTCTCCCTCTATTTTTTCGTTGCCCTTATCTTTTATGCAGGTCGCATTCTGAAATTATATCTCAACCATCGATCTCGTCATGGATCCTTTTTAACCGCTGATTTCATGTTTCCTTATTGATTCCATGATTTGGTGGGCATATTCTATTTGCAAAGAGGTTCTAGGACGTAGATCCTTACTCAATCAAATTTGGATCGTTCATCTAGTTATCCCTTTATCCGCCTTTCGCAAGCTCTTTATTCTTTCTCTCCCTCTCATCTTTGCATCACGAAAAACATTTCATCCATAGATCTGAGTCTACGACGAATCTGGACCGTTCACTGGTGTGGCTCCTACTGGATTTCATGATCCACCTCTTTGTTATCCTACATACATGTTCCCATCATGAAATCCTTCAAGATCTGAGATCTCCACCTCATTTTAATCCTCGCCATTCAATGTGGAGGGTCCAATAGAATTTCGTGATGTCGAGGCAAACTATCCATCATGCGAGTTTCGACGATGAAATATTTATTAACAGTAGATCTACGCCCACGTTGCATCTCCATTGTCGAGATATCAACTTCATAACATATTTCGCAAGGGTGGATATTTATATTCGCCCGTGCATCTTGGGGCCGTGAAATTCCCTTCCGTTGTCAATCTTGGGTGGATTTCAATCTTGGCCCTTGAAATCTGAAGCCTGTAATAGATTTCGTAAACCTTCTTCATTTTTTTCTCTGTGCATGTCTGTATGGAGAAATATTTACCGGTCGTTGATTTTCTCACTCTTGTTCACTTGTTCACCGATCCAGTCTGTGGAATAACCTTCCTTTCGTTCACGTAGAACTCTTGAACTACTGCGCATCTACCCTTGACGAAATCAATCCACGCCCTCGATTTTCTTCCTTGTGCATTTGAGCCATTTATTTCTTCCATCGTTTAACTTGGAACGACTTTCTCATTCATATACACTTTGCAAACCTCGGTATCAGGGATGTTTTCCATTATAGGCCACTCTTAGTTTGGCAATGCCCCTCAACATATCTACAGAAATTCATTGACACTCTTCAAGGTCTCTTGTCAAGTAAGTTTTAGACCTAATTTACCCTTACACTGTTTTATACCTCTCCATCTTCTTAGCTCAAAAACAATGCTAACAAGTGGCTCTAATTAGGGATGCTATCCTCCTTGCGAGGTAGCAAAGAACCCGTAGACCAGGTGTCGAATCCATTGGCAAATCCACATATTTCAGACTTCAAAACTCTTTATTTTTGTTGTTGTTGTAAACAAAAAACAAAGAAAAGGGAACATGGATACCCTTCTATATCTTAGGGCCTTCTCTTCAGGCTTCGAATCTTCTGGTTCACCATTTGTACTGTTTGAAAATAAATAAATATATACAACTATGATACATAATTTTACCTCTTCCCTTCAAAATGAGACTGCAGAATATGAAACAAGATTGGAAAAACTGAATAAAACAATTAAAAATAAAAATGAGTTGCTGAAAACTAAGAGAATTGAAAGGATATCAGCAAATCTCAAGATTAAAAGAGCTAGAAGAGGAAAAGAATAAACAATTAAGGGTAAACAGGTCAACACACCAAAAGAATCCAATGTCAAGGGTAAAAAGGTCAGCACACAAAAACGTTTTGATAGCACAAAACTTGGTGATGTAACTATGGAGAGCTTACTCCAGTTTCAGAAGTCCTTGCAACAACGAGAGAAGACATTGAATGAAGCTGCTTCAACAATCCATGCTATAGAGTTTACATTTAGCTCATCAGATCCAACATTGAAGAAGAAGATAGAGTAGAAGGAGGCCAAAATTAGAGACCTTCACCAAAAACTATTAGAGAAGGGAAAAGCACTACATTTGGGATGTGATAATGAGATATAAGATTTGAAATCCCAAATTAAAGCTTTGTAGGAGAAACCTGTGGCAGAAGCAATTTTGTATACTCCATCCGATACAGATTTGAGGGCACAAGAGATCGAGAAGGAGGTACAACAGGTCAAGATAAAATTATTTGCAGTTCAATCTGAGCTGAAGTGGACGAAGGATGATCTTAAAAGAAAGGAAGATGAGCACTCAAAGCAACATATTAATAATGTAGAGATGTTGAAGAAATTCTTAAAATAAAAAGATAGATTGCATACAAAAGTGTTAAATCTTGAAAACAAAGTGAAAGAGTAAGAAAAACAATTACAACATATGGAAGATGAAGATTCTGTAGAGCTAGAGGGTTCTAGAAAAGGCAAGAGAAGCTATAGCAAATTTTCTTATTCTAAAAAGGAGGAATTGCAAAAACCTCCCAAGCAGGCTAGAGTTCTAGAATAACATGGTGTACATTTGATGTCTATGTACATACTAATATTGTTGTAATATAAATTGTAAGTATTTCTCGGAAATGCATATATTTTGATATAGTTAATGTGTTTCTAATGTGTAATACAAGTGTAATATGTAATCCATATGTACATTTTTCCTATATCTACGAGATTTTAATGTGCAACCCATACTGAGAAGTGTGTATGAAACTACAAATGATGAAATATATTATTCGTAATATATTCTACAAATGAATTGACAGATGAAATATTCTTGAAATATATTTTACAAATGAATTGACAGATCATCATCGCTAGTGCAATACATAAAAAATTCCCTTCAAAATGGGATTAAAACTAGCCCTTCAAATTTGATCACTGGAGGTTATGAAAAATTAACACTTTGTCTTCCTGACACTAACACATACCCTTTCCAAAGAATGGGTGTAGCTTGAGCTCACCCTTAGTCTGCCCAACATTTTGTACTTTCTCAATACTGAAAAGATGCCTGTTCAGTTTTCCTACTATCAAAATATTTCCCAGCTATTAAAATTTTACAAATTATAATCATCGAAAGTACAGGGAACTTGCTCCATGTGCAGAAGAGTCTAGATATGCTCTGGCCTCTGGAGTCTTGAGGGAAACACATGATTTTTTAGTACGTTAAAGTGACCTTTCAAGTCCTCCAAGAGATGAGGGAATCATACACAGATCACATTAATCCCAAGATATAGATATACTACACCATGATAATCCCAAACTCATAATAACATTTATTAAGACTTAGTCAATAAATAGGGCCTCATGTTGAGGAAAATCTCATTTGGACCTCATTTCAGGTTTTTATGTTCATAAAAACTCGGCCCGTGAGCGTCATTATTTCCCCTCTCATGGCTGCTGAAGAATGAATTCCCAACATGGTGATATCAAAGGTTGGAATGGGAGGTGTTGGGAAGATAAGTTTGGCCGATGCAGGGGCTTCATAGCTCCCCTGTCTGTCTGACAGAACCTATAGCTCATATATTTGGTCCTATAGTTTCTGGAGTGATGTGGGATTGGTGGATGAGCACACACCAATTCCGATGGGATGGAACAAGGAGTTGGAGCACTGGTACTGTTGGGGATGGACAAAAGAATACAGTCAAGGATGTAGGGGGCAAGGTTACAAAACTATCCGATAGACACAGGTGAGGATGACGAAGCTGGTGGGAGAAGTCCTAGTTGGGGATTATCCAACATTTTGACTTGTAACTGGTGCTTCAGAGTTTGGAATATGAAGGAATGAGCAATTTCACATTTTGTCATTTCATCTCTTGTTTGCTACCTTGCTTGTATTATGAAAATATTGATGATTGAGGCAATTTTTGTTGATTTTTAGCTTGTCCAACATTCTCATTGTGTATAACGCACTCCAATTAGTTCCTTGATATTCAATAATGAATAAAAGAGAACTCTGTTAATATGTTAATGTTTCAGTTTTCAACAAATTGTGGAAGCTAGACATCAAAAAAGTCTAGCAGGACCGAAACAAATAAAATATGGACACACTTTTTTCAGCTTAAAAAAATGAGCATAATGCAAACTTGTCAACCAACAAAATGGGTATAACTAAATAGTAATAGCAAGTAATATCAAACTGAGTAAGAACGATAATCCTATATTTACTTATGAACTCAAGCTAATTCATCAACTGCAAGGGAATGTGTCCTTTTGATGCACTTGTTTAGTTATATTCCTTGGCTTTCATTCCATAAATTGTATCACTTGTATTGCTGAAACTTTAGTGGAAAATTATAGGTTGATTACAGTCACATTCAGAATTCATCCAATAAGGGTTCAATACTGGTTTTTTGGTATGCTGATCCTTATTATGCCCTCAATCGGTTTTCTTAAATTGTCATATGGTTTTTTTGGACTGTCAATGGGGTGTCTTCAAATCTGATTAGACTCTTTAACCAACTTCATATGTTCTTCATTAATTAATCCTAATGACCAAACTTGACATCCTGTGTATGAAATCTAGAATGGAATAATTACACATTTCTGAGCCTACTCATCCATGAATCAACTCTTTCAAATTGGTTAACAAAAGTGCATTAGATAAATTAGTAACATCAACAAGAAACCCCGAAGAAGAATTTATGGACCTGCCAAAACCGTGGTTTAGGGAAATTAGACCAAGCTTAGGAGAAGATAAAAAATTGTCAAAGTATGGAATTATTGGTAAAATATGCCTAACTGGCCTTAGGGAAATGCCCGCCAGAACTCATAGGATGATGATAAAAATATTCTGAGAGTGTGGATCTCTAGAGTGTTGTATGGTGCATCCAACCATAACATTAGCCTGCTAAAAAGTATTTCAGGAAGAATATACCAATTTGCCAAAAGTGCCTCTTAGCCATATTTGCACTGCTCTAGAAAAATGCCCGCCAAGGAGAGAGAAAAAGCTGCAAAAGATGAAAATGGTCTTGATGGATTCACCTTGTTGGCCTCTACCCATTGGGTATCTCACTTGCCAAATTTGAAGGAAAAATGAAATCACCTTGGTGACCTGGGGTTTGAAGAGAACTGGTTAAGTGTTAGAACAAGAATTTAAGAGACCATTTGGAAATTCCTGCAAGGGGGTGTTCCTTTGATGACAAAATTCATCAGATGATATGGTCATGTTCATTGTTGAAATGACTATCTAGCCATGCTCTTGGTTTTTCTTATGGTGATCAGATAAGGAAAATATCAACCTGCCAATATAGAAGAAAAATGTTATTTTGCATACTAAAGACAAAGGAAAAATGGCTAAGTGATGCCCGCATTAAGGATGATACCCACATGGCATTGCATGGAATAGATGACGATGTGGCATGAAGTTGAAATCATTGTTGCATTATGACATCATTCTGGAAAAATATGGCAAATTAGTGAAAATCAAGAAATTGGATAAGTATAGGAAAATTGGTCCAAGTAGCCTTAAGAGGATGCCCGCCACGAATTGTGTGTTGAAGAAAATGCCTGCAACACATGGGGATCTTGCAGGATGATGTTTTGTCTACTCAACCATGGTCTCAGTTTGTCCAAAGAGACAAGTAAAGAAATTATGTTAATTATATAGTTGAGTACTTTGATGTTGTTGATTATGTTTGGTGGGAGTGTTTGTTAAATGATCAAAGTGACATAATTTCATGCTAAATAGATAGAGATACATTTTTAACACTCCATTTGGCTAGCCACAAACTATGTCAATGAACTCGAAGAAATAATTGTTGTTGAACAATATGAATCTCAAGGTGTTATTGAGTATTCACAATAAGAGGAGGTGAATAATGAAGAAATACACCTTCTAGAGCAAGCTTGAATATCATTGGGGTTTTTAATGAAATATGTAACTTAAAGATATTCCTCAAACTGTTACAAAAATTTAAAAAAAAATCTTGCTACAACTACTCTGTTTTAGCAAATTCCTGTTACAACTCCTCCTTTTTAGAAAATCTTACTGCTGTAAGGTTTTTGTTTTTGGAAAGTTATACTCTGTTTCCTGTAAGTGCAGATCCTCACGGGGCATGTATTGATGATTCTAGAAGGCTATAATAAGAGGTTTTTTCAGACAGTTTGAAGATAGTATAGAAGCATCTTCACAATAACCCACATGTTAGGAAATGTATATTATTGTTTCAAACTTACAAATTTCATATATAATGAAAATTATATTCGAAAAGAAAAACCAATGATAACAGAACAATAATATACCAGACATAATTGAATGCAACAAATACATAATTCATATGTATTAAATAGTAGAATTCACCATATAGATTACACCAAACAATATAAAGAATTATTAATGAAATGTAAAATGTTTACAACTCCAAATGGGGTACACCAGTCCTCATCCCTAATCCATAACAACGATGAACAGGGTCCCATTGGTGTGATACGATGAAAAGTGTATTTGTAGACAAGGATGCAGGATATTATACAAATATTGAAATCTAAATTTTGGTACCACTCTCCATTTACCAACAGGTTGAGTCTGATCACTTGAGCCCAAACTTAGCTGATATCTATCAGGAAAGGTTGGCCATGTATAGAAAATTGCCTCCTTAATATTCTAATAGCCTTCTATGATGAACTCTAGTGAATTATTGTTCTTTATAATACCAGGAGGTACATAATGCATTGCAATCAGTTCAAAAGTAACAATGAAACTTTCATCTGAACAAGGAATTTCCACATAAGATTCACTGCGTATAATGTCCTGAGACCTTATGTGATTGAAAACTTTGTAGGAAAGAAGATGAATATTGTGACGATGCACTCGATTGGGCTGCAATACTCCAAGATATGATGGCAATGCATTTTTTGTTCCATATTATGTAGAGACAGCTAATCTAGCAGTCCCAACTTGACTGTCACCTTTTGTTGTGAGAAGTTGAAAAGCAGTGTGCTTATCATCATTCGTAACAACAAAGTGACAAAAAATATTCCCCTTTTCGAGTGCTCATGCCCCACCTTTTAATAGAGCCCACAATAAAGAAAACATCAACAATGCCCACAACATAACAAAATATAACATTAGATACTATAAATAAATCTTCTATTTATGAGTTAAAAAATAAATATTAAAAGATACATATGTATACTCACCATCTATGATTTCAGTTGGTATAAACATACCTTGTTTTGTACTTTTAACTAAGATCTCTATCACAAGGTTGTTGTGGTTTTCAAGGTCAAAATATTGTGTCTATTATTTCTATGCTTGGTTGTTCTTTTAGTGATCCTACTATATATTATATTACATATAATATTTGAATTATATTGCTACCTTTAAAAACTATCAGGTAAACCTTTAGGGGG
>LPNX010177341.1:487294-525635 GCA_001517045.1 Pseudotsuga menziesii
AACTAGATAGGAAAGCCATAACGTGCCATTTTAGAAGGATAGCTGTGCTGCAGGAAAAGAGCAAGTGATGGAAAATGTATCACAGGTAAAAGTGTCCTTGTTTAAGATGATGACATTCAAGATAGTGACCACCTTCATGGCACTACCACCAGCAGCAAATTTCCTTGCATCCCATCCCCAAGACAACAACATAATTGCAATTGGAATGGAAGACTCAATGATTCAGATCTATAATGTTCGATTTGATGAGGTGAAGAGCAAACTCAAGGGACACCAAAAGAGAATAACAGGACTTGCTTTCTCTCATGTATTAAATGTACTTGTATCATCAGGGGCAGATGCACTTTTGGCTGTGCATGAAACTCAGCTTGCTATCTATGAAACCGAAAAATTGGAGAACACTGTTGAGAGAGGCAGATTTTATGGTTTGACTGATTCCACTGTTTTTCATTTACAATATCTTTTCAAGCAGTGAAATTAATTGAGGTTAATGGCATCTTAGTTCTTGTGCACTGATATAGTTCTTAGCAGGTTAAATTCCATGACAAACACAATCAGGAAAACCCAAAGGCAACAAAAGGAGCACTCTGAGTTGATGCATGGCCAGCCATTTAACTCAGACAAAGAAGAGAAACAAAATTCTGCTCTATTTTTCCTGTTTTGAGTGATTGAAGTCAAATGCCTACCACGAGCTAATGGAGAGGAATTTTTGAAAACCAAAGGAGGTTTTTGTTCCTAAGATACCCATATACAAAAACCCCTCTCAGTTTTTCAACAGCTGTCAAGGTTTGAAAGATTCAATTAAATATTTGCAGCCTATTTTTCAGGGAGTTTAAATATTCAATATTTTCCTGTTTTAGTGTTCATTTTGCGGGGAATATTCTGATCGATTGGAGATGAATTTTTACAAAACAAGAGAGGTTTTTGTCCATCACGGACCCATTTACAAAAAACTCTCTCAGTTTTTACACAGGTGTCACCAATTAAGAGATATGGAAGCTTCTTTGACACCTATTTTCCAGAAATTCGCCATATTTGCCAGGAATCCGATTTGCTATTTTTAGTCAATTAGTTGAGATTAGTTAGTTAATGTAACTGCTAGGTAGTTTCAATTTCGACCTAATGAAGGGGAGATGGAACTAATTCTTTGTAAATATTTAGAGAGGTGAGCAAGACATTGTGAGGGTTCTGGATTTTGGGAGCATCAAGAGGTCTGCTAGCTGCGTGTACTATCAGACTTGTTCAGAGAACTGGTACTGTAACTCTCATATACATTTACTGATGAAATAATGTGATATATGACTCTTTCCCCCAAATTTTGTCTATGTTGGATTTGTTATTGAGCATTTTTTTCTTCTTGAATGGTAATTTCATTGCTAGTTGATGTCTTTTTCTGGTAATGCTTATCTTTTAATGTATGAACCACATCATAGTATCTTTGTTGGATTTTTGTGATATGTTTGGGTATCTTTATCAGTTTATGTCTATGATTTAGTTGTTGATTTTACTCTGAATGTATTCCCTGCATGATCTTGAAACTTACAACCAAAAACACATAAACAAAACCCTAAACCCTAGTTTGAATTGAGTTTTTCTCTTGAGATTGTGTTGGCTTGTTACCCTAGCCTTAGTAACAATTTCTGACACAAACACACGGAAACTAAATTGAGAAGGGGGCATGATTTCCACAAGGATAAGGGTGGGGAAATCATCAAACCTTGGCCATGAGGGAAAAACCCATGTGTCACCACCTTGTCTCACCCAACCACCTCCATTAAGAATTGCTGGTGGTGGTTGAGGCAGTTATTGTTTGGGAGTGGGTGTGGCAGGACTGTCAGTCCTTGCCTACATGCACACTCCACCCATGGTTGACTTCACAATGGCAAACGAAATCGCTACCATCACTCCCGTAGACACTACTCTCTCCACGATGGTGCTGAATGCTCACGCACTTCCAATTCACGTCCTCTCTGCTGTCTGTTCATCCACGCACAAGCTGGGAGATGTTCGTCCTCATGCAGGGACCATATTTTGTCCAATATCCCCACGCACAGGTATTCTTCTGCTTTGGGCTCACACAACGAGCTGGGGGCTGTGCGTTTTCATCCATGGTTTCCCTGTGAAGGGCCATTCGTGTTTTCGGTCGTGTGTATGTGTTTCCTTACCAATTCGTGGCCTGTACATATGTTTCCTCTACCCAGTTGTGAACTTGGTGTTTCTTTCCATCCTTGGACTGTGTAAGCTCCTTGGTGACTTCACTGTTCAGATCGGGTCGCTGATTTTCCCCACGTTGTTGGCTGTGTTTGCTGTGGTCTTCTTTACATTTTGGGTACTGTTGTAAATTCGCTTGAGAGTAATTTTGGCCACGATGGGGCCAAGAATGACTCAGTAATTGGCTTCCCTGTCTTAAGCTATATCAGCTGATTGATTGCATGTGTGCAATGGTTGGTCTTCAGAATGTGTAGGGAGCAGGGATGGGGGCTTGGTTTGCTTGATAACCTGGTGATTGGAAACCACACAGACAGAGCTAGAGGGATGGCTTTCTTCTCCACAACCCTTGAAGAGCACTGGAAGGGAATGCAGGGCCTGAGGGACTGTGTAGCAGAGAAGGGACTGATTCCTTGTGTTGGGTGTGTGTGGGTGTCTTAGAAGATAGGCTAGATCTGGTGTAGGTGTTCTTGGATTTGAAATGAGCTCACCAGCTTAGCATTTAGCCTTTCCCAACTCCTTGATGGCCTGATAAACCCAACTGTGTTGGATTGGATGTGTTTTGTTTATCCTTGGCTATGTGTAAACCTTCTTGTTCCCTTATTCCTTGGAGAATCATGCCCAGCTCGGGGGTGGCAGCGTTGCTGAGAGATTAAGGACCACGTTGGCCTATGGTTGGGTGGAACGTTGCAGCGATGTAGCTGGTTGCAGAATGAGTTCTTCATAAGATAAGTGCTCTTGTCCATTTCTACTTCTACAACCATATTTACTGTTAATGATTTTGATGAACATGTTGAATGGATGCATGTATGAATATACGTTGAATTCCGCTGTGTCTGATAAATAATTGTAGCTGTGTATGATAAACAATTGCAAATGTGCATGTTTTACTTCAATGCATTTCTTTCAGCATTATGTTTCAGCAATTTTATGCATGTACATGTTCATGGGGCTCTTAGCCCGAATGGTTAACGCCCCTGGGTCGCGTTCCCTTCGGCGGTTTGAGGAATGGGGATGTGACAGAAATGGGAGGAGAATCCATTAATAAGGACAAAAAAAATAATTGATTGTACACATCCCATGATCTAATTCATTGTTTCGAAAGACATCCCCAATTGCACCAAAACGAAATGAAGGAAGACCCAACTAACCCTATCATAGGATTTAGACATACATAGTTTTAACATTGTTGCATATTTGTTTAACTACTTAATTGAGTGGATTTCCTCCTGCATGATGGCCACAACATCAGGGATACGACACTTAGAAACCCAAATTGCTCTTTTGAAATAATGCTACTAAAAATAGGTTTCAATTGATTTGTTAGAATCTTAGCTACGATTTTATAGATAATGTTGCAACATGATATGGGTCTAAATTATTCCATCATCATTTCTTCTTGTTTTTTCGGGATCAACATTAAAAAAGTAACATTCAATGTGCCTGACACCTTACCCTAGTTCTTATATTCCTGAACCACCTTCAATAGTTCTTCTTTAAACTGATCGTAAAAACCCATGAAAAAATCGACCATGAACCCATTGGGACTTAGGATTTTACCTTTATTAAGAGAGCTTAGGGTAGAAATAAGTTCTTCCTCTATTATTTTAGTAGTTAGAGAGGCATTCATTTGGTTTGTTATCAAATGATGAAATAGGCTAATACTTGAAGAATTTCAGTAATTGGGCTCCCCACTGGTTCTTTAAATAAATATTCAAAATAAGAGACTTCCACTTTGACTTTTTCCTTAAAGTAGGAGACCAAATATTCGTTCGAATTTTTAAGTTGCTTTATAGTGTTAATGTTTTTCCTATGGTTGGTGAAGATATGCAAAATATTTGAATTGTTATCACCTTCTGCCACCTAGATGGCTCTACTTTTTAATATGCGTGCTGCCTCCTCCTCAAACAAAATGTCCTCAATCTCCAATACTAAGATATTTTCCTTCTCTTGGTATGAAAAAATGTCTATCAAATTTTCTCGTACATATTTTTGATGTTCTTTTCCACTTCCAGTAGTTGCGACATGGGATTTTTTCTGAGTTCAACTGACCATTCCTTAGTATCTTTTTGTGTCGCTCACAAATTTTCCATCATCTATTGCATAAATGAGGTACCAACATCGATGCTCAACCTCTTTCAACCTGAAAGGATCTGTTGCTTATGATCATCATCCAAAACCTACATGTTGTTGGGCCCAGAAATAACCCCCTTTTGAACACCTTTACCTACCTCTTTTTGCCTCATCTTACTCCATTATGTACACCAAAGAGATGTTTTCCTTCACTTGTTCCCTCAATTCATACAGGTATGGTTAATTATTGTCTTATCTTATTAATACTTATGATTGTTGTAATCAGGGCTCTATATCTTGAATTATGCTAACATATGGCGGTTTTATAAAGATAATTCAAGATGTAAAGGATACAGGTGTAGCAGGCTAAGCATGCCAAGAGAGGGATGGACATTTATTGTTGAGATAATCTCCATTTATTCCATTGTTTCCCAAAGAACGCGGTCAAAGGATACTATTCCATGCAAGCTGTACAAAGGTGGCTGCAATAGATTCTGATGCAACAATGCACCGTTGCTCAAGGGTAGTTGCAATCGATAGAGTATCTTCTAGATTGATCATGATTGTCATTACTGGCTCGAGTAACAACCTTCCTATATTTTCTGCTTCTATCTTGCCACAACTGTAACATCGTATCGTAATTGGGGCAGCCTGAAGATTAGAGATCTTCATGGCTGTCCAATATCAATGGGTAGAAGTTATGATTGTAAATGTATAAATACTGGGAACTATTCCGAGCCAGGGGTTGGAGATTAATTGATTTTATTTATATAAGCCATGATAGAGGTTGTATGTTGATCTTGCCATTTTAATACAAGGAGTTTGATTCTTCAGATCTTGGAGTTTTAACGTGTGCCAACTCCAGCATCTCTGTGCGAAGGCTGGGCCCACCTTCCTGTAGAGATTGCTGAGTTAATTAGGTATTTTATTTATTCTGCTGTGTGGTGTGAATCTTATGATGAATTCATTTATTTACAGTAGCTGCAACAATTATCGATTTATTATGCATTCCTTTGAATGACCAGTAACTGCATTCCCTGTAAACTGCAGTGGTGTGGTGTGACAGTCGACTATGTATATTAACTTTCTTTTATGCAACTGTGTGATAGCTGTAACAGCCTTGTTCATCCCTAGTTCTTTCAATTGCTATTTCTTGAGATCTCTTTAGTTCATCCCTTTATAGTTATAATTGTGGAACTTAATTCCTGCACTTTGAATTCCTAGATTAAGTTGAATTAATATAGTTGAGATGGATCTTCAGATGGCTGGGTAATTTAGGATTTAACTTTCTGCAAAAGTTAATCTAGATGTTTATTTTTTGAACCTCTCATTTCTAGATTAAGGGTTGTAAGTAGGTAATTGTGATTCTGCATTTTCAAGAAGGTAATTTAGATTAAGTTGATCTTGGGATGAGTTGGGTTGAACAGGAAAGTAGGATAATTCATTTACAGTATCAGCTACTTAGTGTTTAAGCATATACTGTGCACATTATCTTTGAAATAAAACACTTCCCTGGGTTGAAAATTTATATTGAACACTCTGTATGTTGGCTTTAATGAACTTGCATATAGGGTGCCCAACATTTTGGTGCCATTGCTGGGGAAATACAATTATTAGACACCGCAGTAGTTGTATCCAGTAGCTATATCTATTCATTTTTCTTCAGTTTTAAGTTTGCATGTTTTGGGTTGCATGAATACGAGAAGGGTACAACGTGACATTCCTATAAATCCCAGAACCCCATAGAATACTAACATTGCAGGTGGTCGAGGCCGTGGGAGAAATCCAGCATTGGGAAGAAGGACATTCATTGATGATATGGTTGATAGGACCAATTCTTATACTGAGGCTCGCCATTAGGAAACACCTGTTAGAAGAAGCCTGGTTACCCTTGGAGTGGCATCATCAGTTTCCACAGTGGAGAACACATGAGAAGCTGGAACACCCTCGGGTATCCCTACGGAGGAAGACAGAGTTAGTACTGCTAGATCAGCCGAATACGATTTGATATATCACATGAACGAGAAGGTTGTGACAGAAGAGGAGTGGAGACAGTTCCATAAAAAACTTAACAATCAGTGGAAGCATGAAGAGGATAAAGCAGCAGAAGACATGAGAAATTGACACAATCCAGAAGATCATGAAGAAGCAATGGGTGAAAATCAGCATCACTAGGGTAACTCCCCACCTGAAGGCACGGTTGCTACACTCTAGTTCCCAATTCAACATCCAGAGGGGATAACCCCCATGAAAAATATATCACCATCGGTGTTGCCTAGTTTTTATGGAAAAGCAACAGAGGATCCAAATGAATTTATTTTTGAATTTGACATACTCTGTCGTAGCTATGACTACACCACCAATGCACAGAAGTTGAAACTTTTTCCTGCTACTTTGAAGGACAATGCATTATCTTGGTTCATGAGCATGGGTGGGGGAACTATCACCGCCCGAGACCGGATGAAACAGGCGTTCCTAGAGAAATATCAGGAGTATTGCAATACCAAAGATAAGAGAGAAGAACTGTTTAAAATGGTACAAAGGGATGATGAAATCCTGGAATATTTTGTTGAAAGGCTTTTATACAATGTGCAGAGAGTTGGACAGACTAATATGGGGTTAGATGTGCTCAAAATTATCCTACTTCGTGGGATTAGGGATGAATTCCTAGACATGTTGAACCTGTTAGGAAAGGGGGATATATCAAAGGAGTCCTTTGAAAATATCATTGAACTATGCAAAAGGTATTCCAGGGGATCTTCCAGGAACAACAAACGGGAGAAATGGGACAAATTAGAACGTGATGTCTTCGACAGAACACAAAAGTCATATAATGGAGGAGCCACCCAGGCAGAAATAGGCAATCTCCTTGAAAATTTCAAGATAAAGATGATGAGCTCCATCTCCTCGAAAATAGATGTCCTGAGGGCAAAGCAGAAACAAGTAGTAGAATATCTCACACTTGGTATATTCTGCCCTAAATGTAGGAAGAACCATCCTTTGAAGGAGTGCCCACTCGACAAGGTAGAAGTGTGTCAGCTTTGTGAGCTGAACCATGACACAAAAGAATGCCCTTCACTATCTCAAGTGAAGGCAGTTCTGTAGGCATCAAATCCATATGTGGAACCAACCTACTTTATTGCACAGAAAAAGCCCTGGCAGCCTCGAAATCAAGGTATGGCTCCAGACTTATTTCCATTTTTGAATAACATGAATAATTGGAATAATATGCAGGACATGAACACCCAATTCCCTTCATCTTATTCTAACCATCAATGGTATCCCTCTCAACCTCCGATGCAAAAATTTAACTACTGGAACTCTTGGACACAACCACCAAACCAACAAAATTCTTGGTCTCCTGGATGGAGGAACTTTCATCTAGGGTACCAGTTTCCCCATAACCAACCTCCTCAACAACTTCCACATAAAACGTTTCCTCATCAACTGTACCCTCCTTAACAATATCCTCAGCCTTATCAGCAGTATCAATAGTTGCAACTGCAACTCCAGAATAATGCTATCCCCAATGTGCCTATATGACCGTAGATTCCTTCTCAACCTAACCCCAATCAAAATAATAAAGGAATCCATCAATATGAGACTTCCAACATTCCTGCTTACTCCATTACTCCAGTTCCCTGTAACAAAATCTGCTTGCGATTAGGGAGGGTAGTGGAGCCTTTGGTCATTGAGGATGTTCCATCCTCTGTACCTGAAGAAAGGATCAACCAACAGTATTTATCCAACACAACAATCCCCATTATTGAGGATGCTGAACATCCTGGCAAGATACTGGCTGAAACACAAGAAGACACATTTATCAACACACAACCCACACAATTGATTAGGGAACCACCATACCCTGAAAGATTAATACTATCGAAGGCAGTGGGACAACCTCAATTTAACCTCTTAGGAGAGTTAAAAAACCTCTATGTCAAAATTCCACTCCTTTAGGCCCTTCATGATGTGCCTATCTATTCCAAAATGATTCGGGATCTGTGTACAAGGAAACCAGAAAGAAAACCTAAGGATCCTCCCATTGTTCATGTCATAGGGAAATTATCTGAATTAATAATGGGAAAAACCCTCTTGGCCAAATATGACGATCCTGGGAATCCCACTGTCACTGTGCAAA
Organism: Pseudotsuga menziesii; assembly: GCA_001517045.1. Lineage (NCBI taxonomy): Eukaryota > Viridiplantae > Streptophyta > Pinopsida > Pinales > Pinaceae > Pseudotsuga > Pseudotsuga menziesii. The sequence goes on from LPNX010177341.1 coordinate 495,717, forward strand.
TTGGGAGCAAGCAGATACCCAACGTACTGGTAGAGTTAGGTGCAAAAATTAACATCATGACCATTGAAACTGTAAGGAAACTTGAGCTCACTGATATCAGGCCAACTCCTACCATTTTAGAACTTGCAGATAGATCCACTATTAAACCTGAAGGAATCTTGGATGACCTCATTATCTCAGTTGATTCATGGGAATATCCTGCTGACTTCTTGGTTTTAAAACATAAGTCGCAGCTAGGAGGACACCCAATGATCCTAGGAAGGCCCTGGTTAGCTACAATTGATGCTTGCATCAGCTGTCAGTCTGGGTCTATGACCATATCATATGAAACTGAGATAAATAACCTCACTCTCTATCCTCTAGCTCGTCCAAGTCTAGAAGCTGAAACTCCGTTATGGATGGAGCCAGAGGAAGAGGAGGGTGTTCAACCATTATTAATGATAGGGAAGGCCTTGACTTCTAAATATGAAACTGAAGATGATGCCATTAATAATTTCATCAGTGAACCCACTTCTGTCAATAAGAAAATTTATTAGATCCTGAATGCTACTCTAGGTGAAGAAGAACAAGAAAATCTCACAGAGGAGACCTTAGTCAGTGATACTCACAAACCCTGAATATCAATCTAGTCTTGCTCTGGATGAACGTGAACACCTAATCACTCTCTTAAAAAAACATAAAGGGGCATTTGCCTGGGAGTACATAGACATGAAGGGAATCCCTTCTAATCTGTGCACCCACCACATTTATATCAAAAGTGACTCTCGGCCTATGTGCCAGCCTTAACGAAGAATGAACCCCAATCTTAGGGACATCGTGAAGGAAGAAATTCAAAAACTCTTGGAAGCATGATTTATATATCCCATCTCAAATAGCGAGTGGGTGTCTCCACTCGTGATAGTACCCAAGAAGAATGGTAAATGGAGAGTCTGTGTGGACTATAGAGAGCTGAACAAGGCAACACAAAAAGATCACTTTCCCCTGCCTTTCATCAATCAAGTACTTGACACCTTATCTGGGAAGAAGTTTTTCTCCTTCATGGATGGGTTTAGCAGGTACATTCAAATCCAGATTGCTCCTGAAGACCAGGATAAAAATACCTTCACCTGCCCCTGTGGAACTTTTGCATATAGGGTGCTTCCCTTTGGCTTATGCAATGCACCGGTCACATTTCAAAGAGTTGTGATTGGCATCTTTTCAGAATTGGTTAATGATAGTATGGAAATTTTCATGGATGATTTTACTCCTTATGGCAAGAACTTTGAAGAAGCATTGAAAAATTTGGAAAAGGTTTTAACACGTTGCGAGCAGACTTAGCTATCTTTGAGCACTGAAAAGTGCCATATGATGATGAGTGAAGGGGTAGTGTTGGGGAATTTTATCTTTGCTGATGGCATCTAGGTAGACCCCTCTAAAATCAGGGTAATAAAAAATATACCTACTCCTGGAACTCAGAAAGAAGTGCGTAGTTTCTTAGGGCATGCTAGTTATTACAGAAGATTTATAAAGAACTTTTCCAAACTTGCCTCTCCTTTGTTTTCATTATTAATGAAGGATGTACAATTTACTTGGAATGAGGCATGCCAGATAGTGTTTGTTAAACTTAAGGAGAAGCTGTCTACAGCTCCCATCCGAAGGGGTCCCAATTGGGCCCTGCCTTTCCACATTTCTTCAGATGCCTCTGATACTGCCATTGGAGCAGTTTTATGACAACATGATGGTCAAGCACCTTATGTAGTTTATTATATTAGCAAAAAATTCTCCCCTACTGAACTTAATTATACTGTTACCAAGAAGGAGGTTTTAGCCATTTTTTACTCCATTAACAAATTCAGACATTACATCATTGGATATCCTACCTATGTGCACACCGACCACTCAGCCATCAAGTATCTAATGAATAAACCTGTTACAAATGCTCGGGTAACTAGATGGCTGTTATTATTACAGGAATTTGATATCACTATTATAGACAAACCTGGAAAAGAAAATGTTGTCGCTGATTTCTTATCTCGTTTTACTAACAGTGATGATAATCTTCTTGTTGAGGACTCTTTTCCAGATGAACACTTATTTGCAGTTTCAGTTCATTCTCCTTGGTATGTAGATGTCGCTAACTACTTGGCTGCAGGGAAGCTTCCGACACATTTGTCAAAAAGAGAAAAGAGGAAAATCATTCAAGAAAGTGCTAGGTATTGTTGGATAGATGGTCATCTCTTCTACACAGGCCCTGATCTTGAGATCAGAAGATGTGTAAGAGAAGATGAAATATTCCATATTCTAAAGGCCTTCCATGAGGAGCCTTGTGGGGGACATTTTGCAGATAGGAGGACATGTCATAAGGCGCTGAGAATGGGCTACTATTGGGAAACACTTTTCAGGGATGCAAAAAAATATGTCTAGTCTTTTGACAATTGCTAGAGGATGGGCCAACCTAACAGATTGGATCAAATGCATCTTCAACCACAATTAGTGGTTGAACATTTTGATAGATGGGCCTTAGATTTTGTTGGCCCTATCAACCCTCATTCCAGGAAGAAAGTCTACATCTTGGTTTGTACCGATTAGATGAAAAAATGGGTAGAAGATGTGGCTTTGGTGAAAGCCAATGACCAGGCTGTAATCGATTTCCTATATGGTGAAATCTTTACCCATTTTGGAGTACCCAAGGAAGTGGTTACAGATGGAGGACCTCAGTTTGTGTCGCATCAATTTGAAGCTTTGCTATGGAAGTATCATATTCAACACCAGATAGCTTCGCCTTACCATCCCTAGGACAATGGCCAGGTGGAAAGCACTAACAAATTTATTGAAGCCATCCTTACCAAAACAGTCAGGAGCCATTGTAGAGACTGGGCTGATAGACTCCTAGAAGCATTGTGGGCATGTCGTACTACTTGGTGCAATACTATAAGTTTCTCTCCTTATGAATTGGTGTATGGAAAAAGTGTTTTCTTCCCCATTGAATTCGAAATCAAGACCTTGAAGACAGCTATGGAGGTAAACTTAGATGTGACTAAATCCCAGAGGAGTATATTGAATCAATTGAATGAACTTGATGACAAACATTTAGCTGCTGTGGATCAAACACTATTAATTTAGCAATAGAGATCTAATTGGCACGATCGATTCATAAAAAAGTAAGTCTTCTGCGAAGGATACTGGGAATTATTATATGATTCAAGATTTAAAAGAGTCTTCAAGGGTAAGTTACACATAAGATGGTTGGGCCCATACCTGGTGGATAGAGTATTTGATAATGGTACAGTCTGCCTGGTTACCATTGATGAGAATTGTGCACCATTATTTGCTATTGGTCATAGGCTGCGACTGTACCATAAGCCCATTTCAAAGGACACATTTACTTCATAGATTGCAGCTGATCCGGAATACCAATTAGAACAAGGGCAGGAACCTTTCTCCGCCCCTGTTAATCTTTAGACAATCGCTGTGATTCCTACATAAATTTTTGGACATAAATAAATTGATATTTTTGTTATTATTTTTATTTTTCCTTTGCGCTTGATCCGTTTTTTTTTAACAATATGTGTAGGGATGTACCTGAGGAGAAATGGTCATGATCGGGCCTAAAGACTAGGGGCGTCCTTTTGTAACTTCCTACTTCAGAAGAAAACTCCCTAAAATAAACAATAAACAGTCAGTCACAACTGCGACTCCTATAAAAATCACCTATTTTCTGTTTACTTGCAGCTGCAACACCGTAAATATTTGTCTATTTTTTCGTCTACCTATAGCTACAACATCATAAATAATGCCATTTTTCCCATTCTGGGTAGCTGCAACACCGTAAAATAAAAACCTTTTTCCCATTCCGCGCAGTTGCAACACCGTAAAATAATGACCTTTTTTCCGTTTTGCGCAGCTGCAACACCGCAAAAACTTGCCTATTTTTTTCGTTTATCCACAGCTGCAACACCATAAAATAACGCCCGTTTTCCCATTCCACGTAGCTACAACACTGTAAAATAACGACCTTTTTCCCGTTCTGGGCAGCGGCAACACCGTAAAATAACAACCTTTTTCCCATTCCGCGCAGCTGCAACACCGTAAGATAACGACCTTTTTCCTGTTCCGCCGCAGCTGCAACACCATAAAACCTTGCCTATTTTTCTATTTATCCACAGTTGCAACATCGTAACCTAATGCCTTTTTCCATCCCGCGAAGCTGTGACTCCATTTCACTCTTGCTCATTTTTTTTACCTTTTTCAGCGGCTACGACTCCACCAAAACTGGCTGATTTTTCTATGATTCACAACTGCGACTCTGCCAAACTGGTTGATTTTTCTATGGCTCACAGCTATGACACCCCCAATATGGGTAGAACTCTTTGCAATTTTGGTCTGCGACTCCTCTAGATCTGGCCAGAATTCCTGCTGTCGACGATTCCAACTTATTTCACAACATTCATTATGTTTCCAGCAGGATTGGCAAGATGGTTTTGGTTCGTTGGGAGAAAAAATGATTACAACACACCTACAATAATGATCAAATTAAATGGATGCACTTCAGACTCTTTACTATCCTCAAATGTCACCGTTCAGTGCATATTTATGAAGGTATGGTTCTGATTATTTACTTGATTAAGAGTTAACTAGATTTGACAGAATTAATCATGCCTTCCTTTTTGTGCCCATTATTACACCCGCATATTGTTAACTGTCCACTCGTATGACTTAATGGCCATTTAATCTTATCTAATAACCACCACCTTTCCTAATTTGGGATAAATTTTCCAAACATTTGCATGCTCTTAACTTTCTGAATTTACCCAAATCCACTCTCAGTTGTTCACGCATACTCTGTGGTTTAACTTCCATTGTCGGGACCTACAATCTGTGGGACTGATAAATAATTCTGAAGTCAAACAAACATGTGTATCCCAGCTTGGCATGAACCTCCAAATACACGAGAACTGAGAAGAAATGCTAAATTTTTCACCATTTTTGAAGCTGCGGGCTGGACTGAATTCTTCCAACGCCTGAATGGGTTTCATCGAGAGAGAACTCTACAATTTGCCTCAAATATTACAGAAACCCACTCAGAGGTTAGGGGGTTACGTATAGAAGTCTTTGAAGCAATAGTGGCTGAAGTAACTGGCCTTCCTCAGGTGGGAAGAGCTTGGTTTGGTCGAAGAACCCCCAATGCTGCTGCAGTACATGATTTTCTGATAGAGGGGGAACAAATTCGTCAGTCAAGGCGAGGGATAGAGTTACAATCACTGCCTCGCCCATGGGATTAAGTAGAAGTATTCTTCAAAAAGTTTATCATATGTGAAGGTAGGTACCAGACTGTCTATTATTCTGAACTTCCTCTATTGTCTCATCTATGCCATAGGACCTTATTGAATATTCCATTTTATCTATTTAATGACCTACACCATATGGCAGGGTTTGTTAGAACAACCAAGCATCTAAACTCCTCCCTTACCCACCACAGCCTAATCAAATTAATAATATTAAGGGCCCTAGCTCAAAGGAACCAAACTTGGGAGCAATTCACAGGACAAATTCAAATAAACCAGGAACCTGCCCTTTTTCCTAGCGTGCCAATAGAGGCAGAAGTAGAAGTACTTGTACTCTTGGGGGTTGTTCAAATCCAAGAGGAGCATGCCAATGTACAGTTGGGGGGAGATGAGGAGAAATAGGAGGACTGGAGTCCCTCCAATTTAGTTGGTGGGGGAGATGAGACTGGATCGGTTGATCAGTCAGATGACCAAGCAGAGGAATTGGAGGAAAATGCAAGAGAAAACCCCGTGGAAAGATTAAATAATGTGGAAGCTCTGACAACAGAGGCTGAAGCTGGAGCAGCATTGGATGCTGTGACAGCTAAAGCTGAGGATGTTAGAGCCATGATAACAGAAGGAAACACAAAGGTATTGACCATTGAATCTTCCCCTGAATGGGGGGGAACTTTGATTGAAGAAGAATAGGAGAACGTTGAGATAGAAGATATCCCTTCCACATCAGCTGCAAATCTGGAGATTCCTGCACCACAGAAGAAAAGAAGGAGATCAAAAGAATAGGTACAAGCATCACTACCAATAAGAAGAAAAAGAACCAGGTCGGTTACAACAGCTGAAGTAGCACTGGCATGATGGGAAACCCTAGAAGCACAGATTGAATTCCCCATTCTGAGACCCAAAGCAAATGATGCCTCACAGGAACCAGCTACAGAAGAACCTCAAATTGAGGGACTTTTATACGAAAATGGTCTATTAAAAGAAGAAGTACAGTCACTTTGGAAAGAACTAGAAAATTGGAAGGAAGCATGCAGGAAGCAGGTAGAAAGGAAGCTGCACACACTGGTTGAAGCTGCAGACCGATTAGAAGGATCACCTCCTGCTGAGGATGGTGAGGAGGAAGAAAGAGTGGTCTTCCCTGTGTGTGGAGAAATTTTTAACCAGCTAGGCTACAAGGTCATAGTTTGTGCCTTCGTGACACAAAAACCTGTACCAGCAGCTGTGGAAGAACAAGGACAAGAAGCACCTAAGATGGAGGTGAGGGATGCAGAAATGATCTCTGATATAGAAAAGGGGGAAAATGAACAATTACACCCAAGAGAAGAAGGACAATCTGATTTTAAGGACGGTGAAGCTTCCCATGAGCAACTTCAGTGAAGGGAATTAATAGATAAAAAAGGTACTGATACACAAGAACCGACATCCCCGAATATTCTTGTTGAAATTGCCACCCAAATTGGGGCAGAAGAACCAGAGGCTGAGAATATTCCTGATTTTAAAGAAGAAATCTATGTTGTGACTCCTGAACCATCTCAGGGCACATAATTAATAGAAATGGAATCCCAGCAGCAGGAAAATGATGAAGTTGACCAGGATGTTATTACATAAGAACGAACATCCCTAGAAATTTCTGTGGAGATTCTCAGGCAGCAAGAAGAAATCAATCCCGAGATGGATATAATCCCTGATTTGGATTTAGGAGAGGATGAACAAATGCAATCACAGTCCTCAAGGGACACTGAAATTCTCGAAGAACAACTCCATATTGCAGAGGACATGGAAGTAACCCAAGAACAACCCCAACAACATGGAGAAATAGAAGGGCATGGCTCTGATACACACGAACCGGCAGACTTGCATCTCCCTGTCAAAGCTGTAGCTGACAATCAGGAAAATGGGGAGATCAAAATTCAGGAAGAGGTTGCCACATAAGAACCAACACCTTCACAAGTGGCTGCTAAGGTGCTGTAGGAGAACTCCAAGGAGAGGATGCTGCTACACAAAAACCAGCATCCCCAGAAGTTGTCTCAGAGGCACCTAGGGTTGAAGTTGCTGTAGGAGAAATTCAAAGAGGGGATGCTATTACACAAGAACTAGCACCCCCAGAAGTTATTACAGGAGTACCCATGCAGGCAGTACAGGATGTTCAAATTGGAGCATTAGATGATAAGGTATGGACTCAACTTCCTCAAAATTTTGTCAATTTGGATTATGATAATGAAGATCATGCTGAAGATGAAGGAATCCAGAGGCTGACAAAAGAGCTCTCAATCTTAAGAATAGAAGTGAGGAAGTGGAGGAGTGCCAAGAAGGGACGGTTTCCCTTGCTGAACATAGAAAGACCATCAAGGAATTAAAGGAAAGATGGGTAGAAGAACTCATGTTCCAGAAACTCCATTGGGAAGAGATACAGAAAGAGCTGAAGGAGCTGAAAAAGTTCAAATCCATGCAGGTGGAAAAAGATCAACTCTATACTCTTTCTCAGGAATTGTTGGGTACCAGAGTACCATCCTCCTCCTACCCTGTGTTTCTATTTGAGCAGTTCATTTGGTTCAAACTAAAGGCTGCAAAAGAAGGAAGACCTTATGAAATAGATACCTCAGCTAAATTTCTGGAAACATTTATGGCAAGTGATTTTATTGAGCAGAACTTGCTTTGTGAGCTCTATTTACATGAGTTGGCTTGTCCCTTGGATCACTATTTGAATCCTGCGCCATTCTTAGGTGATGTTCAGCTGAGGGATTTTGCTTCCTTTGTTAGAAATCATGTTCAGTGGGAAAGATCCTTCCAAAATTTTTCTCATAATGAGTCCCACTCTAACCTTTGGGTTCGAAGTGAGCCTCAACTTCCTCGTCGTCTCCTTGCTCATCATCAACAGAGACTCACCTGTCCCATCCAAACTCAACAGATGATGGAACTTCAAGAAAAGGTTATCTCTACCTGTGTTAGCCAGATTTCCAAGCATCAGTAATTGGCTTTGGAAGGTAGCCAGCATAGATGGCAGGCTACCTCTTCAACCCTGAGAAACAGATATCCCTACTGTTACAGGAATTTTAAACATGCACTTTCCATGGTTGAGGGATATGTTGGATGCATGAAGGAATGTGGAGTTAATTGGCTGGGACTCAAGTTCAAATTCCCTCTCATTTGGTGGCCAACAAAACCATACAGGGAAGACTTCTCATTGACAAAGGTAGAAGAAAAGAAGTGTTGGAGATACTGGGTTGTCTATAATGGATTTTTGGAAAAACAAGGAACACCTGAACTCCCATATAACTTTTCTTCCCTCCATGAATGAAGTACAATGCCAGATTCAGATTCAGACTAATGGAGGTTGTTGCATGGGGACATGCAACAAGACAGTTGGGCCCGGAAATTACCCCTTTTTAACCACCTTTACCTACCTCTTTTTTCCTCATCTTACTCCATTATGTACACCAAACATATGTTTTCCTTCACTTGGTCCCTCGACTCATACAGGTATGGTTAATTATCGTCTTATCTTATCAATACTTATGATTGTTGTAATTAGGGCTCTATATCTTGAATTATGCTAACATATGGCGGTTTTATAAAGATAATTCAAGATGTTAAGGATACAGGTGTAGCAGGCTAAGCATGCCAAGAGAGGGATGGACATTCATTGCTGAGATAATCACCATTTATTCCATCGTTGCCCAAATAATGCGGTCAAAGGCTACTATTCCACGCAAGCTGTACAAAGGTGGATGCAACAAGATGCAACAGTGTGCTGCTGCTCAAGGGTAGCTACAATTGACAGAATATCTCCTAGGGTGATCACGATTGTCATTGCTGGCTCGAGTAACAGCTTTCCTATATTTTTTGCTTCTATCTTGCCAAAACTGTAATGACGTATTGTAATTGGGGCAGCCTGAAGATCAGAGATCTTCATGGTTGTCTGATGTCAGTGGGTAGAAGTTATGATTGTAAATGTATAAATACTGGGAACTATTCTGAGCCAGGGGTTGGAGATTAATTGATTTTATTTGTATAAGCTGTTACAGAGGTTGTGTGTTCATCTCGCCATTTTAATAAAAGGAGTTTGATTCTTCAGATCTCGACGTTTTAACGTGTGCCAACTCCAGCATCTCTGTGTGAAGGCTGGGCCCGCCTTCTTGCAGAGATTGCTGAGTTAATTAGGTATTTTATTTATTCTGCTGTGTGTTGTGAATCTTATGATGAATTCATTTATTTACAGTAGCTGCAACAGTTATCGATTTATTCTGCGTTCCTTTGAATGACCAGTAATTGCATTCCCTGTAAACTACAGTGGTGTGGCGTGACAGTCGACTGTGTAGATTAACTTTCTTTTATGCAACTGTGTGATAGATGTAATAGCCTTGTTCATCCCCGGTTCTTTCAATTGCTATTTTCTTGAGATCTCTTTAGTTCATCCCTTTACAGTTATAATTGTGGAACTTAATTCTTGCACTTTGAATTCCTAGATTAAGTTGAATTAAGATAGTTGAGGTGGATCTTTAGATGGCTGGGTAATTTAGGATTTAACTTTTTACAAAAGTAAATCTAGATGTTTATTTTCTGAACCTCTCATTTCTAGATTAAGGGTTGTAAGTTGGTAATTGTGATTCTACATTTTCAAGAAGGTAATTTAGATTAAGTTGATCTTGGGATGAGTTGGGTTGAACAGGAAAGTAGGATAATTCATTTACAGTATTAACTACTTAGTGTTTAAGCATATACAGTGCACATTATCTTTGAAATAAAACACTTCCCTGGGTTGAGAATTTATCTTGAACACTCTGTATGTTGGCTTTAATTAAATTGCATATAGGGTGCCCAACACATGTAATTAAACTTCAACGACAATGCTTGATTTTTTCTTCTTGATCTATTCTTAACGAAACATGCAAGTAATTAAATAATTTTGGTTGTAGAGACTAATCTTCTTGATTAAGATATCATCTTCTTGATTCAGATATCATGTTTGGATCCCCATACCATGACGGGTTTGTCGGGGGAGGGGGGGGGGGGGGGGAGACGACTAATTTGGGAGGCCCCCGCTACCCCTCTAGAAAAAATTTAGGAAAAAATGCCTTGTAAAATGTTGTTATTTCATAGTCACGGCTTGGTCAATAATGGGTGATTTACGGGCCCATGGTTTTGGGCAAACCGTGGTATTTTCCAATGGTATTCCCTTTATAAAAGGAAGGCATTGTTATATGACTGTGTATTGTATTGTAGCATTGTAAAAACAATATATGTGATTGCGTGAGAGATACTCTGAGAGAGTGAAGAGGAAGTTCAATGGGTGTGTTGTAGGTTGTATACCTTCATTTTGTTGCACGATATAATAATAAAAGGATTGGCAATTTTTGTGTGGACATAGCCCATCTTGGGTGAACCACGTTATATTGGTGTTTCTCTTGTAATGTTTTTATGCGTTTAATATTTGCATCTTGTTTATTGTTATTGATCTGTGATCCTGTTTTTCTAACAATTGCTATCAGAGCCAAAAGGTCTATTTGGCCAGTAAACTCACATGAAAGAAGGGTTCCTGGTTCTAGTGGGAGAAATGAAGGAAGAAGGAAAATTTAGGGTCGAGAAATATAATGGCCAAAACTACCAGTTATGGAAGATGCAAATGGAGGACTATTTGTACTAGAAGGATCTGTTCGTATCGTTGGGCAGAAAAAAAATACAACCTGCGACTATGAAGGACGAAGAATGGGAGGTTCTTGACAGAAAGACATTGCGAACAATACAGTTGAACATGGGGCTTTGTCGATGGCTTTCAATATTTTAAAATAAAAGACAACGAATGGCGTGATGAGTGCATTATATAAGCTCTATGAAAAACCCTTGACTTCCAACAAGGCATTTATAATGAAGCACTTATTTAATATGAAGATGCCATAAGGTGGATCTGTTGTTGACCATTTAAATGAATTTAATACGGTTACCAATCAGCTAAGTTTTGTAGGAGTGAACTTTGATGATGAGGTTAGAGCTCTTCTAATATTATGCTCATTGCCAAAAAGCTGGAATGGATTGGTCATGGTTGTAAGTAACTCTTTCTCTGGTTCAAACACTCTTAAACCTGATGATGTTGTTGGTGTTATTATTAGTAAGGAAATGCGAAGAAAAAGCACAGGTGAGACATCATGTAATGCATTGACCATGGAGAGAAGGATAAGAGAAAGGGAGAGACGAAAGAGCATGGGTAATCGTGGAAAGTATAGAAAGGGCAGATCCAAGTCCAGAATGGGAAAGATAGAGTGTTGGAGTGTGGTAAGAGAGGACAATTGAAGAAAGACTATAGAGCTGCAAAGAAGAAAGGAGATGGACAACATGAGACTACTTAGGAAGAAAATGTAGGAGGTGATGTGTTACAAGATGCTTTGATTCTTGCATTAGATAATAATAGCGATTACTGGGTAGTAGATTTAGGGGCTTCATGTCATGCTACACCCCATAGGAAATTCTTTCATGATTATATTCCAAGTGATTTTGGACATGTTTTATTGGGGGATGATGAACCATATAAAATTGTTGGAATGGGTAAGGTACATATTAAGTTAAATAATGGAAATGAATGCTTCCTAAAGGATGTAAGGCATATTCCTTCTATGAAAATAATGAGCTCAACAGGGCAGTTGGGACATAGCGGTTGTTTGTCTACGTTTGAAAAAACATGGAGGAATATCACTAAAGGAGCACTGGTAATAACAATGGAGATAGGATAGGTATGTTGTATTTATGTCCCCATAATACTGATTATTCTATCTCTGTAGCTTCCATATAAACATGTACATCATTGTTGCATCATAGGCTTGGCCACATGAGTGAGAAGGGGATATAGATTCTCCACTCAAGAAATTTGCTTCCATATATGAAGAAGATAAGTCTGGAATTTTGTGAGAACCGTGTTTATGGAAAACAAAAGAGAGTTAGATTTCTTAGGGTTGGGAAACATAAGAAGAGTGAAAATTTAGATCTTGTGCATACACATGTATGGGGACCGACTCAGGTACAATCTCTTGGTGGATCTCATTATTATGTTATTTTATTAATGATACAACTAGAAAAACTTGGGTATATTGCATTAGATAGAAATCTGATGTGTTTGCTACTTTTAAGAAGTGGAAATCTTTGGTTGAGAATGAGATAAGAAAAAGATTGAAGTGTTTCAGATCTGATAATGGAGGTGAATACTGCAGCAAGGAGTTTGATAGTTACTGTTCATACCATGTGATTCGTAGGGAGAAGATAGTCCCAGGAACACCACAAGAAAATGGTGTGTAAGAAAGGATGAATAGGATGATCATGGGGTGTGTAAGGTGTATGAGATTGCATGTAGGGTTGCCCTTACAATTTTGGGCTGATTCTATCGATATTGTTATTTACTTAATAAACATAGGTCCTCAAAGTTGTTAAAGAAATGTAATTGCAGAAGATATTCTATTATTATTATTATTACCCCTTCCGGAGATGTCATTCCTTCAATTATGGATGTTATTGTTGTATTTTCTCATGTAAAGTATCGAGGTAAAACCTTCATTGTAATTTGGGTCAACAGTACCCACAAAAGTATTATTAAAATGTAATTTTGAGTCTCCCAAGGAAATTCAACCCTAATTGGGAGGTGAAGTCGGCCCTGTTGGGTTATTATTTCTCTCCATTGATTAGTATAAATAGGGGAGGTGCCTCCCTCATCAATACACACTCATAACTCAAGCAAGTTCGCTAGAGAGAGAAGGAGCAGTCCATCTAGAGGAGAGGAAGAAGCCAAGTGTTATTCTTGTGTTCTTACAAGTCTTATTCTTGGTATCTTTCACTATACTTGGTTGAAGTATTTTGTTGGGTTTTCTCCCCCATGAGGGTTTCCCAAGATAAATATCTGTTTTATTTTGTGTGGTTATGCTTATATTTCCTTCATTGATCCTTTTGTGAATGGTTATGTTGTTATGATGCTAAATGTTTTAAGATATTGTATAAGCATTAAAATATTAACATGGTATCAGAGCCACCATGAAAGAAGTCTTTATGCAGCTGAAACACTCCCACAACTACAACTAATGGAGATTAGGGTTTCATGCTTGAAAACCTTAGAAGGAAAAATCTAGTTGCCTTGGATTTTTCACTATAAATAGATTTTGGAGAAGTATCAGGAACTAAAAATTTGACATGGAGAAGATGAAATATTGATGTACCTTATGTGAGAATTTTATCCTCATATGTTATGTACTTTAGGAGATATGATTCCTCCAAAATAGGGTTCCAACCTCTTCCAGAATTTAGGATTAAACAGGTGACCTAGGGAGAATTGCTATATATCGGGCTAGGAATATCCAAATCCAATTTCGTCAGATGTTACAGATAGGTAACAGACTGTAGTTTCTTTCATGTAATATTAAAACCCCTAAGTTGAAACAATGACATGTGGAAGTCCGTACAATTTTTCTATATTGAATGAGTCCACAAACAAGACACCTTGGGAAACTTAGCATAAGTTCCACTTGGTGAATCCAATCCTGATCTAAACTATGGGGTTGGAAAGAATACAGGAAAGGATATAATAGGACTATTTTTCATACCTTGAGGAGTATAAATTTCATAGATAAATCATAATCAAGTTGAGGCAATTTTGCAGAAGAAATTAAATAAACTAGGGCTTCCCATTCTGAGCATTTCCCTCCACAGAACGGTTGAAAAAGGAGGACCATATAAATCACCCTAGGAGGGCACATATTTATATTGAAAGAGTTACTAATTCTATGTATTTTCATTTTTTGAATGCTGGACACTGTGGGAAGGAACCTGAGCATTAAGTTTTTTGGATTTCCCTCCACAGGTTTTGAAAAAGGACCTCATTAAACAAAGTCATCTCCAGGAGGCACATCTTTTATTCTAGACAAAATTTAAAGATTCCAAACTTAAAAAATTAGGGTTTCTTTATCAAACCCCAGGTCCACCAGAAGCAGTCTTTCAGAAAAGCATTGAAGCAAGCATCTAGTGGAAGCACTCTCATTGGTAAGTTCTATTCTCTCTATTTCCATAATGACAAACATTACCAAGCTTGAGGACAATCTTGAAGGAGCCAAGAGATTCCAGGCATGGAATTATAGAGTGCTACTCATACTAGAAGAGCATGACTTGGAAGATTATGTCAAAGGATGAGCTACATATCCAGAGGGAGATGAGGACCAAGCTAAATATTCGAAGAAGATCATTGCATATATCACCAAGGACCATTTGATACCACATGTATCATCTTTGAAGGATCCCAATGTGATGTTCGATATCAACATGAAGATTACCTTGAGGACTCATCCCAAGAGTATGAATACACAGATGTCAGAAAGTATTCAATCTCACTTCACAAGGGTCTCCCAAATCAAGGAGCAACTAGAAGCTATTGGAGACAATGTCAAAGAAGCAGAAGTGGAGTTCACAACCTTGACTGGTCTCCCAATATCATGGGAATATTTCATTCAAGGCATTTGATCGAGAAAGGAGCTCACCTATGGGAGGAATGCACACAAGAGAAAGATCAAGAAGAAAAGATGGGAGAAGTTGACAATAAATCCCTAAAAACTCATGCCAAGAAGAGAAAGAAGAAGAAGTAAGAACATTCTCGCAAGAATAAAAAGATACTAGAAGAAGGACCTCTCGCAACTCGGATGATGAAAAATGACACTTTGAGAAAGAATGGAAGGATGATATTATCAAGGAGAACTAGTCGATCATGTAGAATAAACCTGAAGGGAAGTCTGTAATGTCTTCCAAGTAGATCTACAAGATCAAGCATGCAGTAGATGGCAACATCAAGAGATACAAAGAAAGGTGCGTGGTTTCTCTCAAAAAGAGGGAGTCTATTATGAAGAGACATTGCTCTAGTGGCCAAACACAGTTCTTCGGGGATGTAGAAGTGCATATTGAACAAACTCTAGGACTTGGGACTCCTTACATAGATTCACATGTGCGCAAAAGGTTTTGTACAAACTCATAAGTCACCTATGAGATAGTACATACAATTACATGATAAGCTTGAGGATAACCTAGAGTGATGGATATCTCAACCTTTGCTAGAAGGTTGAAGATGGAAGCCTATAGAGGATGAGAAGCTCATAGATGGGTGCAAGAGGAACTTTCAACAAAGTTCTAGATGGAGGATCTTAGTATCCAGTGATCTTGAGAGATGGCATAGATGGATACACAGAATATTACCAACAAACGAGGCTACATGACACTCTAGAATAGAATGCCCCTATACAGGGAGTACAAGATGTAGAGAAAGGATGGTGCTCTAGTTCAAAGGGAGTGACTATAGTAGATCTCAGAGTTAAAGAATATTGACATGAGGTGTGACAAAATCCATAGAAATTTTTCTTAGCCAAGGAAAATGTGTAGTTGATGTCTTGAAGAGATTCGATATGTTAGACTATAGCTACACCAATGGCATCAAACTTGGAGTTGCTATGTGATCCTACTTAAGAGATAGTTGATGTAACAATATATAGGTAGAAGATTGGCTCGTTATTATAATTGATGAACATGAGGCCTTATTTTCTTTGCGATGAAGACTTTGATCCACTACATAGTGAAGCCGAGAAGTGTTCGCATGGTTGTGGCAAAGCATATGGTGTGATACGTAAAGGGTACAATTTAGTATGGCCTCACATATGTGAGATACCAATGGATCTTCCTACAAGGATATGATGAATCTGATTGGGTTAACAGTGCTATAAATTGAAAGAGCACTCCAGGATGTTGCAAAAAGTGGACTAGTATTTCTCTCAGTGCAACTGAGGATGAATATATTGCAGCTAAGAAGAAATATTTGAGGCAAGATTCCTCGAGTGATGATGAATATGTACCTTATCCAAAGGAATTCTATCGATGAAGATGAAGATCATACTCTTATCCATTTCAATATTGGATAAGAAGGGATGCATTTGCAGGGACACATAGATTCAACACCAGTACACAGTCCTATGTATATGTCATGTATAATACTTGCTCAGCCTTTTCGATCATGATAAATATAGGAACATGTCCTCATAATTATATTATGAAGTAGAGAACCTTGTTAGTGACTCCAGTAATTCTTGCAAGGTGGAAGGGATCAAGAGGAAGCCAACCAAACAAACAAAGATAAGTATTTGAAATGTCATTTCCTGTATATATAGTTGCTTAAATGACATTGTTTAGTTGTGTATATATCTATGTTCAAGGAAATGTACCATGCATGATAGATTAATTGCATTAATGAACAATATACTACTAATATGCATGTGATGGGTAAGTGATCTATGGTGCTATACAACATTCCATTGCTACTTATATAGAATGAAACCTCTTTGCTGGCATGTTGGGAGTAGTGCACACTCTTGATAATGTCTTGGTAGAGATGGAAGGCATCTAGAAAGTTACCATATGTATATGGTACATGGATGAATGTTGTATTAGATAAAGTAGTTGCATGAATGTATGGCATATATATTTATGCATAAGAATTTGTCATTGTGAATATGTTTTGAATATTATGAAATGTTTCTAACCATGCAACTGATGTATTTGACTTGTAGGAAGGATCGTATGCAATCACCTACAAGAGAAGAAAGTTGAAGTTGCAAATGTACAAGAGAAAAATGAGGAAGTTGCGAATGTACAAGCGAATAATGATGAGCCCCGGTGGTATGGTCACTATACAGAGAGCCTAATCGTATATTCGTGGGTAGATCCCAACATGGTTGGTGACATCTCCAAGGTGGATCCGAGTATGGCTGATCATACCACTAAGGGTGGATTTGAACATGGTTGGTGGAATCCTCATAACGAAGATCCCAAGAAGGTTAGTCACATATTCAAATAGGAAGATCCCAATGAAATGTGGTCCTGCAGATAAGAAAACTCTCATTTTAAGAGTGGTCCTAACATTTACGTGTTGAGGATGGTCTTGCAGATGAAAGTACTCTCTTGATGAGAGTGGTCCTACATTCATTTGTGGACAATAGTATATTTGTTGAGGATGGTCCTACAGACAAGAACACTCTCTTGTTAAGAGTGGTCCTATCACTTTCCAGTTGAGGATGGTCTTGCAGACGATAATACTCTCTTGATGAGAGTAGTCTTGCATTCATTTGCGGATAAGATCTTGCATTCATTTGCAGCTGATAGTATCCTAGAAGTCACATGCTGAGGATGGTCATGCGAAAAAGAACACTCTCTTGTTGAGAGTGGTCCTAACACTTAGAGGCTGAGGATGGTCCTGCAGACGATAATACTCTCATATGAAGAGTGGTCCTGCATTCATTTGCAGACGAGATCCTGCATTCATTTATAGATGATAGTATCCTTGTTGAGGATTGTCCTATGGGAAAGAACACTCTCTTGTTGAGAGTAGTCCTAGCACTTGTCGGCTGAGGATGGTCTTGTAGACGCTAGTACTCTCTTAATGAGAGTGGTCCTTCATTCATTTGTGGATGAGTTCCTGCATTCAGTTGCAGATGATGATGTTCCAACATTGTTTATGTTGTGGGTGATTCAACTTAGTATTTTTATACTGGTGATATTGCAAGTGATGCTTGAGATGATGCCAGAGATGACAATGCTTGAGATGATTCCATAGATGATGATATGACAAGATGTGATGCTCGTGATGATGTGACGAGATGTGATGCTCGTGATGTGACGAAATGTGATGCTTGTGATGATGCGACAAGATATGATGGTCATGATGATGTGACGAGATGTGATGATGTGTCAAGATGTGATGTTCTGCATATGATGATGTTGATGTAGTTGTGAAAAATTCCTATGGCATACAGACTCACCAGTTAGTTGTACAGATGCATTGTTGTTGTAGAATACCTTCCTTGTTAAGAGGGAGTGTTAAAGAAATGTATATGAGGAAGATATTATATTATTATTATTATTATTATTATTATTACTACCCCTTCCAAACATGTTGTTCCTATGATTAGAAATGCTATTGTTGTATTTGGTCATGTAAAGTATTGAGGTAAAACCTCCATTGTAAGTCGGGTCAATAGTGCCCACAAAAGTATTATTAAAATGTAATTTTGAGTCTCCCAAGGAAATTCGAACCTAATTGGGAGGAGAAGTCAACTCTATTAGGTTATTAGGCCTCTCCATTGATCAATATAAATAGGGGAGACACCTCCCTCATTTGGACACACTCATAACTCAAGCAAGTTCACTACAGAGAGAAGGAGCAATCTATCTGGAGGAGAGGAAGCAGTCAAGTCTTATTCTTGGGGTCTGGCACTGTATTTGGTTGAAGTCTATATCAAGGAAGTTTTGTTGGGTTTTCTCCCCTGCTAGGGTTTCCTAGGATAAATCTCCATGTTCTTTTGTTTAGATGTGCTTGTCTTTCTTTCAATGATCCTTTTGCATATGGTTATGATGTTATGTTTTAAGGTATTGTATAATCATTAAAAAATTAACACGAGTGCTTTGGATGGTGGGATTCCAGAGGAGGCAAGAACATGTAAAATGGTAAACTACTCATTTCTGAGAAATTTTGGTTGTGAAGCATTTGTCCATATTGATAAAGAAAATGGAACAAAGCTTGAGGATAAATCTAAGAAATGCACGTTTATTGGATATGAGGTTGATGATTTTGGTTATCGCTTATGGGATTATGAAAATCACAACATCATTAGGAGTAGGGATGTATTATTCAATGAAAATGTTATGTACAAAGATCAATTACAAGGAAATAAATGGTAGAATAAAACACAAAGTACATAGTGCTTGATGAAATCAAAGAAAATGAAGTTCTAAAGGTACCAGAAAATAAAGAACAACAGTAGGTACCTCAACAAACACCTGCAAGTGTAAGAAGAGCTACTAGGTTAAGTAGACCCCTTGAATGATTCTCTCCTTCATGGTATTATTTATTGATGACTGATTCTGGTGAACTAGAATGTTATGAAGAAGCAATGCAGGTGGAAGCAAGGAATGTATGAGGAGATGGAATCAATGGTAAGAAACCAAACTTGATATTTAGTAGAATTTCCTGTAGGTAAAAGAGCATTGCAGAATAAATGGGTTTACATGTTGAAGGAAGAAGGAGGAAAGAAGTGGTATAAGGATAGGCTTATGCAAATGGGGTTTTCACAAAAGAAAGGTATAGATTTTGATGAAATATTTTCTATTGTTGTTAAAATGACTTCAATTAGGAGTATTTTTTTTAACAAAAACGGGTAGTTTTATTGAGAGAAACAATACCGATCTATTTTGGCAATAACCAATCAACCTAATTACAGATTTAGAAAGAGTTTGAGGCATTACAAAACATTTCAGAGAGGAAGAGGATCACCCTAACAATTTGGTTGCCATTGCTTGAAATTACGAAATTGGATGAAAATGTTTGGGCTCCCCATTGATACTAAGAAATCCTTGAGTAAGAAGACAAGCTTTGTTTGCCAGAGCATCAGCAGAATTATATAAGCCCCGAAGGATGTGGAAGGAGTTAGATGTTTCAAAGTCTTTCAAAATTAGCTTAATTCTCTGCAGAATTATAATCAAGGCAGAATTTTTAAGACTATTAGAGCAATTTAAAGCTTTTATCAATATTTTAGAGTTGCCATAAATTTGAACAGACTTTAATCCTTTTTCCTTAGCTAATTGATTCACCAAGAGTAGGATGTAACTTTTTGCTTCGTTATTAGACATGATTCCAAGCCCCCAACTAAACCTGATAATAGACAATATGTCCGGAGAGATCACCAGATCACTAGCGCTTGAGACCCCGGGATTCCCTTTAGAAGCACCATCGAAAAAGATAGCTGTTGATGATGAGCTCAACCAGAAAGAATTAAATGTGTCTATAGCACCACGATACCTCCAAGAAGGAAGCAAGACAGGTTTAGAAAGAGGTTTCCCCACAACATATGAACTGGATCCCAGCCACAGAGAAGCTGATAGGGAAGACACCGACTGACCATAGATTCAACTAACCAAAGTTAATGCCTTAAGAGCTACAATATGAAATATTGGACGCTGATCACTAAAGACAAAATTATCCCTAGATATCCACAAAGACTACAACATGAATTTTAGTATCAAATGCCAGTGTTTGTGCATAACTACTGTGTTTATCTTAGGAGGACGCCAATCATGCCAAATTGTATAAAAGTATTTTACAAAGCTTTGGACTAGAAACGTTAACTGCAGAATGTGAAGAACCATAGCCTAGACTTTTCTGGAGAATTCACATTCCACCAGGGGGTGATCAACTGTCTCTAGGGATGCCTTGCAGAAACAACAATGGCATGGGCCATTGAAGCCATGCTTCAACATATTATCACCTGTCAGGAACTTGTTTTTTAATAGCAACCAAACAAAAAAATTTATCTTGGAAAAATAGGATGGATGCCAAACAGAATGCCAAATCGTAGGAGATAAGATAGACTTGTGAGCTGGATGTAGAAACTTGAGAGCTTTGGATGGAGAATAAAAACCATCAAGACCCCAACCCCAACGATTTTTTTGTGAAGAATGAACAAGAGCTAGGCCAGAGAGACAAGAGACCAACACATATTTTTGGGAATTGAAACGAGTTGGGAGACCTGGAAGAAACCACCCTGCCCAATTACCTTCATTGTCCCAAGTGCAAATGTATGCCAAATGGAACAAGCCCTTATTTTTAGACCAGTTCATTTCAGATAATTGAGGGATAGAGGAGAGGGGATATTTTATGGAAATATTATCCTCCTAGATAAGGGTCCTCCTCCCATTTCCCGGGACTCTAAAAAGATATTGATTAAAAAATTCAAACCATTTCCTGCAAGAATTCCAAATAGTTGAACCAAAAGGAGTGTTAGCAGAAGAGATATTTCTTAAAAAGCCACCATGAAGATAGTTCATCCTAAAATTTTGCTAACAGGGTGCTTTGAATCCACAAATAGCTGCCAAATCAGATTGTCAGTCATTGCCAGATTAGCAAGACCGGGATCACGAATTTGTAATCCTCCTTCTACAATGGGTCACTTGAGTAACTCCCATCTCACCAAATGCATTTTCTTTTGTCCACCTTTCCCTCCACTCCATAAAAAATCTCTCAAAATTTTAGCAATCTGTGCCAAAATAGACTTTGGGGCAAGAAGAAGAGTGGACTGGAAAACAGGAAACGAAAAAGGACTGATTTAATCAAGATCAATTTCTCGACCTTGGTCAGCCACTGACCACCCCAAGAGGTGATTTTATCCTTAATCTTGGCCAACACATCAAGCCAAAGAGAAGGAGGGGATGAACCAAGAGTTAAGGGAAGCCCCAAATACTTGATCTTTTCCCACTTGACAAATCCAGGGAAGCCAAAGAATTCTGATATTCGAAGAAGAGCCAAATGATGTACATTCTATCTGTAAACTGCACTTTTATTTTTATTTATCAAGGCTCCTGAGCTTTGGCAGAATTTGTGAAGAATCACATTGAAATCCCGAGCAATTTTCATAGAGGCCCCTCCTAGTATAAGAGAATCATCTGCGAAAAGTGCATGGTTGATAGGATCAACTCCCTTAGCAATCTTAATGCCGTAGATATACGCAACTTCCTTTTCAGCTAAGAGCTTTCTGCTGAGGGATTCAACCATTAAAATATATAAGAAATGAGACATCAGACAATATTCATGGAGGCCTCTGGTGGCTTTAAAGAATTCAATAGGTCTACCATTGAATAATGGTGCAATCCATGTCTTGTCTCTACAGGCTTTGATCAAGTTTACAAAATCAGAGCAAAAACCAAAAGATAACAGAACATCATATAGGAAAGGAAGCTTTACTCGGTCAAAAGCATTCTTCATATCCAGCTTTATAATCATGCCTTTCTCTTTCCTTAAGAAACTTGAATGCAAAGCTTCTTGAACTTGGATTACATTATCCACCAAATGTCTACCTTTAACGAATCCCCCCGAAGAGGAGAGACTAAATTACCAAGAAAGGGCTTTAATCTATTAGCTAATAGTTTGGCTAAAATTTTATAAGAAGCATTACACAGAGAAATAGGTCGGAACCTATCGAAGGAAGAAGGATTGGATTCTTTAGGAATGAGGGTGAGAAATGTAGAGTTAGTACACCCACCCATTTTTTATTTTTTCTGAAAGGCAGAAATCATACGCAGCAGGTCAGATTTGATGATGGGAAAATAGACTTTATAAAAATGAATCGAAAAGCCATCTGGCCCAGGAGCTTTGTGAGAGTCCATGGCCCAAATGACATCAACAATTTCCATTTCCGAGAAAGGCTTCATGATATCAAAGTTGTCCTCAATGCTGACCAGAGAAGGAACAATATTTAGGAAATCACAAGACACTTCCTCATCAAAACAACCATCATCTTGAAACAACAACTGAAAATTCCTACTAGATGAATGCTTAAGAAGATCTTGTCCTTTAATGATGACCCCATCTTCATTAGATATTTCCGAAATGTGATTACGGGAGAGCTGGCTCTTCAATGACAATTGAAGAATGAAGTGTTCTTATCCCCTGCCTTCAGCTAAAGACTTCTTGACTTCAGCTTGAGATGCTCCTCCTCCTGCCTGAAAGATTGAGTAGTTTTTAGTTGGGCAAGCTGTTCCAAGGCTATGTGGGAAGTGGTAATTTCACTATTCTCCAATCCAAATTGCAATGTAGAAATCTCATCCACTCTTTCATTCTTGCTGGTTGATGGAGAAGGGAGAGGCATTTTAATCCACTTCTTCAATGCAATTTTGGTTTGTTTCAACTTCTGTTCCCATACAAAACTAGGAGAGCCGTCTACATAATGGGATGAAGCTTGATAAACAGTGTCCATAAACCCATCTCCTTCGAGCCAAAGTGGACTGAATCTGAATGGAATAGGGTCGAGTTCCTCTTCTTGTTAAAACAACAGAGTAATAGGGTGACGATCTGACGAAAGCTTAGGAATAATTTTCAATGAAATAAACAATTTACCATCCATCAAAGAAACGTGAACTAAAAACCGATCTAGCCTAGAAAAGATGTTAGCGAACCCCAATCTATGATTGGACCACGTAAAACGCCCAAGCTTGGGTTTTAAATCATTCAAATCCCAAACTTGGATCAATTCCTCCACAATATCTTGCATATGATCTTTTCCACGCAGACCTCCTTTTTTTTTCATTCGAGGCTAGTGTAACATTGAGATCACCCGCTATAATTATATTTGCTGAAGAATTGTGCTCAAGAAAATCAGATAACGAGAGCCATCATTCTTTTTTTTCCACATAATTGACTGGAACATAGAGATTAAAAAAAGCATAAGAAGTATTAATGAAGAAATGAAAAATCTCTGAAAAGATCCAATGCTGAGTGGCATACCCTTTTTTTAACTGGAAATTTTCTTCGCACCATAGTGTTTCCAGTTCCCCACAGGAGCCTTTGGCATTGACAACTTTGCCAAAATTTAGTTTCCATTTATTTTTGCTAATGAGAAGGAGAGATTCCTCCTCAATATTGGTCTCTTGGAGCAATAGGAATTCAGAAGGAGCCAATTTAAATAAATATTTTATAGCTTCTGCTTTTGTTATCTCCTAAATAAATTAATTTTCAACAGGTCAAACTTAGACAATTTATTTTTCGTAGTAGTGAAGATTTCAGGGTATATTATGAAAGATGTTTGGATGATTAACAAATTTGGAATGCTCGGTGTTTTGTTTTTTAAGAAAATTTGAAAGTTTAGCTTTCAGTGGCTTAGGTGAACTTTTCAACAGTTCATTAGCCACTGAAAAGCCCAGCCTTCGGCAGCTAATGATTTGGATTCAGGACTGCATTAACCACGAAAATCCTGTTGACGTATTTTTTATAAAAATTTGGAAAGGGGGATTTCGTTGGCTTAGGCGAACTTACCAACAGTTCATTAACCACCGAAAGGCCCATGTTTCGGCGGCTTAGCAAGTGGGTCTAGAAAGACATTAACCACCAAAAGCTAATTAAATACGTTTTTTGGAAAGGAAGCTTTCAGTGGCTTGGGCGAACGTGCAAACGGCTCATTAGCCACCGAAAAGCTTATCTTTCGGTAGCTTAGAAATTAGGCACAAGATTCTCTCAACCGTCGAAAAGGCCAAAAAGGGAAAAACGGTTAGCTATCCATCAAAATCAAATGCTGTCAGCATGAGGCACGTCATGATCCAGCACTTAACCACCGAAAAGATTGGGGAACTGCATAAAATCATAACTTAGTGAATAAAAGGTCGTTATTGATCTGAAGTTACTGATAAATACCAAAACCCTATCCTGCCCTCCATCTATCCCATGACTGCAGTTGAACCACCACGAAACATCAAGTCCCAGTTAAAAATAATTGCTATGCTAGCTATCTCGTGGTTCTCACCAGAGTTTACCATCATTGTGCTCAAGTACCAATCTACTTATTAACCCCTCCAAATCAGCACCATATCCTCAGTACACTCCACATTTATCTACATGCATTCGCACTGAGCCTAGCCCTCTCTGGATCCAGCATTGTAGTATCCTTTCCTAGGGTTTGACTTTCAATTTTGCAGGCGCAGAGAGGAGGAGGACCCACTCAAAAGACTCAAAACACAGGTTTTCGTGGCTAAGCATGGTTTCAAAATGTTCTCTAAGCCACCAAAAGTGGACTTTCGGCAGCTAAGACTGAAATTTCAGGGCGCTCCAAGCCACCGAAATTGGCGTTTTACTGTGAAAAGTCATATTTTTAAAATAATTATTCTGAGTGACTGGAGAATCATTTTGTAAAACTCTTAGAGGTTTTTGTTCCTAACATGTCAAAAAACAATAACCTCTCTTAGTTTTCCTATAGGTGTCATATATTTTAAGGAAAAAATACATCTCTGAGCCCTAGTTTTCAACAATTTGGCCAAATTTTTAGGGCGAAAGATGACCTAACAGAGCAGGTGGCAGCAGAATATGAGGAGTTTCCCTCACCAACACCAAGAGAAAGTTAAGAGGAACCAATTGTAGAGACCTCCTCAAGCAAACCTAGGTCTCAGAGAATAAACCAGGTGTTAGGGAAAATACATGAAATGGAGATCTTAGAGAGAGAGATAAAAAGAACTAGTGCAATATTAACCAACAAAATTACTCAATTGCCTAATTCTCTGCTAGAAATGAAAGGGATGTATTTTCTGCTACAAAAAAAAAATCCGAGGTTTATGAAGGACAACACTAGGCTTTAAAGGATGATCATACTTTTGAGGTTGCAGATGAAGAATTCTAACTCAAACCCTAGCTCTCAAGCTCAGTTTGCACTAGAAACCCTAGCAGAGGCAGCAACAACTTTTCAAGATCTTGAGGCAGCTCATGATGCTACCGCTCTGTCAAATCCTATGAAAATTGAAGAAATACTAGAAGGACAGAGGTAAAAGTTGTAAAAGGTTGATTTAAAGGCTAATAAAATTTTGCAGAAAACAGGGCTTTCGGTGGCTTAGGTGAATGCAACAGCTGTTCATTAGCCACCGAAAGTAGAGCTTTTGGTAGCTAACAGACCTAGGATTCTTCTTCCTTAACCATCGAAAGCAAAAAAGGGTGTGGAAATATATTTTGACACACATAGCCATTTTTGGTGGATATAACTACCTTAGGGATGAATTATAAAGCTGAAAATTGATGAAAAGCACCAGTGGAGGAGGTTTGTTCCAGTTTTGAGGGTGCGATCAAGGAGAAATGGGTCACAAACCCTACCTGTTTTTGACCAACCGTGGCTTATCTATCAGATAACAGGTTACAACTCTACTTTAGTAATCACTACAGTTATCAAAGAGTTCAATGAGTGAACAAGTCTTAGAGTTAGATAGACTAGTACTTAAATTAGGGTTTTTGACCTAATTTTGCAAAAAAACATTTATTTTATCTATTTTTAGTAAATCAGATCCAACTTTTCAGGTTTTGAATATTTTTGTAAAGGCTATAAAGCCTAAGAATTATGTTGAAGGAATGGTTCAATTTTGAATACTTTTAGACCCTTATTGTTACCAAGCTTCTCATGTTATTCATCATTTAATATAAGCTCTTTTGCCATTATATGTTCAGCTTCCATATCTTTTATGTTTTGTACTTATGCTTGAATGTTTGATTTAGGTTTATTCCTTTTATCTAATGCCAGATAGCTGTCATCGTATATATGTGTTGATGAGTTGAATTGCAAGTATTCTTCCTTGTTATGATTATCCATTCATATGTGACTGTTTTATGTATGAATCTGCCAGCATAGTAAGTTCTCCATTTATTCACCTTATTATCAACCCTCTCAACATTGGTGGTTAGAAGCCTTATCTTTTGGTTGAGTTTTATGCATGTCTTGGGAGAGTGAGGTATTTTAGGTCATATGACTTATCCATTTAGAAAAACCATTAAAAACATTTAAGTTACCAGGCATCCTCGAGTTGCAACCTAGAGGAGTTTCCTGGAGTGATAACAGCTTTGATTGGATTTCCCAATCCCCTATAGTTCCAAGAGGTAATATGCATTATTGAACCAATGGAGAGGGAGTAATTACTCCCTTAGGGGGCCTGTTTCTCTTGTTCCTCCCATACGAAATTTTGATTGTGGCCTGAATTCCTTGAGTCTTAAGCCTTTCAGCCTCTTCTTCCCGAATCTCCGTCTTAGACTTTCTACCTTTTTTGGAGAATTGCTCAATAGAGTCATCATCTGAAGAACTAGAGCTGGCACCTTGCTTCTTCCGAGTAACATCTACATAAGAAGTAGGAGAGTTAGCCTTAAAAGGAGCAGAGTGGGGGGAACCACCTTCCAAGGGAGGAGCTGAGCGAGATGGGCAAGCTAGATCCTTTGAAATAATATTTTCTTCAGAATCCAATTCATGCACTTCGATTTGCTGCAATTCACCTTCTTCAAGGATAGCTTTAGAGGAACTTAGGACAAAAAATTGATTGGGTGAATCCTTGGGGAGGACAACAAACTAAGATGAATTAGGAATTATCCCAGCAGCAGAGTCACCTATCACAGATTTACTTTCTTTTCCTTTCTTTCTAGCACCCTAATTGGTATTTCCTGGTTTTTGGACTTGGATCCACTGGTATTCTTTCTCAATAGGATTGACCTCTTCAAGTTACTTTTTATAGTTGCGGGAAAAATGGCCATAGCCATGGAAGAATCTACATTTAAACAGAATTTTCTCATAATCCAACTCCTGGAAATAAGATCTCTCTGCTACTGTTAACTGGATTGCTTCGGGAAGGCCAATATCCAAGTCAACTTCTACACATATTCTTGCGTAATAAAATTGAGCCTTCCTTTTCGCCCTGTCTATATATTTTCCAAGCTTGTTCCCAATAATTTCCAGGGATTTAGGGTTCCAGCAATGCAAAGGGATATGTGGTAATCTAACCCAGACAGGGACTGCAGATGGGACATCTTGTGTAGGGTCAAAATCAGGGGTCTACTTATTTAAGTAAAGTCCCTGAGGCCCCATGAAGTATGGGCCATTTCTAAAAATCAAGTTTCGGTCCTCTACAGAGTAAAAAACAAACAAAAAGAAGCCTCTTCCTACAAAATGGCTACGGATACCATCTAATACTAATGGCCTCCAGTTCCTCTGCACCCAACCATCAGTTGCCTTTGGAGAAGGCCAAGGGCCAGTAAATTGACCAATGAGCCCCCAGTCAACCAGGTTTAACACCGATCGATAGGTCCGTTCAACAGGAAGCTCAACCGACGGGATATATACTTTCTTGAAATTTTTTTGTGAAACCCCCCCTTTCCTCTTACCACTAGAAGCAATCAACCTCTTGAAAGCTTCCAGGTCAGGAGGAAGAGGAAGTGAAGGGACCTCTCCAGAATCAATTAGGACAAACCACCAAGCCCAACAAGAACTCAAAAGAAGAGGCCTGAAGGCACATAGACTTCAATAGAGACTCCTATAATCCAACACAGATCTAAAAGACACCTTCACACTGCTAGAACATAATTTTCCTCTTGAGCAGAACCTACAAAAAAAAAAGAAAATCTCCAAAAACGTAGCAAACAAATTACAACCACCCTCTGAAGAAGTCCCAAGCTGGAGGTAGGAGCCAGTCCACAAAGATGCACTTACAAACAAGCCAAGAGGCTGAGCTCCTCTTCAAAACAACCCCACAAAATATCAGGAGTTGAGAAACTCCAACAACTCCCACAAAACTTCCTAAAACTGCAAAGACCCAGCAGCCAGACTCCAAGTGGGCCGATCCTCAATTAGGAGTATTTTAAGTCTAGTGGTGGTAGAAGATTTCATCTTGAAAAATTATGTGTAAAAATGACCTTTCTCCATGGGGATTTGGAGGAAGAATTTATATGCAACATCCACAGGGGTATGAGGTCAAAGGGAAGGAGAAATTGGTTTGCAGGTTGAAGAAGAGCTTGTATGGCCTGAAACAAGCTCCAAGATAGTGGTATTTGAAATTTGATAAGTTTATGACAAGACAAGGTTACAGTAGATATCATTATGACCACTATGTTTATTTCAAGAGGCTAGATAATGGAAGGTATATTATCTTGTTATTGTATATGGGTGACATGCTTGTTGCAGGGTATAACATGCATGATATATATGTGCTCAAAAGGAAACTAGCTAAATTATTTGCAATGAAATATTTGGGTGTTGCAAAGCAAATCCTTGGTACGAGAATAACAAGAGACAGGAAAAATCACAAATTGACATTATCTCAGAGTGAGTACATAGAAAAGTGTTGGAGAGGTTTAGAATGAAAAATGCAAAACTAGTTAGTACACCTTTGTCCAACCATTTCAAACTAAGTAAGGAGATGTATCCCAAGACATAGGAGGAGATATAATACATGTCCAAGGTTACCTATTCATCAACATTTGTTAGCTTGATGTATGCCATAGTGTGCACAAGACTAGATATTAAACATGTAGTGGGAGTTGTGAGAAGTTATATGAAAAACCCATGTAAAGAGAATCGGAGGGTAGTATAGATGATTTTTAGGTATTTGAGAGGTACCACTTCTCATGTATTATGTTTTAGAGGTTTTGACATTGCTCTACATGGATATGTTGATGCATATATGGATGGCGATAAAGACAACATGAGGAGAACCATAGGGTATGTCTTTATTGTGGGTGGAACAACGGTAAGTTGGATTTCAAAACTGCAAAAGGTTGTTGCACTTTCAACAAAGGAAGCAAAGTATGTTGCTACTACAGAGGTTAGTAAAGAGATGATTTGGTTGCATAGGTTCATGGAGGAATTGGTTAAGAAGTGGGGGAATAGTAGGTTGTACAGTGATAGCCAGAGTTCCATTCATCTTGCAAAGAACTCAAATTTCCATTTGAAGACTAAACATATACAACTCAAGTACAATTTCATACGATATGCTATGGAAGATGAACTGTTGAAGTTAGAAAAGATACACACTAGCCAGGATCCTACAAACATGCTAACAAAGGTGGTAACTAGAGAGAAGCTTAGCTCTTGCTTGGATTGGCCTTCAAGCATGAAGGTGAAGATGAGAAATTTTCCAGGTCCAAGGTTTAGAGCATAGTCCAACAAGTGCAACAACGATGGAGTTGTTAAGATCAATATCCAAGTGGGAGATTGTTGTTTGTGGATCCTGATCTTCCTGATTCAGGGATCGTGTTTCAATCATGTTTGGATCCTAGGGGTTGTGTGTGGAGGGGATTCCCCCCTCCCCCCCCCCCCCCCCCCCCCCT
>LPNX010177341.1:525694-632452 GCA_001517045.1 Pseudotsuga menziesii
TTGTAATTTCATAGCCATGACTTGGTCAATAATGGGGGATTTACGTGCCCATGGTTTTGGGCATCCTGTGTTATTTTCCCATGGTATTCCCTTTATAAAAAGAAGGCATTGTAATACGATTGTGTATTGTATTGTAGCATTGTAAAAATGATCTTTGTGATTGTGTGAGAGAGACTATGAGAGAGTGAAGAGGAGGTGCAACGGGTGTGCTGCAGGTTGTATCCTTGCATTTTGTTGGACGATATAATAATAAAAGGACTGACAATTTTTGTGTGGACGTAGCCCATCTTGGGTGAACCATGTTATATTAGTGTCTCCCTTGTAATGTGTTTATGTGTTTAATATTTGCATCTTGTTTATTGTTATTTCTCTGCAATCTTGTTTTTCTAACATATAATCCATGATGCATAGTTGTTTCTTGTAATGGAGATTAATATTATACCAATTTTCAATCTTGAATTGGGATTGATAATAGGAATTATCTGACAAAAACATTTGTGTGGGATAACAATGATATTTCTTGATACACTAGAGGGGGAAATTTTGAGAGATTTTATAACTCAAACTTATTAATTGGAATAACGAGGAGAGTGTAGGACAACTAGTAGGATATCTCCAATGATTATTGGCAAGGTTGGAGTAAATGATATTAACAATGAATCCTATTGCAATGTAATGATAACAATCAAATGTATTGCTTTGAAGAAAACACAATAGGTTGTTGCAATGTTCAAGCAGCCTTAGTGGATTCAGTAATATATCCAAATTATCTTATACACAATGCAATATATTACAACATATTTATAGACTCCTGTGGACTTCGAATTTATAATTTTATGTAAAACTATTTACTAATAGATATCATAATTTCTTATCAAAATATTTGCTTGCACGACTCATTTGATAGTGTTTAAGAACAGATAAAGCTTACTTTATTCCTATTCAACCTACTTTATCTTAAGGTAGATTCCCACTGGGGGTCTTGTCATATGAAAATGTCTACTATGAGAAAGTTCCTTTTACACCAGCATTGATCCAAATCCTAGGCTCTATCAAGCGTTGAGAGGGATCAAATCTTTGGAGGTGCAAACCTCTTCTTAGGTATTGCACTCAACTATCAACTTTGGTGTGATTCAGACCAAAATACACATCTTTTTATTTAAGGTCGACATGTAATATTTTTATCATTACAACATCTCCCCCATACATGGTTTTAAAACCATGTGCAAGGCCCTCGTAAAACCATGGGTTGTTTAGGAGGCCTTTCACATGGTCTTAAAACCATTCGCAACGACCTCCTAAACCATGTACACTAAAACCATGGGCTATTTAGGAGGCCTTGCACATGGTTTTAAAACCATTTTCAAGGCCCTCCTAAACCATGTACAATAAAACCATGGCTTGTGTAGGAGGCCTTGCACATGGTTTTAAAACCATGTGCACGACCAACATTTTTTTTGTGGATAATTCAATTTTTTATTTTTTATTATTTTGTTAAGTAGGAACATTACAACATCTCCCCCATATTATGTTATTTTTCTGACCGAAATTTTTTTGGCGATAATTAATTTTTTTATTTTTTATTGTTTTGTTATGTAGGAACATTACAACATCTGCCCCATATTAGGTTGTTTTTGTGGCCGACATTTATTTTGGAGGATAATTAAAATTTTTATTTTTTTATGGCCAACATTTACATGAGTATCATTACATAACGTTACATAACATTACAAGATCTCCCCCATACTGGGCTGTAGAGCGCCTCTCGGCACAAAAAGCATCATATATCTATATACATCTTTAGGTGAAATATATTGATATGATCCTAGGAGGGGCATATATGGGGTTGAATGCATACGCATTAGGGGCCAGTCTCATAGAGGGACAAACTATGCAATGAGTGAAAATAGGTATATATAGAGGCCGATGTAGTCATTATTGGCATGCACATATGGTTTGATTATGTGGTTGTACCTGGGTTAATTGCAAAAGGTTCTCCTATTCTACAAGGAGTTGTTGTGTACCTCATTTCTATTGTCTCTTTTGGAGGTATTCTCTATGTTCACATCTCGAGTACTCTACTTTATCATGATACTATAAGTTTTTGCTACATAACACTTGGAATCAAATCATATGGTCCTTAGTTTAGCTCATTGAAACAACACTTCTCAACATTTTCAATCTACTTTTTTTGGGTCAAATTTTCAATAAGTGAATTTTTTAGGTTGTAGATAGGACATACTAAAGTACATTGGGTGAAAACTTTATATTTTGGTTCACTACACTTTTGAAGTCACAAGTTGTGGAAGTTAATTTTTCTAACTAGTCCTTAAACTAGTCTCAAACAAGTGTTTTTGGTAAAACAATCATATATTAAGGTAGAGAGGTCCAAATCAAGTCCTATTAGTGGACTTGGAAAGAAGGAAAACTAGAGTGTTTTAAATCAAAAATTTAGAATAAGATCTACAAAATAGGACATGTGGCATATCTTACAAGTGTTGTCTCCTGAAAGGTTCTAAAATCAATAAGTTTTGGGAAAGTTATAAGGATATTTACAAGGCACATTAGAATTTAGTGAACTAGTTGCTTTGCATGGAATATATATCAGGTTGCTACAAGCCAAAATTTCAAACTCATAGGTTCAAAAATTGTAGATTTACATCAAGTGCAATGTTTCTCAATTGGACGATATCCAAATTAGGGTTTTAAAATTAGCACAACGTTGATTGGAATATTTGATTAAGGTGATTCAAGAGCCCTTGGATGGTGGAAATAGTGTGGAATACATTGGAAAAATGATCATAACTATTTGGCATCATTATGATTAATATAATGAGGTGGGAAGTTCATGGTTTTTGTAATGAAAATACCTCAATTTGAAGGAGGTGAATATGAAGTTGATTCTATCAAATGGTTAGGTATTTCAAAAGAAATTTAGTTCATTAATGAAAAAATGATGGAGGTTAAGAAATTAACACAAGAAAATGATGAGTCAATGGAAGAATTGGAAAAGAAAGATGAAGAAATCAAAACGTTGTGTAAGGCATATAATTCTTAACAATGTTAAGAATATGAAAAGGCATTTACAAGTGCTTGAACCAAAGAATACATATGGAAATATCCCAAAAAGTTTAATATAATACTACCAAAAGAATTTACAAGGGATTTTGCAAGAAAGTTGAATAAGGCCTAAATACTTATGAGGTAAAATCAAATATGCAATATAGAATTGAATAAGGATGTAAAAATTTGATGGATGCCATAATATTGTAGCTTCAAAAGGAGAAGGAAGAGAAGATTTAAGAAGGTCACTAGATAATACCTAAAGAATTTGAGCTCCAACTAGAGGATGCAAATGCCAAATATGATGGGATTATCTCAAATGCCATGGTAATCAAAGACCAAGCACATAAGAAACAACATGGCATTATCTCTTAAAATAAGACCGATGACATGGGTGTGCATAATGAAGCGAAGCCATCAAAGGTGAAACCATATCAACATCATTATACAATTTCCAAGAAAGACAATAAGATAAACATCAACATTACCAAGGGAGAAGATGGAATAATAAACAATATTCATGAAACATGCCATCATATAACCATTATTTGACAAGATACTACCAGATACCAACAATTACAACAAATTAGAGAAGCCACAACAACAACATATGGAATGAAATGAAATAAAATAATACAAAATCTAGCTATTAAAGATTAATATTGAACATATTTGAATTTGGATGGGTGGATCATGATTAGTGTAAGTAAGAGAGTAGGAATATGGGGAAACCCTATTACTTGGTTTCATCACATGTAAATCCCTTAACTGCAAATATTTCAGGACACATACCTTCAAAGGTGAGTATTATGATATGACCCCAATGGGGGGCATATATGGGGTTAAATGTATGTGTAATGGGTTAAATGTATATATAATAGGGGTTGGGCCAATAAAAGGCTCACATGGTCAATGAGTGAGAATACATACATATAGAGGTAAATGTCATCATTAGTGGTAAGAACATATGATCTGGTTATGTGTTTTTACTTGGGTTAATTTAAGGACTTTCTCTTATTATTTAAGGAGTTATTGTGTAACTAATATTTATTATCTCTTATGGGGTTGTGCTCCATATTCACATATTTTGTTCAATGCATGTACTCTAGTTTGTTATGATATTTTAAGGATTTGATAAATAGCATATACATGGATAATATTTGTTTAATTCATTATTCTTTCATTATACTATCGAGAGTGTGTTGTAAAAATTCATCATCACTAAAATACTCATCATTTTCATTGTCACGATCGTTTATTGATCCTACCTCATAATTTAGAGTATGGTTTCTTATCTTAATGAGGGTTGGCCAAATTAATATTCAACAATGTCCTTTGTGTATGAACCCACTAGGAAGGTTTGTTTCACTGTCCATGAGGTTGAGGCAGTGTTCTGGTTCTTCAATATTCACAACCCATAACAAAAATTGATCATAGTTTGAAATATATTCTTGTGCTAATGTTGTATAGCCATTTGTGAGCATAGTAACAACCCTATAACTATCTCACCTCATATTTATCTAGAAAGAATGAATAAGGAAACTGGGTATTACTAATAAATCAATGCTCTAACCATGTATTTAGGATTTGCAATGGCCTTGGAATCCATCAATGTTAAAGGATATCAATATTAAGATTGAACTTATGAGATAATAATGATAGTAACACTCATAATACTTAATTATATCTCATAATGGATACCAATATTATACTCATTTTGATCTTGATTTGGGACTTATAATATGAAATCTTCTTTGAAATCGACAATTTTGTTGGCTAACCTTTGTAAGTATTGCTACATTTGAGGGGGCAGATTCAAGAGATATTATAACTCATAGGCTAACATCTGATTGCCTTAGGAAATAACTAATGTCTGAAGCATATGAGGGGGGATGTTGGTTCTATTTGGGTAGGAGGCATCTAAGTTTGGATGGTAGAAAGAGAGTGGAATACATTAGGAAAATGATCATAACTATTTGGGATCAGTACTATTAAGGCAACGAGGTTGGAATTTGAGGGATTTGGTAATGGAAATACCTCAATATAGAGATATGAATATGAAATTGATTCTATGGAATGCTTAACAATTGCAAAGAAATTTCATTCCATTAATGAAAATTGATGAAGGAGGTTAATACAGTAAGACAAGAAAAAGATGAGTCAATGAAAGAATTGAAAAAAAAGATGAAGAAATCAAAAGGTTGGGCGAGCATAATCAAGGAATTGTTGATTATGTTAAGAATATTTAAAAAAGTCTACAACTGCTTGAAACAAAGAATAAGGATTAAGATATTAGTCAAAAAGTTGAATAGAATACTACAAAAATACTTAGCAAAAAAATCACATGAAGGTTGAAGAAGCCCTACATATTGAAGAGGTAAAATCAAATATGAAATATAGAATTAAAGAAGGATGTAAGAATTTGATGGATCGAATCACATCATAACTTTATAAGGATAAGGAAGGTAATACTTAATAAGTTCATTGTAAAATACTTGGAGAAGTTGATCTCCAACTAGATTATGTAAATGTCAAATATATTGGGATTATCTCAAAGGCTAGAGTAATCAAAGACTGAGCACATATAACATATACAACACCCCATTGTCTCTTAAAATAAGATTGATGATATGGGTGCATGCAAAGAAGGAATGACATAAAAGGTGAAACCATATTGACACCCTCATTACAAATATAGCTTCCAACAAAGACAAGAAGATCAACATTACCAAG
The DNA here is from genome assembly GCA_001517045.1 of Pseudotsuga menziesii. Lineage (NCBI taxonomy): Eukaryota > Viridiplantae > Streptophyta > Pinopsida > Pinales > Pinaceae > Pseudotsuga > Pseudotsuga menziesii. The sequence continues at coordinate 531,491 of LPNX010177341.1, forward strand.
GAAGAAGATGGAATAATTTAACAATATTCATGGATTAGGGAATCGCATAACCATTTTTTGACAGTATATTATCAAAGATCAATAACTACAAAAAAATAGAATAGTTACAATGACATCGTATGGAATCAAAGGAAATATAATAATACAATAACTATCTATCATAAACTAAGAATGAAAAGATTTGAATTTGGATGGGTGGATCATAATCAATGGCAGTAAGATAGTAGTAATATAATCCTATTACTTGTTGTCATCATATGTAAATCCATTATTTGAAAATATTTGAGCACAATTATCTTTGAAGTGGGTACTATGATATGACCCTAAGAGGGGCATATATGGGGTTAAATGTATGCGTAATGGGGTAAATGTACATGTAATAGGGGATGGATAAACAAAGGGGTCACATATGCAATAAGTGGGAATTAGTATATATAAGGTCAATGTATTCATTAGTGGCAAGAACATATGATTTTTGCTATGTGGTTGTACATGGGTTAATTGGAGGAGGTTCTCCTATTATATAAGGAGTTATTGTGTAACTCATATTTATTATCTCTTATGGAGTTGTGCTCCATATTCACATCTCATGTACATTTTGTGTTCTTTGGTTTATTATGATATTTTAAGGATTTGGTACATAACATTTATGGGGATAATATTTGGTCAATGTATTATCCTCCTACCGAACTTTCGAGCTTGTGCTGGAAAACATCATTGTTGCTAGGATACTCATCATTTTCATTGTCATGATCATTTATTGACCTAGTGTTGGAATTTAGTGGGTGACTATTTATTTTAATGACGCTTGTCCAAATTACTTTCAATAATCCTCTATGTATTATCCCACTAGGAAGGATTGTTTTTGATGTCCACCAAGGGGAGCCATGGTTTTGGCTCTTGAATATCCATAACTCACAACATGAATTGATCATATATAAAACACAGTTCACGATATATTCTTGTTCTAGTGTTATTTATCCATATGTGAGGAGAGAAACACACCTATAGTCATCTCACCTCAGAATTTTATGGAAATAATGAATAAGAAAACTGGATACTACTAACAACTTCACATTCAAACCATGTATTTAGGATTTGCAATAGCCTTGGAGTCCGACAATGTTTAAGTCTATCAACCTTGAGATTAAACTTTTGAGATAGAATCATAGTAACATTTATGACACTAAATGCTATTTCATAATGGAGATCGATATTATACTCATTTTGATCTTGAATTGGGACTAATAACATGAAAACTTCTTTGAAATCGACAATTTTGTTTGCTAACAATTGTAATATTGATACACTTGAGGGGGTAGATTTGAGATATTTTCTAACTAATATGTTAGCATTTGATCATCTCAGGCAATAACTAGTATGTGAAGCATCTGAGCTTGGGGCAGTTATCTCTAGGTAGGAATTAATCTAGGTAGATAATTCTCATTTTATTTAAATGCCATATTAAGCAACATGTTTAAAAATGACTAAATTTTACAACATTTTAGAAAATGCATATAAAAAACTATGATTATAAGAATTATATATTTGAGACGCATTAAGTTGATTTTAGGATAAACGTTATTTAACAAGAAAATTTCCCACAAACTTATTTAGACATATCAAGCCATTCCATGTTATTGAATGGATAGGAATATGCATGTCTTTCCAAAATCCATCAAATATGTGGAGTGGATAAATTAAAAAGACACGAAACTTGAAAAAAGTTGTGAAATGATCCCATGTTCCACATATTTGTATTTTTATAGGATATAGGTACAAGGGATAACATGAAGTGTGGCTAGTGCTTCAATCTCACTATCATAATGCATCATGAATTATGTATTGTCTCTAGTTGTACATACAACATTATTCAAAGATTTATGCTAGATGTCTATGATAAATCATAGTTGTCAACATATTTGACCTAATTCATTATAATTCCCCATACTATCCTTTCAAATTCTTGAAAAGTAGTTGTTTCCTCTCGATTAGGATTTTTTCAAAGACTAACATTCTTGGATGAAAACAAAGTAATGCTACACTAATTATATATGGTTCATCCAAAATATTAAGACAATTCCCCTAGGTGTGGGCTAGGGAAATATATATGTAACCATAGTGTAGAACAAGGGTTATGTTCCAACTAAGAGGGATAAACTTGTTAGATAAACATAGTCTTGGAACCAAGTATAAGGTAGGTGATCATGTAATACTTTTTAGTCGATTCTCCACTAGTGACATAGACAATGGTGTTTTGGCATGTAGGAAATAGGTATACAACATGTGCAGTTGGTTAACACATTTGGATACAACTCATTCTTAGGATTATAGGGAGAGGGGTTGGTATATTCCTTGAAGCTTGTGGAAAGCTTCATAATAGCTACATCTCAACTTTTTTTTGGAAAAAAGGTGATTTTGTAGTTGTTAAAACATCAAAGTTTGGAGAACTAGGGAAATTTTATTTCTGGAAAGTATAATAGTACAAAATATTTCAAATATACATACATAATGGTTGCATTTGACCTTAATAAGATAATTCATTGATGGTTCTTTAGCAGGGACTTCAATCTTAATGGAAATTACTATTTCTATAGAGTGGATTTCATCTTCAAACTATCCATCTTTTGGATTCATAAACATAAGGATTAGTCATATTAGTGGAATGTCTAGTATCAAGAAAAGCATCAATGGTTTTCCATGCCAGAGATATAAAGAGATACTTTGATATATAAAAAGTGGTGGTTTGAAACAACTTTTTTAGAGCATGCATTTCTTTAGAGGGAAGAGAGGGGGTTTTGGGTAGAGGAAAATTAATAGAAAAGGAGAGATTGAATATAATATTTCTTTGGAATGATTTTAGAAGAAAGAGAAATACATGTTTGCAAATATGCTTCACCACTACAATTGATAGTATTATCATTCATCTAACCAGTGTCCTTGGTAAGGTTAGAGTGAAATGGATGCTAAGAGGTGGAGTCTAGGGGATTAGAATGAAAGTCTCACCCATTACAGGGATCAGATTGTGAATAGTCTTTACAATCTAAAAATAACTATTAGGAACTAGAGGATTTTAGCATACAAGCTTGGAGTAACTTTGTTTCAAGGAATTCTACAACTGGTGCAAAAACCGCTTGTTCCTCTACCCTGTAAGACACAAGTGTAGAACAAAAGAGCGCAACATCATATCCTTCCCCTAGATAATCAATTTGATCAACATGAAACCAAAATCATACCTCGGATCTAAGTCCTTTCATCCTTGTTCTGAAATTCCTTCTTGCAAACTTCAATTCCTGCAAAAGAGATTATAAGAAAAAAGCACAAAGTGAGAGCATCATGATAAATCAATCATCTATGCTAGTGATCAAGGAGTCTAACAACATTTAACTGATATTAAAACACATTAAATACAGGAAAGGGGAACACTTTTGTATTAATAATAAGTGAATAAAGTTACAACCATAAAGCCTTGATGTTGCTAGCTTTATCCCCTACAACAGATCTACAATCCTTCACACTTACAACAATCTCTTCACACATAAGCTCACTCTATATTGCCTCTAAACCATATCTCAGTCCAACATCATAAGGGTTCTTTCTTTGGCCTCTCCTCACTCACTCCATGAAGGCTTCATTTATAGGCCAAAAATGATGAGATTCACTTGAGGAATGGATAGGACGTGATCCCAACATGCGAGGAAGGCGAATTCCACCTCTCCCTAGCTAGTAGGAACAAAATCCACATAGGCGTTCGCAAGGAAGCTTCTAGAATGTTCATTTTTCATGTTTTGGGTTGATCGACACTCTTGGATTCAGGAGAAGAAGCACCAGCGCCTTTTTCTCACCAAGGAGAAGCATCGATGACGCCTACTGCCAATAGATAAGGAAGAGCCAACGCACTTTTCTCCACTGGACAGAGCACCGACGACGCTCTGTCATAATTGGGGGAAAGCTCTGACCTTCCTAAGGATGGAAAAAAGTTTCCAAAAAAATCTCAGGCTAGTATCTCTATAAGGAAAACATACAACTGTGGGATTTTTAGGTGCAACAGAATGTCCCCCAAAGTATGAGGCTAGAAGGAAGTGATAGGTGAAATAGTTTTCTAGACATCAATTAGGTATCAGAGGCAATAAGAGATGAGATTTACAATTGACATAAGACTAATAACTGACTTTTCTGACTCAACCATGGTTGTGGACCAATACACTACAGATCCATGATGATGACCATGTCATGGCTACCAAAAATACACTGTAGATCCATGATCAAATTACATAGAGAGCGAAACATGGATATGGAAAATACAAAGTAGATCCATGTTATCCAAACCTAGTATGGACATAGCCACCAAACATACAATGTGGATCCATGTCATGAATCCAAATAATCTTCCATTGCAACCTGAGGATAGGAAATTATGCTGATGACGCATAACCGCTCAGGGTCTTCATTCCAATCCCCAACCGATACGATTCTAACCATGTGAATAAATGTCTTGATGTCAAACATGGCAGAAACCACTTGATTACCAGTCATTGATGTAAACTGTTAACAAATGCGAGGGAGATCACCATTAATGTCAATGATTCCCAAGGTATCTTAGTACATTCTACCAAGTGTGAATAGATGTTTTGAAGTCGAACACTTGATAGAATATTTCAATCAGAGGTCATTGATGAAAAACTACTGTTGAAAATGAGGAAACCTTTCATTGAGGCATGCAGGCTTCAAGGTACTTAACTAGGAGTCTAAGTCTAATTCTTGGATAATGAACTGAAGTCAACATGAATAGACTCGTCGAAGGAGGGCCATGATGTTTCCCCCATCATCGACACGAAACATGGACCAAAATGTGATTTTTGAAGTTACGAGATAACTATAAAACTTACTCAGACATGACCAACTCAAAAAAAAGGTAAAGTTACTGATGAGTTGAATTTCAGAAGAGACATCCTTTGAAGAATTCACGACATGACACGTGACTTGTCAGCATTGACTTGACAAGACTAAAACCAGGTGTAATGCAAGGAATATGATGGAGCATTCTTTGAATTAACTCAAAGGAATCAGGTGACTCACAAAAGTGGATTGAATCGGAGACAAATTGAATACCCAATTGTTCATATATGCAAATGCAGACAGGTGCCATGTTCAAAGGTGGACTGTAAACTGCCATAAATACAAATGAAAAAACATTCCCCTTTCCCTTAATTTCCCCATCTTGAAGGATGAGTGCCTCTTTTAGTCTTTATAATCAAAATAGGGTGACAAACACTTGTTGTAGCTCATCAAGCGATGAGTCCATTCTCACATATTTTACGAACCTGGGAAAGGAGGGGTTCATTCCTAGAAAAGGGTCCTTCATCGTTTAATTTTATGAGTCCGACGAAAGTAAAATCATTTGTTGTTTCATGTTTAGAGAGTCTGAAATGACTAAGAAGACTCCAGGATGGATTTTTTCGTAAATTTAGTCCTCGAAGCCCGAAAAAGTATAAAATAATGGCTAAGGGAACTCTTCCAGTCATGATTGGTTGGAGTATACCTTTTTTCGTAAGTAGTGCCACCTGCTCCAAAAAAATGGTAAACTATCACCAGGAAGATGACTCTTCAGGTCCTTTTACGAGTGTGAAGAAGACAAGTTCACTCGGCAATCTTTTCACATTTTAAGAGTCCGAAAAGAGCTTAAAGATGACTCTATTCGGGTTCTCTTTTCATAATCTGATTTTAACGAGTCTGAAATATAGTAAAAGTAAACTCGATACCTCTTCACTAAGTTTTTATCGAGCACGACAAAGGTATAAAAGGCACTCGGTACTTTTTCATTTCCACTCTAAGCTTGAAAAAGACAAAAAGATCTTAAATCATAGCCACGAGCCATAGAAATTTGACCTGGAAGCTTAAAAGGATATTAAAGCTAACTCCATTAAAAACTATATAGAACAAATAATAAAAACCCACTTTATTAAAGTAATTTTGGAATTAAAAATAATTTCTAATTAAATAAAAATAATAAAAAAGTTTTTACCATTGTTACTTTACCATTTGGAGTTGGAGAAAAAAGAGGAAAGCTTCTCTTGGTGATTGTGGGTGCTTCGTTCCATCGTTTCTCAAATCGCTTGGAGGAGGTAAGTGCCACAACCATTTCTTTCATTCCCATGGTAATTTTTTTGTTCTTGACCAGAGATGGGCTGTTTTGGGGCTTTTTGCAAACCTGACCTGTGTGTTGGTTGGTGTTTTTTTTTTCCAAGCATGAGCGCGACAACGCCCTATCGCGTTGGGACAAGTGCGCCATAGGCGCTCTGTCCAGAGCCGATAGGGGTGCCTAAACTCGATGTTATGCAGTGCCGAGATAGAGGCATCATAGGCACTCTATCTACAGCCAATAGAAGTGCCGGGCGCTCTGTCTGTGTAAGAAAAAGGCGCTGCAGCTAGGGTTTTTCCAAACACTATGCCATCCATCCATCAAAACCAATTTTTGTGTTTCCTCTGTCCATAAAAATCATTTTTTGTGTTTCTTTCACCCATGAAGTGGGTTCTAATTCATATTTGGATGTCTTGCAGGTGCAAAACAACATCGATGCCATGGTAATATGGAAAGAGCGTGAGCATGAAACAACAAACTTCCAAGCTGTCAGTGATTCGACCACCATAGAGGCCCTGCAGAACTGTGGGTTACTAAAATATTTCAGGCTTCCATGCATGAAAGGCTATATCTGTCTCTTGGAGTATATTATCAACATGTGGGACCCTGAGCAACAACATTTTGTGGTTGGGACCCACACACTGACCATTGACATTGAGGACATATACTTCTTGACTGGGCTATCTCAGAGAAGGAGACAAGTGGTTCTAGCCGGCCCACGTGGTGGTGAGTTTTCCCTGGACGATATGATTGACCGATACTGTGCACTAGGGATGCATGCCCAATCCGGGAAGCTCTGCATCTAGCAAATAGTGGATCGTCCTTTGAGGATGATAGTTTATACCATCGGGAAGGTTGGCAGGACTAGATCCACTCACCTAACCACTAGGGCACATATTCTATATTCCCTAGAGTCTATAGAGCCTATAGTGTTCAACTGGTGCGAGGGCATGCTAGTCATCTTGAAGGAGCAACTAAATAAGAGCAAGTGGGGGAAGCTCAAACAACTTGTCTATGGAGCTGTGGAAGTGTCTTTCATTTTGTAGAGAGTGCCTTAGATGAGGCCCCAGGTGGCTGTGAATAGAATAGATCTTGAGGATCCTAGGATGCTCAGATGGGTTTATGTTAGGGCCCATCACAATGGTGGGGGTTCCAAATTTGTCTACGGATCAACCTTATTTTGCTGGTTAAGAGGTCAGCTACTCATTATTAAGGATTATACCTATGACGGGGCAGACTTCCTTGAGGACCCAGAGATTCCACTACCTGAGGGAGAGGAGTGGGATGAGCGAGGTAAGGAAGACACTATCCACCATGTTTTTTAATTTGTATTTTGTAATGCTGAGACAAGTGAAAATGGTTTATATAGACATTGGACCTGTCTGTCCAGCTGGTATGTTGCCTATTGAGAGGTAGGAAGGAGTTAGAGATATGGTGGTCCATCACTCCGAGGCAGATGAGGATCTTGGAGATCTTGAGGATAACTTGCAGCATTTGAATATAGGGATTCCTAATGTCACCACTGATGACCTACCTAGGTGTTATCAACGTCATACTACAGGAGTCTCAGGACGATTTTCCAGGCTACTCCGTAGAGTGGCTTAGGCCATTGTATGCTACCATGAGCATCACCGTGATGATGACTAATCTACAAATACTTTCCAATTTTTTGTATATGTATTCATACTGAAAGCTTTGAGGATTCAAATTTTTCCCTGTATATGTATATTTTGAACTATGGCAGTCCTGGACTTTGGGGGCACTGAAAGCTTGATGCTTCAACCCATTTTGTATCTCATCTTCACCATTTATATATATATATGAAAAAAATTTATTAATAGATGTGTGTGCAAAAAATTTGATGTGTGAAATATATGCATACTTATGAATTTACATGCATGTTTTTATGTTATAATGGATTTTTAATTATGAGCAATATACCAATATAAGACATAATTAGCTAAGGAATCCACAACAATATTCAAATGTATCAGAATATGTTGATACGTTACTTGCTTAAAATAACTTTCTAAGATCCTAACCCTTCAGAATGTCTGAAGGAGTAGAGGGTTCCAGACGGTGTAGACACGATTTAGATGTTGAACAACTAGTTCTAAATCTAGGTAAATCCTAATCTCCCTTACATTGTTAGCCATGGATTCCTTCAACAATCCAATCACTGCATGATACTCTACAAGATTGTTGGTGGGGGGACCTAAAAAACACCCCATGAACTCACCAAATCACCTATAGGAGAGTACAGTACCCAAGCCGTCGATGCAAGATTTAGCGTGTAACGATTAGCATCATCCGTGAATCTAGTAAAAGTGGTCATCTGTCCATTAGACATAGGACATACATAAGTAGGGTTTGTGAAACACATCTTAAATCACACAAAAAACCATACTTTCAAATCAAGACACACAAAAATATATAAACAGTATTTACAAAGAACCTATGCTATATGACCTAGGCATAGTATCTTTTAAGGTAGATACCGTTACAGGGCTCACCCAGGGATATCCCATTGTAGTCTACTAACTCATATGTACCTTTTTCCAAAACACGACTGATAATTTAAGGCTCGTGCCACATAGATTCGAATTTCCCTATCCCCAGATTATCATGCTTCTGGTCATAAGTCAAGACCATATCTACTTCATTGAAAGAGCGAGGGTGGATGGTTCTGTCATATTGGGCTTTCATTTTCCATTTGTGTTCCTCATTTACTAAGGAAACATCCCAGCGAGTTTCATCGAGCTTATCTAGATATAGAAATCGTTCCTCTTCTATAGTGGTGTTAGGAAAAAGTTCCACGACAAGCTTTAGAGAAGGAATCTCACATTCTATCGAGAGAGTTGCTTCCAATCGATATACCAATTGAAAAGGTGTGAAACTAGTGGAAGTCTTTACAGTGGTCCTATAGGTCCAAAGTGCATAAAATAGTTGCAAGTGCCAATTTGATTTGGCCTTCCCTACCATTCGCTGAAGCACGGTTTTCAAAACTTTATTTATCGCTTCAACCTGGTCATTGGCATGAGGGTAGTAAGGCATAGAGTTATCGTGGCAAAACCCTAACTTTGCACTATGTTCTGCCATCATTTTGTTCTGGAAGTGTGACCCATGGTCGGTCACAATGGCCCTAGGAATCCTGAACATAGCGATGATATGGTTAAATAAGAACAATGCAGTTTTTTTCCCTCTTTTCCATATGTGGGCATAGCCTCAACCCATTTTGTAAAGTAGTCCACAACCACAATAATGTAGCCATGCCCCCCGACTAATGTAGGCCTATAATGCACAAAGTCTATGCCCCTTCTCGCAAAAGGGCCAACTACTACGATAGGGTGGAGCGGGGCTGGATGGGTGTGCTTCTTAGTTGTGAACATTTGACAGGGAGGGAATTTCTTGACAGTTTCAATACAATATTTGAAAATTGAGGGCCAGAAATACCCTACACACAATATTTTCTGGGTAGTAGCCAACCCATAGAGATGACTGCCACAAGCTCATGAGTGGCAATCATTTAAGATGATTTCAACTTCTTCATGTGTAAGACAACATCTCAATATAGAATCTATGCCACGACGGTATAAGGTATCATTCAAAATGAGATAGTATTTGTCCTGGTGGTGGATGCGGCAACGCTCATCACGAGTGGATTCTAGTTGATATCGTAGAGTCTGGAGATAAAGAATAATATCTCCATACCATGGATCAGTTGTACTAATGAGAAACAATGATTCATCAGGCAATGAATCGACAAGATTTGTTTCCTTCATAGTATGGGGAAGGTCACATATAAGCTCAACAAAAATAAGGGACTTCTTGGAAGTGGTTTTAGCAAACTCCAAATCAAATTCTTGGAGGATAATGATCCATCGTAAGTATTTGCCCCCAAGTACCTGACGTGTCAAAATGTAGTACATGGGGTTAGAGTCGGCATAAATAGTAGTAGTGCGAAGCAAAATATAGTGATGGAACTTCTGGACCGCGATGACCATGGCCAGGTCTAGTTTCTCCACATGTGAGTATCGGGTTTCAAAGTCTAGAAGACTCTTACTAGCATAGTAAATCACATGTTCTAGGTCGTGTTCTCTTGTTTGAACTAGGACCATGCCTATAGTTGATAGGGATGCATCCACATACAAAGAGTAATCCTTAGTATAATCAGGTTGTTGCAACATAGGTGCATGGGTGAGAGCATGTTTGAGATTGTCAAACGTGCGCTGCGCAAAGTCATACCAGAAAAAAGGTGTATCCTTTTAAAGAAATCACATGAAACCATGTGTCCTTTCTGTGTAGTTGCAGAAAAAATGACGTAGAAAGTTTGCCTTCCCTTGCAAACTTTGGAGTTCTGTTACATTAGTGGGAGCAGGTAGAGCCAGGATGGATTTGATCTTCAAAGGATCAATATTGATGCCATCCTTAGACACGATGAAACCAAGCAATCAACCAGTTTCGACACAGGAAACACATTTGTGGGGGTTCAAAAGAATGTTGAAATGACGACATCTAAGAAAAATAGCTCTTAGATGATCGACATGAAGGTCCCGCTGCTTGGAGTGAGCAGGCAGGTCGTCGAGATAGGCCTCCACAATGTGTTTGATATCATGAAGAGCATACGACATGGCGCGTTGAAATGTAGTGCCAACATTTTTTAATCCAAAAGATAGTTTGTGATAGGCAAAGGTCCCCCATGGGAAAATGAAGGCCGTCTTATGTTGATCTGAAGGGAGGATTTCGATCTGATTATAGCTAGAAAATCCATCCATGAATAAAAGATGACGCTTCTAGCACAATTATCGATTATTTGATCGATATAGGGAGTAGGGAAATTGTCTTTTGGACAAGCCCGATTCAAATTCCTGAAATCGATACAAACCCTAATAGTGGCCTGCGTTTTGTTTATAGGGACTATATTGGATACCCATTCAGTTAAAGGTACGGGGTATATAAAACCATCCATTAGAAAGTTTTCAACTTCCTCCTTAATGGCTACTGCTTTTTGTGGATGTACTTGGCGTAATTTTTGGCGAGCAGTCTTGGCACCGGGGTAGGTTTTGATCTCATGAATGACAATGGAAGGATCAATTCCTGGTATTTCTTCGTATGTCTAAGTGAAGACATCTCGAAATTCCTTGAATAAGGCCGTATGTAATTGAACCTTGGAAGGTGAAGAGTTCTGGCCTATTTGACTATTCTCTGAAACACCAGGTTTCACTGATATGTCCACGGGCATAGTTTTGGTAATATTGCATAGATTTCCCTTAGACTCAACATCACGAGTGAGGATCAGAGACTAAGGGTCCATGACTATATCAGATGAAACTTCTGATGCGAAGTGCTCTTCTACCACATGGCAAGGGGGAAGGAGAGAGGATCGATGATGATGATCTCTCCAAGGCATATATTCTAGAGACATAACTCCCATAATGGATTCATCAGTAGGAAGTGTATGTGAAATCTAATTTAGAGATGGGGGGGCTATATAGCTAATATGGTAGGTGATAAAAATATGAGGCCACCAACAAATGATCATTGATGGTAGGGTCACTGGTGGAATGTATTGCATTGTAGACTTCTTCAAAAGGACTAAGTGATGCATATTCAACAATAGTTTTGCCTTTGTCTATGATAGAGGTAGAAATCATATTTATGGATGCAGTCTGTGAAGCAGGAGGAGGATTTGACAATGGAAAGTCTCCCATGAGTGAAGAGTATTTAAGAAGGCCTACTCCGATATTCTGATACTGTGGGGTAGTCAGAAGTGGGAAACTGTTTTCATAATTGGAAATATCATTAGGAGTAATGAAATCTAACTGATTTATAGTAACAATCCTTCCTTGGAATGGGAACTGGGTGATCCAAAAAATGGTTGATGCTATGGCCTGCATAGCATAAAATGAGTTACGACCTAGGATTAGGTTGTAGTCCAAAGCAACATCAATGCATTCAACATGGATGGACACTAATTTGCCCCCAATTCAATCTGGATAACATGCAGTAATCCATAGGGTTGAAATTTGCGACCATCAAAGGTCTTGAGTGTGGTAGGTGAACGATTAATCTCAGGAGAACCAATGGCTCTCCAACAAGACAGAGACATGACCAAAGTAGAGGCTCCCTCATCCAAAACAGTGCGACAGATATTGTTTTCGGTAATTTTGGTGGTTAGCTGGAAAGCCAACTGATGTGAGAGCCCGGTTTTAAAGTCATCCAGTTTGAAATCAATGATGTTACTATTCTCAGGATCCATAGCTCCAAGTGCTGTGAGCAAATTTCTTCATTGAGTGGGATAAGTTTGGAGTACTTCTAGGGCCGACATAGCGCATGGTTCCTGGGAAAAATATTCTACAATGTTATATTATTGGGCAGCACGTGCATTAGGATTGATAACGGACTCATGAAGCGTACTCTTGGGTTGGTCAAAAATTGCCTCAGGTATAGGTTTTTCAATATGAAGACCATTACTAGGAGGAGGTGTGGATGCTGAGGGTTTATCAGATGAAACTTCATTAGGTTTCTTCTTTGGAGGGGGGTCATAACTATGTGCTCTTGTATTCAGATTAATTGTTTCACTGGACATCATTTTTACTTCATCAATTGATGAAGAAGGCCCATGCAAGGATTAATGATCAATCAATTGTTGTTGGGTGGGGAAAGGGTCTTTAAGAACTGCTGGGGTGGGTGAAATTTTCAAAAAATTGTTAACTACCTCACAACGAGGACATTCTTTGGTGAAATGATCACCTCCACAGATTAAGCAGGGATATTTTACATTTCTCTTACCTTTGGAATCAACATCAGGACTTGGTGATTTATTACCTTCTTGTTGATTATCAGGTTTTTTCTATTTATTCTTGCCTTTCTTTTTTCCACCCAAAGATTCAAGGATTAATGATCAATCAATTGTTGTTGGGTGGGGAGAGGGTCTTTAAGAACTACTGGGGTGGGTGAAATTTTCAAAAAAATGTTAACTACCTCACAACGAGGACATTCTTTGGTGAAATGATCACCTCCACAGATTAAGTAGGAATATTTTACATTTCTCTTACCTTTGGAATCGACATCAGGACTTGGTGATTTATTACCTTCCTGTTGATTATCAGGTTTTTTCTATTTATTCTTGCCTTTCTTTTTTCCACCCAAAGATTTAGCGGATTGGACCGCATTTACCTTAGGGGAAGTAACAAGAGAAGGTGTAGTTTTGGATGGTGGTGCTGGTTGACTTACTGGTGCGGTGGGTTGAGTTTGCTTCTTGATAGATTTTGCCACCATTTGCGTTTGAACTGAACCAAGGATGCCATCAACATGTGGTTCAGTTGTGGGTCTTGATGGATCAATTGTGGGATGAGGAGCATGGGGAATTAAGTCATACAGAGTACATGACTGGGATTAAACCAAGTCTAAGTGTTATGGAGGAAACTTCCTATGGATTGGGTTGTACCACAACAGACAAAGAAACCATAGAAATCAATCCCTTCCCCATATGAAAGAGAAATAACACATCTAACACTAAAGGATCTCGAATCATACCTTATTCTAGACGGTTGAAGTAGATCCCTGTTGAACTTTTTTCAATCTCGCTTGCGTTAGTAATTCACTCTCAACAACAATAAACAAGGCAATCATGCTATATAATATAGTGTTAGGCATGCTCTAGCATATATAATCAATAATGCATAAGCAATTAAACACATCCATGGATTCAATATTCATTTAAATGCACATATTTGGACATGAAAAGATATTTCTATTAATAAAATTAGAGATTACATAAGTGACAACCTCTTTCGGCACGTCTGCGAACCAGAGAAACTGAGTCCTCCACCTGGGCCTCCACCACCTCAATCCTCCATCTCTCGATAGCAATATCACAAGAAAAGGCAAGCTTGGGAAGGACACAAAGTGCTCCAAGGGACAAAGGGATGCAGACTCAAGTACAAGCAAGCTATGGCAACATTGAACTATAGTTTTCTTACTCTTCAATTCCCTTTCTTCAATGTATCCGAGGGGTTCCTTATATAGTGCTTCAATGGGGTAATGGAAGGTCAAATCCGAGCGATCTTGAGGCATATGGAAGGCCAAGAGACAAGTGATTCAGATCCACATCAAGGAAAACTCCAAAATTATTTGAGCTTATGCACACATCCCGATGTACGCGGGTTTAAGGGTAATATCCGCGTATATACACGAGAAAGGGATTAAAAGTCGCATACAACAAATAATAGGTGTTTTTAGGGATGATATTGGAAACACCAAAGGTACAATATTGGTCCATGGGGTCCAAAGAGTTTGCAGAGGGACAAGGAAGGCCATAAAAGTGTGATCAACCATGTGTGGTAAAATCAGCTGTAACAAATTCTCCCTAATGTGTGAGGTCAGAGGGGTAACATGATGGCCAAAATACATTATAAATCCATCCCAGAAGTGGAGTGATGAAGAACCAGGTGGAAGAACCAACCATCCATCAGTATAGTACAATAATCAATCTCTGCATATGACTGCAAATACATATACCAGTCCCAGATACATAAGAGTACAATGGCCATGAATAGGCATGATATACAAAATGTGACATGTGTGGTCATCGCCACATACAATATATAATAGATCAGAATTTCCATGATGAAGATATACAAAGGATCAATATCTCCATGAAAACTGAATATATACAATGGATCAAGATCTCCATAATGGATGAAGATATCTGACATACACTGGAATCAAGTCATGAGAGCTGAAATCTCATGAAAACTAGCATGATCAAGGAGGTAGCATATGTGGAATGCCACAAATCTAGAAAGTCTTCTACACAAACCACTACGAGTACATGTTATACTATGTGAATATAGGTGTCAAAGTCGAACATAGTAGTCCATCTTCTGATTACCGATCATTAATGTATACTGTTAATAGACGCGTGATCACCCGCTGATAATGAAAATGGGAATCAAGGTACTAGAGTGCAATCTAACAAGTGCAAATAGATGTGTTGAGGTCGAACACTTGAAAGAATCCATCGATCAAGGGACATTGATGTATTCCCAAAACTGTCGATGCCGAGAGAACCTACCACTGATGACTGTAAGTCTCAAGGAACTCAAATGACTCTAGAATACTATCCCAGAATAAATGATTTGAAGTCAATGGGGTGGAATCCGCTGGAAGGAGGGCATTAAGGCATCCCCCATCAACCAACACGAGGTACTCAATAATGCTGTATAATGTGGAAGGACAAGATGTGCACGAACTAGTAATATTACCGGGAATGGCCGACATGCAAAGTCAAGATAACTGAGGAATGGCCGACTCAGGCTTCAACTTCCTTCGAACAAGAGAATAAAGGCGAATGGTGACTGAGTGTAGGTAGCATAGACTCGATATAAAAAAACTAGGACATCTCTGCGACACAGGAGGCATCAACAAAGGCTCCATAGAGACTGGAAGCTTAACCAGTTGGTGGAGATAAACTCAGAGAAACGAGTATAGCTCCTAAAGTCAAACTACTAACCCAACCAACGGATGTGATATACAGTGCTCTATTCGAAGGTGACATGACTCAACTACTGCCAAAGATAACATCTTTTCCTGTCTGGCTTTTTGGTTTTTTGATTTTTTTGGACTTTTTTAGATATTTTGAAAAGTTTGAAAAAGAATAAAAGTGCTTTATAGTTACAAATCTAGGAGGAGGCAAGTGTAAAGGGGCAAACAAGCTAGTTCCAAGCAGTAGAGCATACCTATGCTCAATGCAAGGAAACATGTGCATGATAATGGTACTTGGGGGAAAGTATCCTCCCAGTAAAAAATGGGGAATCAAGCTGCAAAGGATATATAAAAAGGCTATGCTTGGCTAGACATGAGACAAGCTCAGGCTACATGGATGATAATCAAACTCAGGGAAGCCGACGTAAGGCCCAATAAGGCAAGAAAAACTCATGATAATGCAATTACAACTTGACATATACAAGGGAGTCTCGAGGAAATGGCCAGCATAAAGATCAAGAGAAGTATGAAGATCTTTCTTAAAGTCATGGCGGTACTATACAAAGGACTCCCACACCCTAAAGGAGAAATGTTAGCATGGGCACCAAATGCAAAACAAGATCTAATTAGGGTACCCATGTATGGTAAATCTCTACCATTCACAACATGTCACTTCTAAAAGCAGCAAGAAGGTTCCGTCACAAGATGGAATGGGTTCATACCTAAGGTTAAGATGAAACAGTCATAAGGTTATGCAAAGTGCAAACGGATGTAAAACCTAACCTATATGCCAGTTTAGACATAATACATGCAATAGGCACAAACGGGTCAAAGCCACGGTCAAACCACACTCAAAATGGATTCCTACAATATCAAATAAGTTCAAAAGATCCAAAACGGTCAAAAACTATAGAAAGTGGGTAAAAATTTCAAATTTTTTCTATAAATAGTGAAAAATTTAAAAATTTTCATACCATTTGAATTTTTTACCCAACATATTGGATTTGAGCTCAAAACTTTAGAAGCGAATTCCGGGAGCATCGTCCAGTGGAATCCCTCCCCGTTTGATCCAGGTAGATTCTCATGCTCTTCTCTTTCATTTTGATGCAATTTTTTTAAAATTTCATGGTCTATATAATTTTTTGAGCCATCCAAACTTATGCATTTCGGCCCATGTGGAAATCGGGCCTTTTTTCGCGTATAGGGCTGGCCATACACGGAAAATGCACTGAAATCCGTGTACATACACGGCTGTTTTGAAAACAGTCACGTACAAGGCCACGATAAAGGTTTTAAAGGGAAAAGACTGATCAAAAACTTGGTTTTTTTGTGCAGGATGGTGCTAGAGTGGAGAGAAAAAGAGCATGGTGATGTTGAGGAAGCTGTGCAAGGTGATATCATGGCTCAACAAGCATTACGTGCCTGTGGATTGTACAAGTTTTGGTGTCTTAGAAGCCTGAGGGCCAAACCAAGACTACTCCAGCTTCTGGTAGACTATTGGGATCCAGAGTCTGAAACATTTCAGATAGATGGGATGTCACTCAGCATTGAGGTTAAGGACATATATTTCATCACCTTTTTGTCTCGACGAGGGGAGATGCTGAACCTCCGATCTCGTGGGCCAGGAGGCGGGCTGACCATAGATGAGTACATAGCTGTGTACTGCTTTCCAGATACAAAAAAGGTTGGGATTCAAAGCCCAACAAACTCTATTCAGATTCTGGGGCTGAAAGCCATACTTTTGGCACTAGGAAGGATTGCAAGGTTGGCTTCACTCCACCAGGCCTCATGACCAATGATGTTCTATGCGGTAGAATGCATGCGATCTATATTGTATAACTGGAGTACTACTCTTCTAAGCAACATGAAACATCGACTCAGTGCCTACAAGATGGGTAGAGTGTGGAAATTTGGGTTCAGTAGTATACTGAGCATGTTTTTCTTTGAGCGGGTGCCAGGGCTAATCCCTAGGGTATAAATTGCTCTATGCAGAGTCTGGGATCCAGCCCAATGACGCTAGGTGAATGTCATGTGTAGACTGGGTGACGGTAGGGTGGTTAACCCCTACCTAACAGATTTCTTTCCCTGGTGGCAGTGACAGATCGTTGCCATAGATGACTACCCCTATGTAGGGATAGACTTCTACGGAGACCCAGATATGCCCCTACCACCAAGAGCAGCTTATGGTGACATAGGTAAAGAATCCCAAACCCAGTTTTTAAGTTTTGAATTATTTAATTTTTTTATGTTTTTGATATATGAACTCAAAATACATGTTTTTGGTGTGACAACACATAGTGGAAATCTGTCATGTATATGCATATGTAGGATCCTGGTCTATGAAACTAGAGTTCTCGGTTCGATCCCCAGTATGGTCGCCAATTCTATTATGGAGAAAACTTCCTATGGATTGGGGTGTACCACAAAAGACAGAGAAACTGTAGAAATCAATCCCTTCCCGATATGCAAGAGAAATAAAACATCTAACACTAAAGGATATCGAATCATACCTTATTCTGGACGGTTGAAGTAGATCCTTGTTGAGCTTTTTCCAATCCCTTTTGAGTTAGCAATTCACTCTCAACAACAGTAAACAAGGAAAGCATGCTATATAATATAGTGTTAGGCCTACTCTAGCATATATAATCAATAATGCATAAGCAATTAAACGCATCCATGGATTCAATATTCATTTAAGTGCACATCATTGGATAGAAAAAGTTATTTCTATTAATAAAATCAGAGATTACATAAGTGAAAACCTCTGCTGGCACGTCTGGGAACTAGAGAAATCGAGTCCTCCACTTGGGCCTCCACCACCTCAATCCTCCATCTCTCGATAGCAAGCTCACAAGAAAAGGCAAGCTTGGGAAGAACACAAAGTGCTCCAAGGGAAAAAGGGATGCAAACTCAAGTACAAGCTAGCTACGGCAACAATGGACTATAGTTTTCTTTCTCTTCAATTCCCCCTCTTCAATGTATCCAAGGGGTTCCTTATATACTGCTTCAATAGGGTAATTGAAGGTCAAATCTGAGCAATCTCAAGGCATATGGAAGGCCAAGAGACAAGTGATTCGGATCCACATCAAGGAAAACTCCAAAATTGTTTGGGCTTATGCACACATCCCGATGTATGTGGGTTTAACGGTAATATCTGTGTATATACGTGAGAAAGGGATTAAAAGTCATGTACAACAAATAATAGGTGTTTTTAGGGATGATCTTGGAAACATAAAAGGTACAATATTGGTCCATGGGGTCCAAAGAGTCTGCAGAGGGATAGGGAAGGCCATAAACGTGTGATCAAACATGTGTGGTAAAATCAGCTGTAACACTAAGTACTGAGCGCGGCTAATAGTTTGCTCCTCCGTAACAACACCTCCCATGGAAACATCTATAGAAATAGGGGGAAGAAAAGATTTTGTGAACCAATCAACAAGTAACTGGTCAGGAATAGGGGCCTTGATTAACCAACATCTTCATCTCCATTCATGGATGTTATCGGAGATATGTGTCAATGTAGTTTGTCGAAGTGAGGTTAACAAGTCAGTACCTATCTCATACCGGATTGGTAGTTGAAAATGGGTTAAAAATTCCATTGCTAAAGCATTGAAATCCGAGAAAGAGTGATGTGGTAGCTCTATATACCATTTTGCAACAATGCCTATGAGGGTTCTCTGAAATAGCCATAGACAGATTGAACCCTCCATCAGAGAATTTGATGAACACCATAGATGAAAAGTCATCACATGGTTCTGAGGATCTTCACCGGGTTTGCCGTCAAATTTTGGTATATCCGAATGTAATTTGACCGGAATGACTGTCTAGGTGGCATCGTGATGTATTGGATCATTTATCAATCTAGACAGATCTGGAAGATCTAATGTATCCAGAAATGGCAATTGTTGATTGGGTTGAGGATATTGGTAATGCTGGTATGGCATTTGCAGACCAGTAGGACCATAGGCAAATTGATAAATGGGCATAGATGATGCCCCCGAGGCTGGTTGGTTAGGTTGTTGGTTACTCGAAGGTCCTCCAAGTGGTGGGCCACCCAAGGGAGGTGGTCCTCTAGGTGGTGGTGGTGGTGGTTCTCCAGGAGGAGGTAATGGTGGTGGTCCTCCAGGTGGTGGACCCGCATAAGGTGGTCCTCCATGTGGTGGTCCTTCGGGTGGTGGGCCTCCATATGGTGGGCCTCTGGGTGAGGGTCCTCCAGATGGTGGTCCTCTAGGTGGTGGGCCTCCAGATGGTCCACCAAGTCCTATGGATCCTCTAGATCCTCCCGATCCTTCAAGTCCTCCAGGTCCTCCAGGTCCTCCCAGTCCTCTTGAGGGTCCTCCAGATGGTGGGCCTCCGGGTGGACCACCATAACCTCCAAAAATGTTTACAAAAGCTCCTCCATAAGATGGGACATTAGACCAATTTGGTTGTCCCCAAGGGACAAACACATTTCTAGGGTATGGAATTTTGGGAGAGACTATCGCCGATGGTGCTGGTTGATAAGCTTGGTGAACCGTAGGTGGTTGATTCCTAGGATAAGTATATCCCCAAGAAAGTAGAGTAACAGTATGTTGGACCCATGAGGATCCTACCTAACCAAAAGGAAGTACAACCGTAGTGTTATTATGGGGAGGAGTGTTTATTGCTAGTGGTACTATAGGTAAGTTTTGCCCCATACAAGAAACGGTCCCTCTAGTAGGTAATGGAACTTGTGGTGGGAAATGCCCCCAGGTGTAGACACTATCGGAGAAGCCAAAATGGATGGGGAGTTCTGACTGGGAGAGGGGGTCTAAACTGGATTTTGACTAGGAGCTGGGGTGTGGACTGGATTCTGAGTAACCAAATTTTGGGTTGATGATTTTGGAAGAAGAGCTACTTGAGGTGGTGACAGGGCATGATACCTAGATGGGGTTGTTCTTGAAGGATTGGGAAGAGGAGAAATACTTCTCCTCCTTGAATTTTCTACATTTTTTAACTCTTGTGTGCGTTCACTCCATTTTCCCAAATGCTCGATAGATCCTCAGAAAAACTCTTCTTTTGACGGAGCATTCTCAAGGCTTCTCCTTAAAGGGGAAAGTATAGATGGCTTCAGTTCAGTTGTAGTAGTTCCATAATCAGAAATAGACTGTCCTAGAGAGGTTCTCCAAAAAGGAACATTTGGACCATATTATGCTTCTACAACTTCATCGGGCGGGTGGTTGAATGTCTAGTTGGATGAGCCGGCTTGACCCTCCATCAAAAATCAAAGGGGGTGGGTCAGCTGCAGGAGGCAGTTGGACCAAAGGATTATCATAAATAGAGAAATATTCTCTAGTTTAAGTAGCTATAGTATTTTATATATGAGCATCATCATAAGCTGGTCGTTCCATGGTTTTACCTTCTTGTCCTTCCATGGGAGGAGGAGAGTCAGGCGGTAAACCCTGCAATCTACGAGAATGCCACCTCACAAATTGCTCAGCCAGGGTGGTGGCTGAAGTTTTCTACCCTAGGTCAACAAAGAAGAAATACACAGACAAACAAACCTACACAAGCTAAGGCTGCAAGCAAACTTAAATGACAGGATGGGCTTGTAATAACCCAAAAATTCATAAAAATTTAAAATTTTTAAAGTGACATAAAATGTCTTAGATCGGAGTTTAGTAACTGCTAGCGATTAGCGGAAAATGAAACAGTTTAACAAAATTTAAGGATTAGTTTCAAATACAGAAAAACTAATACAACTTTAGTTTTTATAAGTCATAGAAAGAGGACTTGCATTTAATTGCTGCTAGCTGTACTAATGATTTACTTTTGTCAGTAGGTGAGAAACCATGTTTGAAATTGGGGCTTACATAGCGCTCTACTAACTCAAATGGACTGCTGGTTCTTACAGGTTCAGCAGGTAAGCATATGATCAAGTAGGGTTTATTTAAAATTATGTCGAGAAAGTACTTCTCTAGCATGTTAAGATGCTAGTATGTGGAATGATTATTAAACTGCAAGTCTTCGATGAGGTACAGTAAATTTATTTCATTGTTTTGGATCTATGATAGTATTTGTTTCTAAACCAAAGTAACCTTTTATCCTAGACATAATCCATGCTATTTATAAGAATGAGTTCTTCCACAGTTTCTTCTGTCGTAAGATGATTAACTTTTATAAATTATAGTACCTATTCAACTAAATATTCTTATAGTGAGCATAGAGCTTATGATCTTGGCATATAATTACTTCGACTGTTCCATGATCTTACTACTATTGTCATGTTAAATACTCAAGTTTACTGCTCTTTATGTAAGAACATATTCTTATGTTTTTCAAAGGTAAAGTTTACAATGAAAGATTAGTTACTTAAGAGAAACTCTTTCCAAAGGTTAAACTTCAGTCTTCTTGAAGACTCCTTCCTTTATCAGCATCAAGTCTTTCTGTGGAGAAGTTTAGAGCTCTTCAGTTTATAAAATAAATCATAATATCATTATATTAACACTCTATTTATCCTTTACTAGTCATGTAACAATACCAAACTTATTTTATTTGTTGCAATTATGATTATCTTCTTACATAGCTAGTTGACAAGCTGTATTCTTAATCTCTAGATTATAACCACGATACAAGTGTTATTTGCAATATTACAAAACTATGTTGACTTAAGATTTAAAAGTATCAAGCTATACCCATCGACTTAATATATAACCTAAGGTAGTTGTATCTACCTATCAACTACTAGATGGAAATGAAACTAAAGGCAATATACATTATAAGATTTGCTCCTATAATATACTAATTCCAAGGCATAGTATAATATTATCGATGGCAAAGTTGACATGATGAGCAATCATATGGAATGTTATACTATGGTCGATAGCGAGATTTATATTATTGGCAATGATATGTTTTATATTTGAATGTGCAACATTGACAATAGAAATCGACCCACACTTGGTTAAATTTCTGGAAAGGCACGTGGACCAGCCTCCTCCATGCATTGGTTGACTTATAACGAAAGAAACCCTACTCCTTTGCATTTTTGCTCTGAGGGTTTTTCTTCCTGTAGGCTGTGCTGTGAGACTCCTTGTGGCCATGAGAGGCCTGCTCTTCCTTAAACTTTGGCACTAAATCCTGCATTACTGTAAACAGTGGTTTATGGTTTCGTGGTTGGTGTTTTCAGTTTCTTTTATGAGTTAAGGAAAACACAGTGTGAGTGGTTTAAAATTCTTTGCTTGGCTCGAAGCCTGTAAAAGGTTTTACCCTTGTGTTTGTCCATTCTTTTCCTTGGCATCGTGGAGTTTGAGACTGTCTCTTGCTTCCTCTGTCGCAAAGTTGGCTTAAAGGTTTGCTTGCTTCTCAGTTTAGTTCACTTGAGTTGATGATTGTTTTCTTCTCGGCTCCAATTTCTTCTTACTCACAGGTATACATTTTTACTCTGCTCACATTCCTTTTTTGCCAATGATTTACTAAGTTAGGGTTTCTTTATAAATTATGAACAGAGTTTAATTATTGTTTGGATTATGTTCTTGGAGGCTCCTGTTGACAGCTCCAAACTTTGAATGGAATGCAAGCTCGTGCTTCAGTGAACTTCGTGGGCTTCCAACTGGTAAGCCCCGGTCTCATCGTGGGTTCTCCCTGCTTACGATTTGGGTTGTTGGATGAAGGTTCGTGTGGTTGGAAACATGGCTTCGGAAAGATGTTTAGTTTGTTGATTATTATCCATGTTTTATTTGAAAACCCTTGCGGTGCTTCGCTGGGTAACAGAGGCTTTTGAAGCCATGATGTGTATGTGGTTTTGGTTAAGCAGTTTTAGACTTACATCTTAATGATGTAATGCTGTTATTTGAGATTATAAGAACCTCCTCTGAGTTGGAGATGTTAAGTGACCTTTGTCTCATTTTCTTCAGTTTTTCCTTTTTACATTTTAACTTCAAGAAAATGAAGACTATGAACTGGGTTTTGCTTAACCTGTTAGTAGTGTATTTTATTTACTGTTAATATAAAAGACTTATGTATATTGGTTTATTTAGCAAGCCGGGGTTTTGACCCATCACTTCTACAGGCTATAAGCCTACTTTTGATTAAGGATTTATATTGTAATGGTTAATAATTAATGGTTTATTTTGCTCAGGATTTACATATGTATCGTATTTATTAATTCTCTATATTTATAATTATTTTTAAGATCTGTTTAAAAGATATTGTTAATTTCTAGAACTCAGCTTTTAAGGGTTAAAAATAAATACTGTAAAACCCTACAGTTTATGAAATCCTTGTTTCTGGTTATAGTATTCTTGACTCTGTTTTTGAAAAATAGAATAATGAAAGATTATATGACTTACAGTTATAAGTATGATGCTAACTCTGTATGAAATGAAAAGATTCTAAACAGGTTCTCTTCTAGTTTTTAGTTAAGAAAAATACTTATGTTTTTAGTGCAATATACTTTAAAACTAGAGTAATATTGACTCACAATGATTTTTGTAAAAAATAAAAGGATTATAAAAGAATCCTTAGCTCCTAGATAAGACACACTCTGATCTGTGAAGTTAATATTTATAAACTATTTTATTATTTTCTTTTTACATGTTTTCTCAAATATTAGTTGTTTACTTTACTACTGTTAACTATAATATCTTTATTTTATATCAATATACTAATACTGAAATAATAATAATATTTACTATTTTCTTTATACTTGTGTTTCCATTTAGTTGGCCGAAGTAAAATAAGTGCCGAAAATACATAGCGCTGCTATTCAATGAAATTCATAGACATTGAAGTAAAATCTATTTACTATTCACATTCAAATAAAAGAATCATATCTATTGTTTACATTCCAATAAAAGAATCATTTCATTTACCTAAGACAATCCAACTGTGCTAGAGTACAACTTGAGTTCAGGTGTTGAGAAACACAGCTTGGAGATTTTACTTCTATCTATTTCATTTTTACATATCATTTCTATTTCTAGTAGAATCTATAACTTCATTGAATCTAACATTACACAACTACTTTTCATTCATAAACCCTAAAATACTAACATGCCTGTAGTAAATAAACTATGAATTACTTAACTAAAAACAATAAAATAAAATAGAACATGTTGAGGACAAGATGACAACAGCTTAAGGAGGTTGTTCCTCCCAACCAAACTCCTGGAGAGCACTCAAACAACACTTCCTCAGGACCCCCGAGCTTGTTCCTGGTCTTCTTGGCTAAGAACTAGGTGGAGAATGCAACTGTAAGACCTCTGTCACCTGACTAGTTCAATTACCTCAGTAATAAAAATCTGCTCTCAACAGTATGGTCTTTAGCTTAAAAGCTGCAACTAGATCAATCTCAGCAGTTATCCCCTCAAACACACTCCAGACTCCCCTCCATTGAATTTCTCTTGAGTAAAATTCATTCACCATGAATGAACACTTCTCTAGAATGAGCAGCCTCAGCTCTCTTCAATGGGAAATTTTATAGAGATGCCTAGGTCTTCTGGGTCAGTTTTCGTTAAATGAGCCACCTGCTCAGATTCCACTTTCTTGGGGAATCATGACCACAAATATAGGGAAGTTTCCACCTGCAACAGTTGAAAGTGCTTTGAGGATGCTGCCACTTGTGTTTGCTCTCCACCCAGTATCCTCCACCAATTGACTAGTAAACACTCTTTTAACAGCTTCCCTAAGCTGTTGTCTCCTCATTTATTTATTTATAAATAAAATATTCTGAATTTACATTAAATATTATTGACCCCACTGGGTCATCAATTACAACTTAGCATAAAATTTAACACAATGTTCCCCAAATATTATAAAATTGTTTTTACAAATTGGGGCATGTGACAGGGGTGAAGATAGCCGGTCTCTCACCAGGATTGTCAAGTTGTCGTAACTCGCGATATACCGCAGGGTCCAATAGTGAAGCGTGGCATGTTAGATTTTTATCATTCAAGCTAGCATTATATCAGGTTCTTTAACCGAGAGAATAACAAGCACAACAATCAAACACAAGAGACAATGAACACAATGTTTTTCCTTGGGGAAACCATAAAGGAGAAAACCCCACAACTTCCTCAGAGATAGAATCAACACCAAAATAAAAACCCCCAAAAAAGTAAGATGATCTCCCGACAACAATAGTCTCTTTATTTATAGTCCCAGCTACTTCTTCTCCCTCATCTATGCCCTACAACTGAGTGTGAGTGTGTGTGTGATAAATAGAGAGGCTCACTCTCTATTTATACTAATTCTTGACTTGACAATAACTCACTAGGGAAGAATTCTCTAGGAGATTCTAATAACCCTAGGGCCCCACAACTGCGGGGAATTTAACCCTTGATCAATAGGAGGGTTACCCAAAATGACTTGACATGACTTGTTTACATTATTGAATCTCCCGATAGGAACATCAGGGCATGACATGACTCAAATAAATTACAGACACTTCCCAGAATAAACATCGGGGTATAATACATAAGATATATAGATGAATACATTCCAAAGTTATAAATACATCAACACTCCCTCTTAACTAGGAAGGTATTCTCTCGACACAATTTGTTAGCACTGGTCTTCTTCTCTGTATGATCTAGATCATCATTGAGTTCTCATCATCTTCATCTTCAAGTCATCTTCATCTTGGATTTGGATCATCACTCGATCTGGATCATTATCACTGGATCATCACGGGGACATCATTACTAGATTAGGATCATCACTCGATCTGGATCATTATCACTGTATCTGGATCATCACTGCTGGATCATCATCACTGTATCTGGATCATCACTGCTGGATCATCATCACTAGATCTGGATCATCATTTCTGGATCATCATCACTAGATTTGGATCATCACTGGATCTGATCATCAATGGGTCATCATCATAGGTACTATCTCATGATTCTTCTCATCACAGGAAGTTCTACAGAGCCAGCCCTTTTTCATGTTGGTTATAGGCCTAACCTCCATGTAGGTCTCCTTTAGCGCTTATATCTGACCCTAAGTCAGAATGGCCCGCCCAGCACTCACATCTGACCATGATAAGAACAAATCCAACACCATGTCAGAAAGGCATAGCACTTACATTCACCAGCATTATAGGACACAAATACTATCATTTGTGAAAAGGCACGCCACTCACATCCATCAGCATGGTAGGACACACCTACTACCATCTGTGGAAAGGCACAACACTTACAATCACTAGCATGGTATGACACACCTACTACCATCTATGAAAATGCATGGCACTCACATCCACTAGCATGATAGGACACAATTACTATCATATGTGGAAAGGCACAACACTTACAGTCACCAGCATGATAGGACACAACTACTATCATCTGTGAAAAGGCACGACACTCACATCCACCAGCATGGTAGGACACACCTACTACCATTTGTGGAAAGTCACAACACTTACAATCACCAGCATGGTAGGACACACCTACTACCATCTGTGAAAAGTCTCAACACTAACATCCACCAGCATGATAGGACACAACTACTATCATCTGTGGAAATGCTCGGCACTCACATCCACCAACATGATAGGACACAACTACTATAATATGTGGAAAGGCACTGCACTTACATTTTATTATGTGGGAACCAATCCCACAGTCATATAAGAATGGCCCTCAGCCCTAGGCTGAGGATTCCTGGTAATTGACCAGGTGCCTCCATTCTCCTAGAGAATGGCCTTGTCACATGCCCCAATTTTGCAAGAACAATTTTATATCATTTGAGGAACAGTATGTTAAATTTTATGCTAAGTTGTAATTGATGACCCAGTGGGGTCAAGGATATTTAATGTAAATTCTGAATATTTTATTATAAATAAATAAAGGAGGAGACAACAGCTTAGGAGAGCTGTTAAAAGAGTGTTTACTGGTCAATTGGTGGAGGAGACTAGGTGAAGAGAAAACTGACATGTGGCAGCATCCTCAAACCACTTGCAACTGTTGTAGGTGGCAACCTCCCTAAATTTGTGGTCATGATTCCCCAAGAAAGTGGAATCAGAGCAGGTGGCTCAATTAATGAAAAACTGACTGAAAAGACCTAGGAAATATTTATAAAAATTCCCATTGAAGAGAGCCGAGGCTGCTCATTCTAGAGAAGTGATCATTCAGGTTGAATGAATGTACTTCAGAGAAATTCAATGGAAGGGGAATTTGGAAAGTGTTTGAGGGAATAACTGCTGATTGATCTAGTTGCAGCTTTTAAGCTGAAGATCATACTGCTGAGAGCATAGTGTTTTACTGAGGTATTGAACTAGTCAGTTGACAGAGGGTTCTACTGTTTGCATCTCCACCAGTTCTCAACCAAGAAGACCAGGAACAGGCTCGGGGGTCTTGAGGAAGCGTTGTTTGAGTGCTCTCCAGGAGTTTGGTAGGGAGGAACGACCTCCTAAAGCTGTTGTTGTCTTGTCCTCAACATGTTCTATGTTATTTATTTTACTGTCTTAGTTAAATAAATCTTAGTTTAGATGTTACATGAATACAATTAGTTCTAAGTTTGTAAATTGTTAAATTAAGTATTCTTATTAGACTATTAATAGAAATGAAAATGATTTAGGAAAATAATGAAATAGAAAGAATTTAAATTCTAATCTGTGTTTTTCCACACCTGTTTATAGGCTGTACTCTAGCACAGTTAGTTTGTTTAAGGTAAATGAAATAATCTGTGTAATGAAATGAGAATAGTAAATGTGAGTTCTACATCTATATGTAATTGAAAATAGAATTTATTTCAATGTTTACAGTACAATGAAAAGTAGTGTTATAGTTTATTCTTATTTACCGTTTAACTTAGTATAACTAAATAGAAACACAGGAAAAGAAAATAGTAAACTACACTAGAGTTACAGCAATAGAATACTGATACAAATAGAAGTTTTTAGGAGTTAATATCTAAGTATATAAACAAGTATTAACCCAACAGTATTTATTTTAAAACTATTAACTAAATCTTAAAACTATTACTTAATAAAAACCAGATTAGGGTTATATATATAAACCCTTTATTTATGATAAATAAACAGAGCTTCAGAGTTAACCTTATATTCCTTACAGAGCTCGGAATAATTCTAAGTTGCAGAATAGTAAATAAGAATAAATGTAAATATAAACATTAAATAAAATAAAACTAAGAATTACATATTTAGGAACTAATTATAATTAACAAACAGGCTTATAACCTGTGCAAGATAAACCCGAGGGTCGAAACCCTAATAAATAATCTATCAATTTATAAAATATTTAAATTTTACCCATTTACATTAATAACTTTGTAAATAAACTTAAGAAGAAGACTACAACTCATGCTCAGGACTGTTTACAGTCTTTTTCTTAAAATAAACATCTTTTATAAATAGTAAAATAATACATAATTTACAGGTTAATAGAATCTTAACAACACGAGATAGAGCTCCAAGATTTACAAAGTATTTCTTTATAAAACCAACTGTATTACATTGTCAGGCCGTAAGGCTAAAAAATTAACAAAAATACATATAACGGCTCAAGGCCGGTATTAACCAACATAAACAGCTAGGGTTTTAAAGTAAACTAGAGTGAACATCATTCGAAAACCTCTTAACCAATGAAGAAACCAAACCAAACTTCCAAACACGGTGTTTCTCCTTCAACAACCCTCATCGCAAGTAGGGAAAAACCTACATTTGAAATCAGGACTTACCGGTTGGGCTACGAGTCCACTGAAGCCGGCCATTGTTTTCTTTTCCACTGAAGCTCGAAGCTGTCATGGGTTCCTGCCAATAGCATGATACCGAATGTTATATTAATGCTCAACTTCTAAAAAGCCTTAACCCTAACTATAAAAATAACTTAACAAAGAGTTTCGATATTAAACCGAGTTGTCTTTACCTGTGAGCAAGAAGAGGATTTAAGCAACGAAGAAGTTGTCACTAGCTTAAGTAAATTATCCAGAGGAGTTTTTGAACCACTACGCCAACCCTGGAGGGAAGACGGGTCAACAAGCTTAAAAATTACACAAGCCGTGACAAGCCACGAGAAGAACCGAACTAAAACTATGGACAGGTCGAGAGCCAAACACATAAACAAGTAACCAGTCGTGCAGTAAGACTCACAACAATGAAGTTCTGGAACCTAAGACCAAGAAATGTGATTACAACAACAACTAACACAAGCCACAGAGAAATCAAGTAGAGGAACAACCTCTCATGGCCGCTAAGAAAACTGCATAGAGCAGCCCATAGGCCAACGAAACCCTCGGAGTAAGAATGATAGGTGAATAGGGTTTTCCAAACTTTTAAGTCACCAATGCATGGATGAGAGCAGACCACATGCCCTCCAAATATTTTAACCACGCAAGGGTTCAGTCTATAGTCAATCTACATTCCAATTATTCATTTTTTTATTGCAATGATCAAAACAAAACTATGCACACGACCTTGGAATGTATATATATGTTTGTTAATGAAAAACATAAACTATATCATGGTAAATGATGGTATCAAGTTTATGTTAATTGATAACCATGATTTTATAACGTTGACTTTTCTATTGGAACAATCCCAAAGTCGACCATACATTAAACTCATCCAAATAATAATTTGTATATTCACTTTGCAAAACAATTTTTATATATTTATGTATTATATGTAGCCCAAACTAGACTATTGGCAATCAATGGTTAAGGTTATTTAGAATTGCTTTTAATTAATTGTCATTTGACAATAGAGTAGAGGTGTTTTAAACCATATCAAATAAACAATGACAAGGCTCGACCTTAGTGTAAACCTTTACAAATAATGTCACTGTATGCTCGACTTGCCAATGACAATAATAATGAATCTTATCATTATTTACAAACTCAATTGTGCTTTTTGGTTCTAGCATAGTATAGGAACCTGTGTTATAATGTTTCACTTGAGATAGACCTTAGATTAGAAGTTCTAGGTAGTGAATCTACCGTAGTAGTTAGTATAAACTACAACTTATTATGAGTAAGGCAACATGATAATATTAATTTTACTATGGTGTAAACCATGCAAAAGGTTTATAAATTATGTGGTAGGTAGAATTCCATCTTGAGATGATGTATCCAGGCAAAGGAACCAAACTTATAATGCCATGGAAATTTCCAGGTGATAAGATCTCTATAGAATGCAAGTAACATTTAGATTGATACAATATAAAATAATGTGGTATTGTATGTTGTTACAATAATACATGCAGCAAGGTGATAATTTAAGTACTGGAGTTTATAATTGATGTTAGCATATGTACATAAAAACAACAGGTTAATAATCTTCGTGGCTAGTAAGTTAGAGACAAAATAGAAACATGTACTCTATTGGAAATCTTTACTATCAAGATTGATAGGAGTATTTTGATGAATAAAAGATAGTACTTTGAAACATAACTTTAGCGATATAAGCATGTTAAAATAGAAGTAAATGTATGACGAATAACTTGAGCTCTAATCTCACAATAAGTATCTTTTGTTCCACTAAGTATGATAAAGACAACGATCTTTATATCTGAACTTGAATACTGTCCGAGAAACAAAGTCTATAGAAGACAATTACGTTACCTCATTAGAGCTTGCTTTAGAACAATCAATTTATTTACTAGCATATTAACATGCAACATAATTACTTCTTTCTACATTATGAATTAAACTTCTACTTGATCGATCGTTACCTGTTGAACCTGTAAGAACCAGCAGTCCATTTGCGTTGGCATAACGCTAAGTAAGCCCAAGTTTTCAAAGATAGATTTCACTTACTTGCCAAAAAGTAAAATTATCAGTACAACTAGAAACAACTGAATACATGTCACATACATAACATATCAAAACTAAAATGGTATTAGTTTTTATGTGTTTGAAGTTAATCAATACATATTGCTAACTGTTTCATTTTTTCGCTAGCCGCTAGTAGTTATTAAACTGCGACTGTAGACATTCTATGTTACATTAAAAATTTTAAATTTTTGTGAAAATTCGGGGTTATGACATGTGGTATCGGAGCACAAGGTTCAAACAATAGGCCTTGATGAAGCTCAACTTGCTTATATGAAACCGTGTATTAAATCATTTTGCTGATGTTGTTTTCTTTTAATGTTATTCAACAGAGAAATTTGTTTCTGAGTTTAACAATAGGTATGGAAAGACTGGAGGAATATGCAAAAGAGGAATCTCCCTTTAATGAACAAGAAAACTTACAAAGAGACCCTATATAAGAATACACAACCACTAATTCCTCATAACTTTTACAAACAGTAAAAGAATTAAAATCTGAAATGGAATTTATTAAAAAAGAAAATGAGAGGATTCTGAGAGCTCATGAGGAGCTGAATCAGATCCTAACAGAAATATTTCAAACTAAGGGCAAGGGTAAAAGAGATGATTTAGAAGATATAAGTTACCAACATAAGTATAAAAAGATTAAATAGACTAAAAATGAAAGTAGCTCATCTTCTGAAGTGTTTGGTGATCAACGTAATTTTCATTCTACTAGTGATAGTAGTGAGGATAATGGCACTACACCAGAAAGAGAAAATATAAACCATATGAAGAAATTTCTTGAGAGTTTAAAAAGATCAAACCGCCAACCTTTAATGGGGAAACTGAGAAGGGGGAGGAAGTGGAATCTTGGTTATCTAGGATGAAGAAGTACTTTCAAATAAATAACTATTATAACCAATTAAAGGCTAGAATGGCTATCTATAATCTTTCAGGGAAAGCTGATATATGGTGGCAAGATTTAAAGAGAGTGAAAGGAATAAAAGAGAAGAACAGAAATTGGAGTACCTTCAAGAAGTACTTTAAAAAGAAATTTTTATCTGAATAGTACTATGAAGAAAGAGCTAAAGAATTCTATGAGCTTAAACTAGGTACAATGACTATGAAAAATTTGAACAATAAGTTTTAAGTCTGCTTAGGTATGTACCACACCTTGTAGATGAAAAACCAAAGGTACATCAGTTTCTTAGCTGTCTACCTTATCACATAAAATATAGGATTGAGTATGACAATCCAAAAACTATGGAAGAAGCTATGAGGAAAGCCAATTTCTGTTATGAACAGAATCGGAAAAAAGAGAGTATTGGCCAACTGGAAGGCCAAAAAGAATAATAATTATGATCAAAAGAAAAAGGAGTTTGTACCCAATCAGAATTCTAAAAATAATAAGGCTAGAAATTTTCCTAATAAGAATCTCCAAGGGAATAAGAATAATTCACCGAACAATCAGAACAATCAAAAGAGTAAAGAGTCTGCTAATAATTATGGTAATTACACGAAAATTTTTGAATGAAAAGAACCCATAAAGTGCTGGGAGTGTAATGGCCCACATTATGTCTCAGTCTGTCCTAATTGGAAAAAGACTATCAGTAATATCCATACAATATAGGAGGAGATGACTGTTGGAGATTTAGCGAGGACTATGCCCAGGATCAATGTAGCCTTGGAGAATCGACAAGAAGACTATCAAACTTCCATGGTGGAAGTAGAAAGTAAGATAAACCAAACACCCATAGCTATTTTAATTGATCCAAGAGCTAGTTTAAGTTATATTTCACCTAATTTGGTAGAAAAATGTAAGCTTCCTGTTGAAAAATTTGTAAGTTCTTGGTTGGTTCAGTTAGCTACTGGTGCAAAGAGGAAGGTAACTAGTTTTGTAAAGAATTGTGCAGTAGTTATGGATCAATTTGAAATTGTTGTAAAGCTTAATGTACTACCTCTGGGTCCTTATGACATACTAATTGGTATGGATTGGTTAGAACAACATAGGGTGATCTTAAACTGTTATGATAAAACCTTTACTGGTATAAATAAAGATGGAAAACCAATAAGCATAAAGGGAATCCCTATAAAAACAACTGTAAGGAATATTTCTGCTCTGCAGCTTAAGAGAGCTATTAGGAAAGGTTGTAAGGCTTATGCAGTAATAATAACTAATGAGGAAAATCTAAATAATATAGATAAATTAAAATTGGAGGATATACCAGTTTTAAAAGAGTATGCAGATGTATTTCCAGAAGAAATTTCGAGACTGCCTCCGAAAAGGGAACTAGATTTTACCATTGAGCTGGTACTTGGTGCAGTACCCAGCTCAAAGGCCCCTTATTAGATGAACATACTTGAACTTAATGAACTTAAATCACAATTAAAAAGAACTTATTGAAAAAAAATATATTCGACCCAGTGTGTCTCCCTCGAGGCACCTGTCATCTTCGTTAAGAAAAATGATGGAACTCTACGACTTTGCATAGATTACTGTCAGTTGAATAAGATGACTATTAAAAATATATACCCGTTGCCTCGCATAGATGATTTGTTTGATCAACTACATGGAGCTATAGTGTTTTCAAAAATTGATTTGCGGTCTGGATATCACCAAGTTAGGATCAAAGATGAAGATATTTTTAAGACAGCTTTTAGGAGTCGATATCGCCATTACGAGTTTGTTGTCATGCCATTCGGTCTTACTAAGACCCAACTGTTTTCATGTGTTTAATGAATAATGTAATGCATAAATATTTGGATAAGTTTGTGGTCGTGTTTATCGACAACATATTAATCTATTCGAAATCTGAAGAAGAACATAAAGAACATTTAAAAATAGTTTTGCAGGAGTTGCGAGATCATCAACTCTTTGCAAAGTTTAGTAAATGCGACTTCTTTAAGGATAAAATCCAGTACTTAGGGCATGTGGTGACTAAGGAAGGAATGGATCCCAAAAAGATAAAGGCAATTGAAGATTGGCCAGTTCCTAAAGACGTAACTGATGTTCGATCCTTCATGGGAATTACCGGTTATTACCGGAGGTTCATTGAAGGGTTTTCGAGAATCGCAAATCCAATAACCTCTTTGCAGAAGAAGGGAAAGAAATTTGATTGGAATCAGAAGTGCGAGGAGAGTTTTAAAAAGTTAAAAACATTATTAACCAGCGCACCTATTTTAAGAATAGTTGATCCAAATAAATATTTTGTAGTGTGTACTGATGCCTACAATGATGGTTTAGGAAGAGTATTGACTCAAGAAGGGCATGTTATCGCTTATGAATCTAGGAAATTAAAAATTCATGAAAATAATTACGCAACTTATGACTTGGAATTAGCTTCTATCATACATGCTCTAAAGATGTGGCGTCATCATTTAATTGGAAGAAAATTTATTCTAATGACAGATAATAAAGGACTAAAATATCTCCTAGATCAACCTAACCTAAATGCTAGAAAAGCTAGGTGGCAAGCTTTTCTAAGAGACTATGATTTTGAAATTCAGCACATTAAAGGGAAAGAAAATAAAGTTGCTGATGCATTAAGTAGAAATGCAAGGCTGAATTTTGCAGCAATTATCAGCACTTATACAACAGATCTGGAAGAACAACTTAAAGCAGGGTTAGAACTAGATGAAATTTACCAAAAATTACAAGCAAAAATGAAAGAAAATCCAACAGAAAGTTTAAGTAAAGGGTACAACTTGAATGAAAAATAATTTTTACTATATAAAGACAGAATGTATGTACCTAATGTACCTAAAGTTAAGTTATTAATTTTAGATGAAATCCATAAAAATCCATACTTAGGCCATCCCAGTTATCAGAAGACTATAACTATGTTAAGAAAAGAATATTTTTGGCCAAACATGAAGATTGAATTGGCATAATATATCGCTAGGTGTTTTGAATGTCAGCAAGTAAAAACTGAACATCAACACCCAGCTGGATTACTTTAGCCATTGCCCATTCCTAGCTGGAAATGAGAGATAATTAGTCTTGATTTTGTTACTGGACTGCCTAAAAATCAGAATTTAAATGACTCTATAATGGTAGTAGTTGATAAATTTAGTAAAGCAACCCATTTTATACCTGTAAAAACTACGTATAAAGCTGCAAACATAGCTGATATCTTTTTAAAGCAAAATTTTCAACTGCATGGGATACCGAAAGTTATAATCTCAGATAGAGACCTTAAATTTACAGGTAACTTTGGGAAATCTCTGTTTAAAGGATTAAATACTACACTAAATTTTAGTACTTCATTCCATCCTCAAACTGATGGACAGACTGAAAGAGTAAACCAAGTACTGGAAGATTTACTAAGAATGTATGTAAACGATTATCCAGGTAAATTGGAGGATTATTTGTACCTAGTGGAATTTGCTTATAATAATAATTATCAAGCTTTATCCAGATTTAGCCCTTTCGAAATCTTGTATGGAAGGAAGTGTAACACTCCTATCTCTTGGAGTAATCCGGTGGACAAGATTGTATTATGTCTTGAATTATTGAAAGAAATGGAAGAAATTGTAAAGCAAGTACAAGGTAATCTGAAAATTGCGCAAGATCAACAGAAAAGTCAAGCAGACCTTAAAAGAAATCCAAAAGAGTTTCAGGTAGGTGAACATGTGTTCATCAAGGTGAGACCCAAAAAGAGCTCTCTGAGGTTGGGTAGTTGTGAAAAACTAGCACCTCGTTACTGTGGTCCTTTTGAAATATTGTCCAGGATTGGAGAGGTAGCTTATCAGTTAGCCTTACCACCGAATTTAAGAGTTCATAATGTTTTTCACATTTCTGTATTAAAGAAATATGTTCATGATGCTACTCATGTTGTTAACTGGAATGATGTACAGGTGGAACTAGAAGGAGATTTTTTGGTGGAACCAGACTGTATCCTCGAGCGGAGGGAGATCACACATCGAAACCGCACCATTGGTCAGGTGAAGATGCAATGGAAGCACCTTAGTCGAGAGGAAGCCACCTGGGCATTGGAAATTCATATGCGGGATGCATATCCAATTCTGTTCCAGGGGAATTTTGAGGACGAGGAATAAATAACATCGAGGACGATGTTATAATTTAAGGGGGTGTGTATGTCACATGCCCCAATTTTGCAAAAACAATTTTATATTATTTGAGGAACAATATGTTAAATTTTATGCTAAGTTGTAATTGATGACCCAGTGGGGTCAAGGATATTTAATGTAAATTATGAATATTTTATTATAAATAAATAAAGGAGGAGACAACAGCTTAGGAGAGCTGTTAAAAGAGTGTTTACTGGTCAATTGGTGGAGGATATTGGGTGGAGATCAAACTAACATGTGGCAGCATCCTCAAACCACTTCCAACTATTGTAGGTGGCAACCTCCCTACATTTGTGGTCATGATTCCCCAAGAAAGTGCAATCAGAGCAGGTGGCTCAATTAATGAAAAACTGACCCAAAAGACCTAGGCAATCTTTATAAAAATTCCCATTGAAGAGAGCTGAGGCTGCTCATTCTAGAGAAGTGACCATTCAGGGTGAATGAATGTACTTCAGAGAAATTCAATTGAAGGGAAATCTGGAAAGTGTTTAAGGGGATAAATGTTGATTGATCTAGTTGTAACTTTTAAGCTGAAGAGCATACTGCTAAGAGTAGAGTGTTTTACTAAGGTATTGAACTAGTTAGTTAATAGAGGGTTCTACTATTTGCATCTCCACCAGTTCTTAGCCAAGAAGACTAGGAACATGCTCAGGGGTCCTGAGGAAGCGTTGTTTGAGTGCTCTCCAAGAGTTTGGTAGGGAGGAATGACCTCCTAAAGTTGTTTTCGTCTTGTCCTCAACAGGTTCTATGTTATTTATTTTACTGTCTTAGTTAAATAAATCTTAGTTTAGATGTTACATGAATGCAATTAGTTCTAAGTTTGTAAATTGTTAAGTTAAGTATTCTTATTAGACTATTAATAGAAATGAAAATGATTTAGGAAAATAATGAAATAGAATGAATTTAAATTCTAATATGTGTTTTTCCACACTTGGTTACAGGCTGTACTCTAGCACAGTTAGTTTGTTTAAGGTAAATGAAATAATCTGTGTAATGAAATGAGAATAGTAAATGTGAGTTCTGCATCTGTATGTAATTGAAAATAGAATTTATTTCAATGTTTACAGTACAATGAAAAGTAGTGTTATAGTTTATTCTTATTTACTGTTTAACTTAGTATAACTAAATAGAAATGCAGGAAAAGAAAATAGTAAACTACACTATAGTTACAGCAATAGAATACTGATACAAATAGAAGTTTTTAGGAGTTAATATCTAAGTATATAAACAAGTATTAACCCAGTAGTATTTATTTTAAAACTATTAAATAAATCTTAAAACTATTACTTAATAAAAACCAGATTAGGGTTATATATAAACCCTTTATTTATGATAAATAAACAGAGCTTCAGAGTTAACCTTATATTCCTTACAGAGCTCAGAATAATTCTAAGTTGCAAAATAGTAAATAAGAATAAATGTAAATATAAACATTAAATAAAATAAAACTAAGAATTACATATTTAGGAACTAATTATGATTAACAAACATGCTTATAACCTGTGCAAGATAAACCTAAGGGTCGAAACCCTAATAAAGAATCTATCCATTTATAAAATATTTAAGTTTTACCCATTTACATTGATAACTTTGTAAATAAAATTAAGAAGAAGACTACAATTCATGCTCAGGACTATTTATAGTCTTTTTCTTAAAATAAACATCTTTTATAAACAATAAAATAAGACATAATTAACAGGTTAATAGAATATTAACAACACGAGGCAGAGCTGCAAGATTTACAAAGTATTTCTTTATAAAACCAACTATATTACATTGTGAGGCCATAAGGCTAAAAACTTAACAAAAATACATATCATGGCTCAAGGCCGGTATTACCCAGCATAAACAGCTAGGGTTTTAAAGTAAACTAGAGTGAACATCATTCTAAAACCTCTTAACTAACGAAGGAACCGAAACAAACTTCCAAACACGGTGTTTCTCCTTCAACAACCCTCATCGCAAGTAGGGAAAAACCCACATTTGAAATCAGGGCTTACCGTTGGGCTATGAGTCCACTGAAGCCGACCATTGTTTTCTTTTCCACTGAAGCTCGAAGATGTCATGGGTTCCTGCCAATAGCACGATACTGAATGTTATATTAATGCTCAACTTCTAAAAAGCTTAAACCCTAACTATAAAAATAACTTAACAAAGAGTTTCAATATTAAATTGAGTTGTCTTTACCTGTGAGGAAGAAGAGGATTAGAGCAACAAATAAGCAATCACCAGCTTAAGTAAATTATCTAGAGGATTTTTCGAACCACTACGCCAACCCTAGAGGGAAGATGGGTCAACAAGCTTAAAAATTACACAAGCCGTGATAAGCCACAAGAAGAACTGAACTAAAACTATGGACAGGCCGAGAGCCAAACACATAAACAAGTAACCACTCGCACAGTAAGGCTCACAACAATGAAGTTCTAGAACCTAAGATCGAGAAATGTGACAACAACAACAACTAACACAAGCCACAGAGCAGGCAAGCAGAGGAACAACCTCTCATGGCCGCCAAGAAAATCGCACAGAGCAGCCTGCAGGCCAGCGAAACCCTCAGAGTAAGAATGATAGGTGAATAGGATTTTCCAGCCTTTTAAGTCACCAATGCATGGATGAGAGCAGACCACGTGCCCTCCAAATCTTTTAGCCACGCAAGGGTTCAGTCTATCGTCAATCTGCGTTCCAATTATTCATTTTGTTATTGCAATGATCAAAACAAAACTATGCATATGACCTTGGAATGTATATATATGTTCGTTAATGAAAAACATAAACTATATCATGGTAAACGACGGTATCAAGTTTATGTTAATTGATAACCATGATTTTATAACGTTGACTTTGCTATTGGAACAATCCCAAAGTCGACCATACAATAAACTCATCCAAATAATAATTTGTATATTCACTTTGCAAAACGATTTTTATATATTTATATATTATATGCAGCTCAAACTAGACTATTGGCAAACAATGGTTAAGGTTAGTTAGAATTGTTTTTAATTAATTGTCATTTGACTATAGAGTAGAGGTGTTTTAAACCATATCAAATAAACAATGATAAGGCTCGACCTTAGTGTAAACCTTTACAAATAATGTTTTGTATGCTCGACTTTCCAATGACAATAATAATGAATATTATCATTATTTACAAAGTCAATTGTGCTTTTTGGTTCTAGCATAGTATAGGAACCTTTGTTATAATGTTTCACTTGAGATAGACCTTAGATTAGAAGTTCTAGGTAGTGAATCTACCATAGTAGTTAGTATAAACTACAACTTATTATGAGTAAGGCAACATGATAATAGTAATTTTACTATGGTGTAAACCATGCAAAAGGTTTATAAATTATGGTAATATCACTGATAATGTATTTACCTGTGATTCAAATCTTATAAAAGTGGTGGTAGGTAGAATTCCATCTTGAGATGATGTATCTAGGTAAAGGAACCAAACTTATAATGCCATGGAAATTTCCAGGTAATAAGATCTCTACAGAATGCAAGTAACATTTAGATTGATACAATATAAAATAATGTGGTATTGTATGTTGTTACAATAATACATGCAGCAAGGTGATAATTTAAGTACTAGATTTTATAATTGATGTTAGCATATGTACATAAAAACAACAGGTTAATAATCTCCGTGGCTAGTAAGTTAGAGACAAAATTGAAACATGTACTCTATTGGAAATATTTACTATCAATATAGGAGTATTTTCATGAATAAAAGACAGTAATTTGAAACATAACTTTAGCGATATAAGCATGTTAAAATAGAAGTAAATGTATGACGAATAACTTGAGCTCTAAGCTCACAATAAGTATCTTTTGTTCCACTAAGTATGATAAATACAACGATCTTTATATCTAAACTTGAATATTGTCTGAGAAATAAAGTCTATAGAAGACAATTACGTTACCTCATCAGAGCTTGCTTTAGAAAAATCAGTTTATTTACTAGCATATTAACATGCAACAAAATTACTTCTTGCTACCTTATGAATTAAACTTATACTTGATTGATCGTTACTTGTTGAACCTGTAAGAACCAACAGTCCATCTACGTTAGCATAACACTAAGTAAGCCCAAGTTTTCAAACATAGA
The DNA here is from genome assembly GCA_001517045.1 of Pseudotsuga menziesii. Lineage (NCBI taxonomy): Eukaryota > Viridiplantae > Streptophyta > Pinopsida > Pinales > Pinaceae > Pseudotsuga > Pseudotsuga menziesii. The sequence continues at coordinate 572,062 of LPNX010177341.1, forward strand.
TTTCACCTACTTGCCAAAAAGTAAAATTATCATTACAACTAGAAACAACTGAATATAGGTCACATACATAACATATCAAAGTTAAAATGGTATTAGTTTTTATGTGTTTGAAGTTAATCAATACATATTGCTAACTGTTTCATTTTTCTACTAGCCTTTAGTAGTTATTAAACTGCGACTGTAGACATTTTATGTTACATTAAAATTTTTAAATTTTTGTGAAAATTTGGGGTTATGACAGGCCTTCAACACTTATATCTGATCATGTGGGAACACATCCCTCAATAACATTAGAATGGCCCTACACTTATATTTGATCATGTGAGAACACATCCCGCAATTATATCTTAATGGCCCTCAGCTCTAGTTTGAGTATTCCTGGTAACTGACTAGGTACCTCCATTCAGAGAATGGAATTCAACACTTAGATCTGATCATGTAGGAACCAATCCTACAGTCACATCAGAATGGCTAAGCACTCATATCTGACATGGAAGGAACCAATCTTCTCACCATGACATAATGGCTCAGCCCTTACATCTGACCATGGAAGGAACCAATCCTCTCACCATGTTAGAATGGCTTATAGAATCATCACTTCCCCTTAGGAAAACTTGATCTAGAGAACAACAAGCTTCTCCCCAAAGTACTCAAACTTCACTCTGGCCAATGGCTTCATCAACACATCAGCTATCTGTTCGTTCGTTGCAACATACTGGAGCTTCACTACTCCTCTATGCACCATATCCCTGATATAGTGATATTTGATATCAATATTCTTTGGCTTGTCATGAAACACTGGGTTCTCCAACAACTTCACACAACTCTGGTTGATGCAATATATACAAGTAGCATCCAACTAGGGATCAAATAAATTAGACAGTAGCTTCCTCAGACATACTGCCTCACAACTAGCTGAACAAGCTGTGACATACTCTGCTTCAGCTGTACTCAGTGCCATACAAGACTATTTCCTGCTAAACCAAGAGATCACACCTAATCCCATATTGAAGTAGCACCCTGAAGTGCTCTTCCTATAGATGGCACTTCCTACCCAATCTGAATCAACATAACCCTCCAGGTTAATCTTCTGATTCGCCTCATATTTGAGCCCATAATCAACTGTACCCCTCAGGTACCTCAGAATATGCTTTGTAGCAATCAAGTGAACGTGTCTCAGATCTGTTAAGAATTGGCTCAAGGTGTTCACAGTAAAGCAAATATTCGGTCTTGTATTTGTTAGGTACATCAAGGACCCAATCATCTGATGATACATCGTAGCATCAACCGATTCTGATGAAGCATTGCTCAATAGCTTCAGGTTCGATGCCATGGGTGTGGTCATGGCCTTGCAGTCCATCATCTTGAATCTATTCAGGATCTCTACTGCACACTTCCCTTGTCCGAGGAAGATTCCATCCACATTCTGCCACACCTCCATGTCTAGAAAATAGTGCATCATACCCAAGTATTTCATTTCAAACTCGGTAGCAAGCTTCCTCTTTGTATCAACAATAAAACCATCCATACCTGTTACAAACAGATCATCTACATACAGTAGGAGTATCACTGGGTTACCATCTTCAACCTTGTAGTAAAGGTTGGAATCTGCTTTACTCTTGGTAAAGCCCAAATTGGATAAAAAGCTGTCAATTCTGCCGTACCATGTCCTGGTTGTCTTTTTCAAACTGTATAGGGATTTCTTCAATTTACACACATGAGATTCCTTGTCATGTGTCTCAAAACCGAGTGGCTTCTCCACATACACTTCCTCTTCCACTACACCATTCAAGAAAGTAGTCTTAACATCCATCTGGTGTATCTTCCATTTCATCACTACAACCAGAGCAAGTACTGATCTGATGGAAGTGCATTTGGCTAGAAGTGCAAAATTTTATTCATAATCAATTCCTTCTTTCTGGGAGAAGCCATGAGCCACAAATCTTGCTTTATATTTCTCTATGCTACCATCTGAATCATGCTTGATCTTGTAGATCCATTTGGAAGTTACAACAGACTTCCCTTCTGGTCTTGGGACAATATCCTAGACATCATTCTTCATGATTGATTGATACTCTTTGATCATAGCATCCTTCCATCCTTTCCTTTTTGCCGCTTCTTCATAGTTGGAAGGTTCTTTATCGATGAAGTCAGATAATAAGGCTACATACCCAGAGCATGACCTGGTCCTTTTTCTTTCTTTGTGATTTTCTTCTGGATCCCCATATCTTTCTACACCTTGGATAGATTCTTGTACCCAAGAAGGTTTCCTCTTATGAGGATTCTTCTCCTGAGGTGGCGTTGAGGCCTGAAAATCGTAGGTAACAAAAGTTAGGGAATCCATCTGGTTTACGGTCCGGCTACCGTAGGTCAAGTAACAATTAAAATGTTTTACTGGTTATAACCCGGTCCACCGTGTATATTTTTAGTTTTTTGATGTTTAAGGTATGATATGCAAGTGACTAACTAAAATGCAGATGATAGAGATAACAAGGAGGGTCACAATGTGATGCGCGGGTTCTTACCTCTCGTCTTACCTCTCTTGCATCTAAATCACGAACAAGAAGAAACTAACTAAGACTCATTAACCTATCCCTAGGGAGAAAAACTATCATTAATGATGAGAAATGTACTGTAGTGCATGCATAAAGAAAAATCATAGATAGCTATTAATATTTTCAGAACACATGAACATCAATAAAAATATAAACAACAAGATAGCTTATTGTTAATTAAAACCTTCATTACTTAATGTGGAAATTTCATAGAATAAACCAGAGTACATTCATAACATGAAAAGAAATTCAATGAGTTAGAACAATCTCACAGTTAATGGAAACAAGCTGAAAAGAAATGGTTCATATTCAGCTGGTCCATAGAAAACATTTGAAAAAAATCCACAGCACTTTCTCTGGTAGAAACATGTGACTCTTTATTGTAAAAGGAAATAGTTCTTCTTACAATATTCTTTCAAGATAGTCTGAAAAAAAAGGTCCCCTTACATCTAAAACTCTCCTATATTTATACAAAAAACCCAAAACTCTTGGGCTACCCTTCATTGTCTTTTGAGCTTCCCCCACCTTTCATTTTCCAAAAAATTGTCTCGTAGCTTGTGCACATAATTAATTACAATATATTACATTTCAAATCAAAATTTTCAAAACACTTTATGAATAAGGGTCAGCTTGCTCGCTGATGTACTTCTTCCATGCATGGGCATCTGCTGCTATGCCTTCAAATCTGGAAGGATCAAGAAATCGAATATTAATGTCATATTTAGCAGCTTGGGTTCTTACCCATCTATCCTGGTAGGAATTAGGCACAACTGGTATTCTAGTAGATGTATGCTCACTACTGGCTGTGCCACCGCATTCTTCAAGATCCATTCATATAGGTCTTTGACCTACTCGATTTCTTGCTCATCCTCCTGATACATGTCCTGAATATGTTTTAGAAGCAATTCGTGCTACGGTAGCACATCCAATATTTTTCATGCTATGATTTTAGCATCCAACAATTTTTTTACCTCACTTTGAATTAGAGGTTCCAGCTTAGGATGCATCTTCCTCAAAGGCTGTTCGTAAGGCTTGATTCCACCTTTAATTGAGATAACATGTTGTATGATCTTCGTGTCATAAGTTTTAAGCTCTTCATAGGTCCAAGCAAACACATCTTTGTACTACTTGAAAAGACCGATGAACTTACTTCTTTCGCCTGGAGAACAACACTTCCCCAAATTTACATATTTGGGTTCAGCTTCAGCCCCCAAATTTATTAGCTTGAATTGTAAGGATGAGCTATGGGTCTTGACATTTGCTGGCTTTCTGAATTTGTTATCTAAATCAAACATTTGTTCCAAGGCTCTGACTCCTTTAGGAATAAATTTCTTGAATTTTAAATCTGCTTGATGTTCTTCATCATCTATTATTGCTCCTTTGAAAGTATCATCATTCATCAAACACTCCAAAATTTGCTGATCATCGTCAAAAACCCGTAGATTTGTGATCATATCTGGAACATAAGGCCTGGAAAGTAATTCAATAGAGCATCTATTATTTGAAGGTGCTATCCTTGCAGCTAAGGTAGCAAGTAAATCAGCTGCTGCATTCTTTAATCTAGGAATGGACACAATATTGAATGTACGAAAATTTATAAACAAATCCCAAACTTCATTTTGGTAAGCTTTCAAATGTGCTGAAATACAGTGTATCTTATTCCGAATTTGCTTAATAACGATTTCAAAATCTCCATATACTTTCAAATTTTTTACTTTCAGTTCTATTGCTTTTTTAAGTCCCTGAACTAGTGCTTCGTATTTGGCTATGTTATTTGTGCATTCGAATTCTAACCTATAAGAAAGAAAATGTTGTTTTTTGTTTTTTTGTTTTTTTGTTTTTTTCTGGATCAATCAGGATACACCCAACTCTTGATCCTACCAATGTTTTAGAAACATCAAAATAAAGAGTCAAAAAGCTATCTACCTCTACTAAATTTGAATTACAGACTACATCTGAAACTAGATCTACTATATTACAGTCAATCTCATCAGCCCATGAAAATTGAAGGAGATCGAGCTGGGTGTCAGGTATATTGTTGGATTCTTTAGCTTGGTAATTTCCTGGTTCCAATTCAATGAAATAATTTCCCAATACAGAGTTTACTGGTTCATTGTTTCCCTCTAACTGAGTGACATTGTATTTCTTTTGAGGCTCTCTTAACACTTTTATATGATTTGGACTTCCCTTATGAGGAAACCATAGATGTGACCAATCTGATACAAAATATCCTTCTAACCTCGTCGACCAGTCTCGACTCAAAACCAATCCATAAGCATCTGGTATGTCTGATACTACAATGTCGATGTACTGACGTACCCTCTCATATGCGAATAAGCGAATCAAAACATCCTCCATTTCTCCTATTACTTTTACAGTTGTCCTGTCTAATTAAAGAACTTGCCAAGTAGATGGTTTAGGTTGACCATTGATTTTCTTGCAGACTGAAAGTGGCATAACGTTGACTAATGCTCCTGAGTCCACTAAAAAATTATGCACATTATAGTTGAAAATTTCAAAATTTAGGAGAAATGCTGGAGTTTTATACTTAGATTTCCCTCCTAAACTTGCCTCACTAATTTCTTCCTCAGGTTGGTTGTCATTGGGAGGCTCTTCTTCTGGTATCTCAAGTGCTTTTAAAAGATTCTCTTTTTGCTGAGGTAAATTACACATTTAAAACAATGAGATATTTGCTTTAGATTTTTTAATGTCTTCCATAATATCATATCCCATCTCAGGTTCTTTGATATTCTTCTTGACATTATCAATCTTAACTTCAACAGGCTTAAGATGTGTGTTGATTTTCTTCGGATATTGACTTGAAATGGAAAATTAATGTATTTTAATAGTTGTAGTGTTTTTCTATATCTTCTTCATGTTTTCTTGAAGTTTCTTAATCTTAGGAAGTATTGACTTATCTTCTTGTATGAGACTCTAACTTCTTGTTGTTACATTGGTTTATGGTGTTTCCCCTTGTATCAGAAAATCTTCTTCTTCTGTATCAAACATAGAGACACAATCCCATAAAAATAAAGTATATTCCTCTTGTTTTTCCGTATGTGCATTATCCTTTTCTTCCTCCTTACCAGTTTCTGTCAGTTTGGAGTCCAATAATTGATTCATTACTAATGTCATAGAATTAATCCATTGTGGGCAATTCTTCTCAGAATGAGGTTGCTGGTGAAAAGTACAAAAATTATCCATGCCTACATCGGTTAAATTCATTGCTGCAGGACTGTGTGGAGGAGGTTTAGGTTGACTGTTGTCTTCCCTTTTTTTATAATAAGGCTTATAAAAAAAGGTTTCTTGTGATCGCTTATCCTTAGGTTTCTTGTGATCGCTTATCCTTAGGTTTAGTCAGTAATAAAGGTTTCTTGTTTCCAAAAGTCTTTTCTTCTGACTGCACAGGGCAATTTTCTATACTCTCTATCTCCGCCTCTACCTTCTTAGCTTCTTCATAGGTTTTTGCTAATGTAGGTCTCACTGATCTCTTGGCAAACATGGCTAGATCGGGCCCAAGAGTTGAGGTATAGTATTCAATTAGAGCATTTTCAGATGGCTTATCAGCTGCAGTGAAATTATTTAGGTAAGCAACAAATATTTGAGTGAAATTATGCATTCTTTCTTTCCTTTCTTTCTTTAGAGCACATAACCCTTTCATTAAAGCTGCATGAGTTTTTTGGATTGCATATTTACTTCTAAACATTCTCTCAAAGGTGTTCCAATCCGTGATTGAATTTTCAGGAAGGGAAAAATACCATGAGGATGCTTTTCCTTTCGGGGTGTGGGGAAACAATCTACAAACCACATCTTCATGTTCTCCAGCTCGTAGTCCTTCCACAACCAAGTAAAAACTCTTCAAATGATCATCTACCATAATTCCTTCACTTGGTTCAAACTTAGGCAACATCTTATCAAAAGCCCGAGGCAAATCATGCAAGGGAGGTGTCAAATTTAAAGGTGACCTAGCCCTCCAAGAAGGTTGTGGAGGTGGTTGGTTTGCATTTACATTAACCATGATTCTGAGTGGAGAATGAGGTTGTGACTGAATAGGGGTCTGGAAAGGTGAACAGTAAGGTGAATCCGGATCCAAATGATTTAAAGGTTGGTCAACTTCCTGTAAGGTTGCTCCTACTAGTTCTTCAAGATCTTCTACCAATACTGATTTTTCTAATTGAGGGCGATATTTCTTCTGATACTCTCTTCTAGGTAGGATAGAGATAATAGGTAATCCTCCAATATTTTTTGCATATGCCCTGGTAATTCTTCTTAAATCATCAACCACTTTGTTATCAATAGGATACAAATACCCTTTCTCTTTATCTTCAGGAGTGGGTTTGTGAAGCAAACTATTTTTAGAACTGTCACCGGTGGAGTGATTTCAAGGAAGCGAGCTTCCTCGACTAGCCATGCACTGGTGGCCCTCCTTCTAGTGCCAAAAACTATTGAGGCCTGAAAAATTGCAGGTAACAACAGTTAGGGATTCTCCCCAATAAGCGTTCCCAATTAGCCTGTTATTGCGTGATATGGGGAATCCGTCCAGTTTACGGTCCGGCTACCATAGGTCAAGTAACAATTAAAGTGTTTTACGAGTTAAGGCTTTGTCCACCATGTATATTTTTAGTTTTTTGATGTTTAAGGTATGATATGTAAGTGCCTCAATAAAATGCAGATGATAGAGATAATGAGGAGGGTCACAATGTGATGCACAGGTTCTTACCTCTCTCGCATCTAAATCACAAACATCAAGAAACTAACTAACACTTATTAACCTATCCCTAGGGAGCAAAATTATCATTAATGATGAGCAATGTACTGTAGTGCATGCATAAAGAAAAATCACAGATAGCTGTTAATATTTTCAGAACACATGAACATCAATAAAAATATAAACAACAAGATAGCTTATTGTTAATTAAAACCTTCATTACTCAATGTGGAAATTTCACAGAATAAACCATAGTACATTCATAACATGAAAATAAATTCAATGAGTTAGAATGATCTCACAGTTAATGGAAACAAGCTGAAAAGAAATAGTTCATATTCAACTGGTCCATAGCAAACATTTGAAAAATATCCATAACACTTTCTCCAGCAGAAACATGTGACTCTTTATTGTAAAAGGAAATAGTTCTTCTTACATATTCTCTCAACATAGTCTAGAAAAAAAGGTGCCCTTACATCTAAAACTCTCCTATATTTATACAAAAAAAACCAAAACTCTTGGGCTGCCCTTCATTGTATTTTGTGCTTCCCTAACCTTTCATTTTCCAAAATTTTGTCTCGTAGCTTGTGCACATAATTAATTACAATATATTACATTTCAAATCAAAATTTTCAAAACACTTTATGAGGAAGGGCTAGCTTGCTCACTGATGTACTTCTTCCATGCATGAGCATCTGCTGCTATGCCTTCAAATTTGGAAGGCTCAAGAAATCGAATATTAATCTCATATTTAGCATCTTGGGTTTTTACCCCCTCTATCCTGGCAGGACTCAGGCGCAGCTAGTCTTCTAGTAGATGTATTCTCAGTGCTGACTGTGCCACCGCATTCTTCAAGATCCATTCATCTAGGTCTTTGACTTGCTGGATTTCTTGCTCATCCTCCTGATACCTATCCTGAGGATGTTTTAGAAACAATTCCTGCTCTGTTAGCACATCCAATATTTTTTACCCAGAAGTATGGCATCAATTGTATGTAAAAATAACTCTCCTGGAATATTTAGCACATGCTCCCTTTGTCTTCTTCACGGTTTTCTTGAACTCTTCTGCTACATTAATCACGAATTCTAGTAAATCATAATCCTGTTTTAAAATCTGTTGATCCTTTACTGCTAACTCCGCGGGAGATTGCTTATTTGTTTCTGCCCAGATCATTCTTCCTGTTAGAATCTCCAAAATATCCTGAGATCTCTCCAAAAAGTATGAAGTAGTGTCTATAATTACCTCTAGTCTGGTGTCTATATGTAAAATTTTACACCTTTCGTCTTCTATGCGTATCTGTTGTTGGTTAATATTCTTTCTTTGAGTCAGAACGTGTTCTTTCAAAGGATAAATGTCAGTTTTCTGCTCCACAACATCCTTAAGTGATGCGGTCAATGAAGTGTTTTGCTCTTCTAAGGCTGCCACCTGCATTTGATACTGCTTCTCTTTTTCCTCTGTGGTATCCTTCTCCATTTGTAACTGAGTAACCTTGCTTTGCAACTTGTTCTTCTCTGCACTTAAATTCTCATATGATACCTGAAGATCATCCCTTTCAGTTTTTAACATTTTATGTTCTAGCTGTAGCTTTTGTAATTTAGCTAAGCTATCCTGAGCATTATTTTCTGTTTTATTTGCAGATATTTCTAAAGCATTCTTGTCCGCTTGCAGAGTCTAGAATTCTGTTCTCAAAGTCTTAACCTCACTCATCATATCTTCATACTTCCTTTTCAGCTTTTGACCCTCATCTCTTTCCTTCTTTAGAGTTTCTTTCAATTGGGTCGCATTCTTTTGTGATTCTTGTAGATCGGTCATGAGTCTATCCACGTTGTCTTCCATTGCTAAGGTTAATGCTACCCCAGCTATCGCTATCAACCGCGGATCTTTATGTGTACCATGTACCAATGTTTTATCTGTTATCATCTTTCTTGAGTGTCCTCCAGGCTCGACCTTATTCTCAGTTCTTTTAACAATTCTCTTCTTCTCTTTATCATACAAAAATGGTACTAAAGTCAGGAACCTCCTCCCCTTCTGTAGGCATGAAAGGGATCAAATTTATCTTAGAAAGTGAAGCTTGTCCTAATATGCTGCTAGAAGATGCAGCGGGTTTCGAGGGATCAGGATTAGATTGTCCTTGCTCTTGATCTATTTGATCTTGCCCTCTTTGTGTATAAGCTTTCTCTATAGTCTGCTGATCCTTTTGGGATCCTATTAGTCTCAAACCTTCACTTTCTTCTTGTTTTTTCTTGATTTTAGCTTCTTCTTTTTCCTTTCTTTCTTTGTCTTCCTTCCTAACTGCTTCCTCTGCAACTCGCTTCTTTTCTTCTTCTTCATTTTTCAACCAACTCTCTGCCACATGTGCTAGTATTCTAGCATCTTCTTCTCTCTTTTTCGCCTATTTTTCTTCCAATTTCTTAGCCTTTTCCAAAGTTTTTCCCTTTCCACCCATAGTACTTATTTTCTGTTTGAATCTCTTCTTAAGGGCGGTTATGTTCTTCGTATTCCTAAATGTCTCCTCGTCCTTGTCCCAAAAATCAGTATATTCAAAATGAATTCTTGCTTCTTTGCAGTAATCCGCTACTTTATTGTGGGAGTCGTTCCTGTGAAAATTCATTTTGCCAAAATGAAAATACTCCAGCTCCTTAACAAACTGTGTCTCCTGCTTTACTCTTGAAAACTTGTAGCTGCCAAGTATGAAAGGTACTGCAGGATATGTTGCCTTTTTATGCTCAAACAGAAAATTGCCTACACCATCAATATACAGCTGTCTAACCACCTTCTTATGGAGTACATAATCTATGGCATAACTAGGGAGTAGGGAAGGGGTTCTGGAACCACCGTACATCCTCACATATAACCTATCCTCCATCAAATAGTAATCTCCAAACTCCTGCATGACTTTGAATTCCTCTTCAGACATGCAGTTGCATTGAGTCAAGAAAATGAGGGTATATAAGGGCATGATGAAGTGCTTCCATATTTCCCTGTAATAACTATAGTACTTATGTGCACATAACAATTTGTAGGCTGCGTACACTAGGGTTCTATCATTATCCCAGTTACATCTCAAAACAGGAAAATACTGAGTGCACAATATGCAGTCAATCACGATAGAGCTCATATAAAACTCTAATCACTTTTGTGATACCCCTCCTAAGGCTGCTGATATACATTTAGAGAGGCTATTTGACACAATATTTTCCAAGTTAAAGCACGAGGACTTCACTTACTGAACCTCTCACATAGCACGTACGATCGTGGGATATTAAAGAATACCCTTAATTTCCAGAGATATTGACCCAAACTCTTTTTGTTGAAACCCCCTCCCAATACTTAAAACCTCCTCCCCACCCCTTTTTATACCTCAATCCTTATAAACCACCCTACCAACCCCCACCTTAAACCGCTGATTCCCCCCAATACCTTCAATATATTGGTTCAATTTTTGATCATTTTAAAACCCACAATATGAACTAACGTGATGGGATATTGGTCAACAAGTGAAGACCCCGTGAGTTAAAGATGGTTCCCTGGGTAGCTACAAAGAAAATAACTGGTATCCACCCTATCTTGAAGCTTTTCCCATGTGCCCTGCTAAAAATCCTATTTAACATCAATGCAATGAACCTGTAGGGAGCACGGAGAGTAGAGGTGTCATACTCTCTGAAAGGTCTAGTTCGAAATTTTTTTTCGGGTATCATCATTCTTTTTACTGTCTCCACTAGATCCATAGCTGTCTCTTTTAACCAGATTTCTATCAAATAAACTTGGGGTGAGGGTAGATGATAAGCCATAGAGACATATGCAGGGCTATATGCAGCATAGCCTTGCTTGGTCGTGTTCTCTAGAATCATTGTGGTTACATCTGCCCTAGGAAGAATCCAACCTATCACTTATAAACAAGGAAATAACTCAGGTATCGTGGCTAATTTCATTAGAGCTGATTTCTCAATGTTGGCATAGATGGTCAGCTCCTCAAAACCGACATTAGGTACATTCTAGTTGGCAATCATTCTATAGATCTCTCCCCACTTGTAGTCTGGTTCGACTCCAGTGGAGGCTTTGGTATCTTCATAAATATACTCTACTTTGGTGATGATCTCTACTTCAGGCTCTCCTTCAACCATAGGAGCTTTCTTCTTTTGTCTCTTTGACATGTTTTCGTTATAACAATCACCCTGCCATAATGAAAGCATGTTCTTAGACCAAATGAGTTATTAGCAAATGTTTAACAATAAACATGAAAATACATCAATTTACCTCCTCAATATGCATGCTGAAAAATAAGTCAAACACAGTATTTAATGAATGAAAGAATCAAGGAGAAAGAAATGTCATGCGGGCCGCTTCCTAAAATGCCTAAGCCTCACTATATGAAAAACACCACTTCATCGAAAAATCCTCCATCTCAACTCGGGCCATATCAAACTAATCCTTAGTCAAATGTAGGGACGTAACAACCTAATCCTACTACTCATCGTCTACACCAAACTCACAAATCCTCCACAGTCCCACGGGATAAGGTAAACATATGAAAATCGACTTAATACCCCCAACCAACCGTGGAAATACCAAGAAACGGGTGTTGCAGACAGCGAAACGCTTGTCTACAACCCTGCCCTAACCCCTCGTGCTGGAGCGAACGTGTCCATAATGGAAAAAGATCACATAGAATTCCCATTTAAGAAAATGCAAGCAGGTTAAAACCCCGCACCCACCATGTAAAAACAAACATGAAAAACCATAAGGTGCAAGAATTTTTTTTATGCAAACAACCCTAACCAATAGAAAACCTAATCAATGGAAAAAAACCTAACGGTTCCCAAATCATCCAATAAAAAAAAAATTAACAAAGCCTTGGTTCACCTACCTGGAAAATAGCAGTGCAGTCGACGGGACGGAACCAACATCCACGGGAGAAAACGGACGAACCAATTTTTGACAGCTGGGCGCGCGCGAATAGTGCAGACAACAAGGAACAATGCAAATGACAACTTGAAATATGGATAAACAATATAAAAACATGCCCCCCATATATATAACGCTCAACGATCATAACTTATCAGCGGTCAAAACCCTAATCGACAGCCAAAACCTAAGTAAATTGGAAGCATACATCGGAGGATTTCCATAATGGCAGGTGCAAATCAAACAACGGGTCTAGGATATTTTAACTTCATCAGACATCGGAACTTCTAACTTCTAAGTTTGGAACATCTATACAGATCCTCCTCCGCAACGTCAACGATGTAAAGTTGTAATATCATGGCCTTATTCGTTCTAACGGGTGTTGGAAATTGGAGATCCTAAGCTCTAAAATGTCAGCGAGGCAAAACACTATACTATGAGAACATCTCAGCACTAGGTTCCCGCAACGTCGACAATGTAAAAAACTATGAATCCGGCTCAGTCTGGTCAAAAATCCCGACAGCCATAAAAAAATCGGATATCAAAACCACTAAATGTTAAGCTCAGAAAAACGAAGACGAAGAGAAAAGAAAACGAGGTTCGATGTATTAGCGAGGGAGTCCGAAGGTCTATCAATGAACTTGACAGTTGGCTTTCGCAACGTCGGAATGATAGTCTACTATGCTTTTGATATTGGAAGGATAGTTGACTAGTCTTCTGATACAGAAAATGAAAAAGATCAAATTTTTTTAGGAAAAAACTCCAGGGTAACTTCAGTGAAAACCAAATACTCCTAGGCTAGACTTCATAAAAGCGAATAAAAAGGAGGGCCTTAAAATTTGAAAATTTTGGGGAAAAAGTTGCAGCTACAACAATTGGTGACTACTTGGTCAACATAGATCTCTGAAAAATTTACTCTTTGATCAACAAACTGTTTTGACAATACCAACATGCTGAATTATTCAAGATATCTAGATTTCCCAAATGTCAGATGTATGCACTTTAATCATTGATTATAGTCCAAGTTAGGGAATAAGGGAACCAAGATTTCAAAGTCTAGATAACTCTTTTGAGGCCAAGAATATGAGTTTCATTTTTTACCTCTGTCTTTGAGTAGTTTCCAGCTTAGACACCACAGGATTGTAAAATATGGTAAACATATATATCTGTTTGTTCCTCATTCCCATGCCATTTTGCACTTTTGGTGCTTTCGGACTTTTGTCCTCTTTTGAGTCCTCCTACCTTCCTTCTTTCTAAATTTTTTAATTCAGGCTCCTCTATCCATAATCTCCTTTTATATGAGATATATGTTTAGTTTTCAGCTCACGAACGGAGAAGAACTTTGGCAATCTTATATGTACTAATATGGTTCAATACTTTTCTTTGAGGCATATTGCTTTTTCGAGAAGATTTTGACTCTTATTGGCCTTTTGGCTTTAAATTCATGGCATGGAATTATTTAAATATAATATACAGTTTACCTTGCTTCCTTTCCATGGGTCTTTTGTTGTCACCCCCTAAAACATTTTTTTAGTGTGAGATGAATGGAGCCTCGAAATAGTATTTTGGACCTTTTGATCCTGAATTATTTCACAAGGATTAAGTAGGACTTCAATGTGTTCATAGCCATTTAGGAAAACTGCTAAACTTGAAGATTTTCTTTCAATTATTAAATGAATTAATAGTACACAGTCTTGTAATCAAAGATTTTAGTTAACCTAGAATTCTAATGAACTCCATGAAACCAAAAGTTGTGCGTCTTTATTAAAAATTACAATCAATTAAACTCTAACTAAACAAAACAAAAACCCTAAAAATAAAAACAAACCAAATGCTTATTTATGTACAAGACAACCAAAACAAAAGATCAAGAAAAATAAGGTTTGATAACTAAACCATTTACTGGTAAGTTCTCTTCCCACCCCTATAAATCCTGCAACATATAAGTCGAGGGGCCTAGCTTTTCTGCAATTTGAAAAGGGCCTACCCATAACTACTGAAACTTAGTGTGCTTTCCCTTTTCATCGTGCGGGTGATCCCACTTAAGAACCAGATCTCCTACTTCAAATTCTTTGTTACTAGCTTTATGTTTATCAAACCAACGCTTCACTATTTCCTGTTGATGCTTAAATCTTTCTTTGGCTTTGGACCTAGACCCTTCTGACTTCAACAGATTATAGATTTTGATTTGTAGAATTTCATTATCGGTACCTCTAGATTCTTGAGCTATTATTGAAGATGGCAATAGAATATTAGGAGGAAGGATAGCTTCTTTTCCATAAACGAGAGTGTATGGTGACACACCTAAGGAGTTCTTGGGTTTGACTCTATCAGCCTAGAGAGCATTAGGAAACGCTAAATGCCAACTTCTTTGATTTTCTATTACGGTTTTCTTTAGAATCCTAATCAGATTTTTGTTTGTGGATTCTGCCAAACCATTTCCTTGTGGGTAATAATTTGCAGAATAATGCAACTTGATTCCTCATTCATTAGCAAATGCAGTTAATCTAATAGAATAAAAGTAAGTAGCATTATAAAAAACTAGGGAAATTGGAACCCCAAACCTGGTCATAATGTGATTCTGTAAGAAATCCATGACTGTATCTTCGTTTATTTTTCCTAACGGAATAGACTCGACCCATCTGGTGAAGTAATCAGTTGATGTCAAAATATACTTGTGCTGTAAGGATGAATTGGGGTTTATTTCTCCAATAATATCGATTCCCCATTGTTCAAATGGTTCTGATATAGTTATTGGTTTTAATGGTCCTGCTGCTTTAGCTTGTCTTCCAACACATCTCTCACAAACATCACATTTTCTAACATGAGCATGAGCATCCTTAAATAGTGTAGGCCAATAATATCCAGCTCTGAGAATCTTATGTGATGTTGTGTCTCCGGAAAAATGACTTCCAGCAGGCCCACCATGTAATTCTTCTACAACTTTATTTGCATCTTCCTGTTCTAAGCACCCGAGAAAAAAATCCATCATAGTTTTTTCCTAACTGTACTCCATCAATTATCTGATATAAAACTAATTTAAAACGTAATACTCTTCTTTGCTTGGGACTCCAATGCTCTGGAAAATATCCTTCTTGAAGATAATGGATTAGGTCCCGATACCAGGAATCTGGAGCTGTAAACAAAGGACATACATCCACCATATGTAGCTCAGCTTCATTATCCCATCTATTTTCTTCATTGCTTTGACCTTAAGTCATTAGTTTACACAATCCTTGTCCTTTTACTATGGATGCTATTTTGAACTCAAGATCTTATTCTTGTAAAGCAGTCACCAAGTTGCCTCTTATTTCTCCTAATTCCTTTTGTACAAAAAGAGATCGTACAACTGGGTGTGGAACTACTACTTTGGTGCGATTCTTAAGTATATATGGCCTGAATTTTTTTACCGCTTTAAAAATTGCATAAGATTGTTTGTCAACTGCTGGATAACTCAATTCATCTCCTTGCAGACCAGTGCTCATAAATGATATGGGGTACTCATCTCCCCCATCTTCCTTCTGTGTAAGCACAACTGCTAACAAATCATCAGACACAAAAGTGTACAGAATAAAATCCTTTTCGAAATTTGGACTTTTGAGTGATGGTGCATGAGCAACAGATTTTTTTTATCTTGTTGAAAGCGTTCTTCTCCAAATCATTCCATTTGAATTGTACACTCTGTTTAACCATTTGCTGCAAATGTTTGACGATTTGAGCAAAGTCTGGTACAAACCTTCGCACAAAGTTGATTGTCCCCATTAATGATTGCATACCCTTTTTATTATGGGGTAAAGGGACCCGTTCTATGGATTTAATCCTCTCTGGGTCTATGGATATCACTTTCTTAGAAACAAAATGACCCAGTAGCTTTCCTTCTGTGACTGCAAACATGCATTTCTTAGGATTTAGTGAAATACCATATTTTCGACAATGCTCGAAAATTTGTTTCAAATGAAATGCATGCTCTTTTCTTTTTTTTGAAAATATTGTGACATCATCTAGATAAACCACAACATTATGGCCAATCAGACCATAGAAAGCTATATCCATGGCCCTCTGAAAAGTAGCTACAGCATTAATAAGTCCAAAGGGAATTCTCCTATATGCAAAAGTTCCCCACTTGGTTCTGAACGTGGTTTTAAGCCTGTCTTCTTCAGCTAATAATACTTGATTATAACTGGAGAACCCATCTAATAATGAAAACAATTCAGAACTTGAAACCATCTGTAGTATTTTCTCCATGGGTGGGACCAGATAATTATCTTTATCTGATGCACGATTAAGATTTCTGAAATCTACACAGAGCCTGATTTCTCCTGATTTTTTCTGTACTAGCACCAAATTAGAAACCCATTCCAAATGTATGACTTTAAACATGATTTTAGCATCCAACAGTTTTTTTACCTCACTTTCATTTAGAGGTTCTAGCTTAGGATGCGTCTTCCTCAAAGGATGTTGGTAAGGCTTGATTCCACCTTTAATTGGGATATCATGTTGTATGATATTCGTGTCATAAGTTTTAAGCTCTTCATAGGTCCAAGCAAACACATATTTTTACTGCTTGAAAAGACCATGAAATTACTTCTTTCGCTTGGAGAACAACACTTCCCCAAATTTACATATTTGGGTTCAGCTTCAGCCCCCAAATTTATTAGCTCGAATTGTAATGATGAGCTATGTGTCTTGACATTCGTTATCTTTTTGAATTTGTTATCTAAATCAAACATTCGTTCCAAGGTTTTGACTCCTTTAGGAATAAAGTTCCTGAATTTTAATTCTGCATGATGTTCTTCATCATCTATTATTGCTCCTTTGAAAGTATCATCATTCATCAAACACTCCAAAATTTGCTGATCATCGTCAAAAACCTATAGATTTGTGATCATATCTGGAACAAAAGGCCTGAAAAGTAATTTAATAGAGCATCTATTATTTGAAGGTACTAGATTTGCAGTTGAGGTAGCAAGTAAATCAACTGCTGCATTCTTTAATCTAGGAATGGACACAATATTGAATGTATGAAAATTTATAAGCAAATCCCAAAATTCATTTTGGTAAGCTTTCAAATGTGGTGAAATATAGTGTATCTTATTCCGAATATGCTTAACAACAATTTCAGAATCTCCATATACTTTCAGATTTTTTACTTTTAGTTCTATTGCTTTTTTAAGTCCCTGAACTAGTGCTTCGTATTCGACTATGTTATTTGTGCATTCGAATTATAACCTACAAGAAAGAAAATGTTTATTTTTTTCTGGATCAATCAGAACATAGCCAGCTCTTGATCCCTCCAATGTCTTAGAAACATCAAAATAAAGAGTCCAAAAACTATCTAACTCTATTGAATTTGAATTACAAACTACATCTGAAACTAGATCTACTATATTACAGTCAATCTCATCAGCCCATGAAAATCGAAGGAGATCAGGCTGGGTGTCAGGTATATTGCTGGCTTCTTCAGCTTGGTAATTTCCTGGTTCCAATTCAATGAAATAATTTCCCAATACAGAGTTTATTGGTTCATTGTTTCCCTCTAACTGAGTGACATTGTATTTCATTTGAGGCTCTCTCAACACTTTTATCTGATTTGGACTTCCCTTATGAGGCAACCATAGATGTGACCAATCCGATGCAAAATATCCTTCTAACCTCGCCAGCCAGTCTGGACTCAAAACAAGTCCATAAGCATCTGGTATGTTTGCTACTACAATGTCGATGTACTGACATACCCTCTCATCTACAGATAAGCGAATTAGAACATCCTCCATTTCTCCTATTACTTTTACAGTTGTCCTGTCTAATTGAAGAACTTTCTAAGTAGATGGTTTAGGTTGACCATTGAATTTCTTGTAGACTGAAAGTGGCATAACATTGATTGATGCGCCTGATTCCACTAAACAATTGTGCACATTATAGTTGAAAATTTCAAAAGTTAGGAGAAATGCTGGAGTTTTATACTTAGGTTTCCCTCCTAGACTTGCCTCACGAATTTCTTCCTTAGGTTGGTTGTCAATGGAGGTATCTTCTTCTGGTGTCTCAAGTGATTTTAAAATCTTCTCTTTTTGCTGAGGTAAATTACACATTTCAAACAATGATATATATTAATCTGCCACAGTAATATAGGGACTAAACACAAGTCTCATCAAAGATTAATAACAATAAGTCATGAAAATGCTGTAATAGGGCTACAAAATGAGTAGCCGCTCTGTATATTCACACAAAGAATGAGTAATACAATACATGATCATGCTTCAAGCATGAATGACAAAGCAATTCAAATTCCCAAGGAGGTCATTCGAATTGAATGAGTGAGTCTAGCTTAACTGAATGTAAGCCACAGTCAACACTCAAGTTAACCACTGATCAAAAACCTAATTGACTCAATTAAGCCCTAACTAAAGTAGGAGTGCAATAAATGACCGATTCTAACTAAAATTAGGTTAGACACATGTAACAGCAGGCCAACCATCAAGTGGTAGCGCTTATATGACTCCAATGAACCCCGTTGAGGTTAACTGAAGTGTAATTGAACATCAGAAGTGGTTGGAGGTGCCTCTGTTGACTCCAGTTCATTAAATAATCAATTTAATGAAGGAGGGTGCCTTCACTGCTCTATTTAACTGATTGTAACCATCAGTTAGTAATATGGGGCATTAATGACACTCAGATCACCCTCAGAGTGCTCCAGTTAGCCTCCCGGAATGTAGGAGAAGTCTAAATTAGCCTCCTTGACTGAAGGTAGGCATGGGTGTGATCTAGCTGATGTCATATAGTGCTCCTCTAATGTCAATTAAGTCAATGAAACTTAGGATAGTGGTTTACCTAGGCCAAATTGACCAAAATGAGTGTGTATGGTGGTACATGTCTACAACAAGATATTTGCTTTAGCTTTTTTAATGTCTTTTACAATATCATATCCCATCTCAGGTTCTTTGAGATTCTTCTTGACATTATCAATATTAACTTCAACAGGCTTAAGAGGTGTGTTGATTTTCTTCGGAACTTGACTTGAAATGGAAAATTCATGTATTTTAACAGTTGCATTGTTTTTCTATATCTTCTTCATGTTTTCTTGAAGTTTCTTAATCTTAGGAAGTATTGACTTATCTTATTGTAACAAACTCTGAATTCTTGTTATTACATTGGTTTCTGGTGTTTCCCCTTGTATCAAAAAATCTTCTTCTTCTGTATCAAACATAGAGACACAGTCCCATAAAATAAAGTATCTTCCTCTTGTTTTTCCGTATGTTCATTATCCTTTTCTTCCTCACCAGTTTTTGTCAGTTTGGAGTCCAATAATTGATTCATTACTAATGTCATAGAATTAATCCATTGTGGGAAATTCTTCTCAGAATGATGTTGCTGGTGAAAAGCACAAAAATTATCCATGCCTACATCGGTTAAATTCATTGCTGCAGGATTGTGTGGAGGAGGTTTAGGTTGATTGTTGTCTTCCCTTTTTTTATAATAAGGCTTATATGGTTTGTGAGCCTCCTTATACTTTTCTAAATCTATCACTCTGTTGGATAGCTTCTGTATCATCTTCACCATCCCTTCAAAATCCTGTGATCGCTCATCCTTAGGTTTAGTCAGTAATAAAGGTTTCTTGTTTCCAAAAGTCTTTTCTTCTGACTACACAGGGTAATTTTCTATACTCTCCATCTCCGCTTCTACCTTCTCGGCTTCTTCATAGGTTTCTACTAATGTAGGTCTCACTGATATCTTGGAAAACATGGCTAGATCAGGCCCAAGAGCTGAGGTATAGTATTCAATTAGAGCATTTTCAGATGGCTTATCAGCTGTAGTGAAATTGTTTAGGTAAGCGACAAATCTTTGAGTGAAATTATGCACTCTTTCTTTCCTTAGAGCACATAACCCTTTCATTAAATCTGCATGAGTTTTCTGGACTGCATATTTACTTCTAAACATTCTCTGAAAGGTGTTCCAATCCGTGATTGAATTTGCAGGAAGGGAAAAATACGACAAGGATGCTCATTAAATCCGCATGAGTTTTCTGGACTACATATTTACTTCTAAACATTCTCTAAAAGGTGTTCCAATCCGTGATTGAATTTGCAGGAAGGGAAAAATACCACGAGGATGATTTTCCTTTCAGAGTGTGGGGAAACAATATACAAATCACATCTTCATGTTCTCCAGCTCGTAGTCCTTCCACAGCTAAGTAAAAACTCTTCAAATGATCATCTACCAGAATTCCTTCACTTGGTTCAAACTTAGGCAACATATTGTCAAAATTCTAAGGAAAATCATGCAAGGGAGGTGTCAAATTTAAAGGTGACCAAGCCTTCCAAGCAGGTTGTGGAGGTGGTTGGTTTGCATTTACATTAGCCATGATTTTGAGTGGAGAATGAGGTTGCGACTGAACAGAGGTCTGGAAAGGTGAACCTGGATCCAAATGATTTAAAGGTTGGTCAATTTCTTGTAAGGATGCTTCTACCAGTTCTTCAAGATCTTTTACCAATACTAAGTCTTCTAATTGAGGGTGATATTTCTTTTGATACTCTATTCTAGGTAGGACAAAGATAATAGGTAATCCTCCAATCTTTTTCGCATATGCCCTGGTAATTCTTCTTAAATCATCAACGACTCCGTTATTGACAGGATACAGATACCCTTTCTCTTTATCTTCAAGAGTGGGTTTGTGAAGAAACTATTTTTAGAACTGTCACCAGTGGAGTGATTTCAAGGAAGCGAGCTTCCTCAGCCAGCCATGCACTAGCGGCCCTTCTTCTAGCGCCAAAAATTGTTGAGGCCTGGAAAATTGTAGGTAACAACAGTTAGGGATTCTCCCCAATAAGAATTCCCAATTAGCCTGTTATTGTTTGATATGGGGAATCTGTCCGGTTTATTGTCTGACTGCCGGAGGTCAAGTAACAATTAAAGTGTTTTATCGGTTACGACCCGGTCCACCGTGTATATTTTTAGTTTTTTGATGTTTAATGTATGATATGCAAGTGCCTAACTAAAATGTAGATGACAGAGATAATGAGGAGGGTCACAATGTGATGCGCAGGTTCTTACCTCTCTTGCATCTAAATCACAAACATCAAGAAACTAAATAAGACTTATTAACCTCTCCCTAGGGAGCAAAACTATCATTAATGTTGAGCAATGTACTGTAGTGCATGCATAAACAAAAATCGCAGATAGCTGTTAATATTTTCAGAACACATGAACAACAATAAAAATATAAACAACAAGATAGCTTATTGTTAATTAAAACCTTCATTAATCAATGTGGAAATTTCACAGAATAAACTAGAGTACATTCATAACATGAAAATAAATTCAATGAGTTAGAACGATCTCACAGTTAATGGAAACAAGCTGAAAAGAAATATTTCATATTCAACTGGTCCATAGTAAAGATTTGAAAAAAATCCACAACACTTTCTCTAGTAGAAACATGTGACTCTTTATTGTAAAAGGAAATAGTTCTTCTTACAATATTCTCTCAAGATAGTCTGGAAAAAAAGGTCCCCTTACATCTAAAACTCTCCTATATTTATACAAAAAAAACCAAAACTCTTGGGCTGCCCTTCATTGTCTTTTGAGCTTCCCCAACCTTTCATTTTCCAAAATTTGCTGATCATCGTCAAAAACCTGTAGATTTGTGATCATATCTGGAACAAAAGGCCTGAAAAGTAATTCAATAGAGCATCTATTATTTGAAGGTACTAGCCTTGCAGCTGAGGTAGCAAGTAAATCAGCTGCTGCATTGTTTAATCTAGGAATGGACACAATATTGAATGTATGAAAATTTATAAGCAAATCCCAAACTTCATTTTGGTAAGCTTTCAAATGTGGTGAAATACAGTGTATCTTATTCTGAATATGCTTAACAACGATTTCAGAATCTCCATATACTTTCATATTTTTTACTTTTAGTTCTATTGCTTTTATATGTCCCTGAACTAGTGCTTCGTATTCGACTATGTTATTTGTGCATTCGAATTAAAACCTACAAGAAAGAAAATGTTTAATTTTTTTCTGGATCAATCAGAACACAGCCAGCTCCTGATCCCTCCAATGTTTTAGAAACATCAAAATAAAGATTCCAAAAACTATCTACCTCTACTAAATTTGAATTACAAACTACATTTGAAACTAGATCTACTATATTATAGTCAATCTCATCAGTCGATGAAAATAGAAGGAGATCGGGTTGGGTGTCAGGTATACTGCTGGCTTCTTTAGCTTGGTAATTTCTTGGTTCCAATTCAATGAAATGATTTCCCAATACAGAGTTTACTGGTTCATTGTTTCCATGTAACTAAGTGACATTGTATTTCATTTGAGGCTCTCTTAACACTTTTACCTGATTTGGACTTCCCTTATGAGGCAACCATAGATGTGACCAATCCGATGAAAAATATCCTTCTAACCTTGTCGACTAGTCTCGACTCAAAACCAGTCCATAAGCATATGGTATGTTTGCTACTACAATGTCGATGTATTGACATACCCTCTCATCTGTGGATAAGTGAATCAGAACATCCTCCATTTCTTCTATTACTTTTACAGTTGTCCTATCTAATTGAAGAAATTTCCAAGTAGATGGTTTAGGTTGACCATTGATTTTCTTGTAGCCTGAAAGTGGCATAACGTTGACTGATGCTCCTGATTCCACTAAATAGTTGTGTGCACTATAGTTGAAAATTTCAAAAGTTAGGAGAAATGATGCATTTTTATACTTAGGTTTCCCTCCTAGACTTGCCTCAGGTTTCCCTCCTAGACTTGCCTCATGAATTTCTTCCTCAGGTTGGTTGTCACTGGGAGGATCTGCTTCTGGTATCTCAAGTTCTTTTAAAAGCTTCTCTTTTTGCTGAGGTAAATTACACATTTCAAACAATGAGATATATTAATCTACCACAGTAATCTAGGGACTAAACACAAGTCTCATCAAATATTAATAACAATAAGTCATGAAAATGGTGTAATAGGGCTACAAAATGAGTAGCTGCCCTGTATATTCACACAAAGAATGAGTAATACAATACATGATCATGCTGCAAGCATGAATGACAAAGAAATTTGAATTCCCAAGGAGGTCATTCGAATTGAATGAGTGAGTCTAGCTTAACTGAATGTAAGCCACAGTCAACACTCAAGTTAACCACTGATCAAAACCCTAATTGACTCAACTGAGCCCTAACTGAAGTTGGAGTGCAATAAATGACTGAGTCTAACTGAAGTTGGAGTGCAATAAATGACCGAGTCTAACTGAAATTAGGTCAAACACATGTCACAGCAAGCCAACCATCAAGTGGTAGCGCTTCAATGACTCCAATGAACCCCGATGAGGTTAACTGAAGTGTAACTGAACATCAGAAGTGGTTGGAGGCACCTCTGTTGACTCCAGTTCATTAAATAATCAATAAGTAATCAATTTAATGAAGGAGGGCACCTTCACTACTCTGTTTAACTAATTGTAACCATCAGTTAGAAATATGGGGCATTAATGCCACTCATATCACCCCCGAAGTGATCTAGTTAGCCTCCTCGAATGTAGGAGAAGGCTAAGTTAGCCTCCTTGACTGAAGGAAGGCATGGGTGTGATCTAGCTGATGTCATCTAGTGCTCCTCTGATGTCAATTAAGTCAATAAAACTTAGGATAGTGGTTTAACTAGGCCAAACTGACCAAAATGAGTGTGTATGGTGGTAAATGTCTCCAACACCCACCCTTAAGCTATACTCAGGAGGAGTAGAAAACATAAAGTGCATAATAATGCTAGGGCCCCAAAAACAAAGGCCATAGGTAACCCTGTACAATAAAGTAACTGCTTAATATAACCAAGGAAACGGGGAAAACCTCATGGGAAAAATACCCCCCCTCAAACTAAGCAGTAAATGAAGAAATTTTGGTTCTTCTATGCAGCAACATCATGAGACTGTGCATGTGAACCTATAAATCCAAAATAAATGAATATGTTTGGAGGAATCTTCCACTTTGGAAGAAGAACAATGCACTCAACTGAATCAGAAATATAAACAGCTGCATGGTGAAAACTAGACCCATGTAGAGCAGCTGAAATCATCTGAAGAGAGAGAAAAGGTTCTTGAGGATTTGAACCATGTGTGGAACACTCAATAAACTGATATGTTTCAGCCTTGAACAGAAAACCATGAGTGGTAAAATCAGCCCCAAATCTTAGGAGCAAGTGTCCAAGTAGATGCAGAATGTCTTCCTCTTTACTAGTTCTGTGAGGAGATGAGCATGTGACCAAAGGTAGAGAATCCCTGGGACTGTGGAGAGAGAATGCTTGAAATCCATGATCTGATATATATTCTGAAATATCTAATGAATCACATAATAAAATATCAGCAACTTCATATGAGGAAACTAACACCAAATCCCGATCATCAGTTTTGAAAAGAAAGTGCGGTACTTGATTTTTCACACTAGAATTGGTGAGAGCAGCTACAAGCATGACTGAAAGCTCTTGGATTTTAAAATATGAACCAATTAATATCAAATCAGAAAGTAAATAATATCTAAATAAGTTGACAACAGATCCAAAACTATGGAATGAAATCAAATGCCCAGCAACAGTTTTGAAGGAGAATTGCGGTACTTGTTTCTTCACACCGTTGATGAGAACAACTACAAGCAGTACTGAAGGTTTATGAACCTGAAATTTTGAACCAAGAAATATCATATCAGACACAAATAATATCATATCAGGTCCAATAAGTTTCATATCAGATCCAAAGAAATGGTCAACCGAGATGGTGGATGCACAACTTTCTTCTTCTTCGAAATTTTGAATTTTGGTGCATGCAATTTGTTGGAAGATCTAGATCACGGGGAGCGAATGTATCACTTTGGTAATCTGATATTTCTTCCAAAATATCCAAGGTATCACATATTTTCACACCAGCAGCAACATTAGAGGGAGAAAAATCAAATTTCTCTTCACTTTCGGAAGCAATTACTGGCAAATTTTGCGCAGAATTCAAAGGAAAATTATCGGTGAATGTTTGCATGGAAGTGCAACATCATTTTTATTCAATATATGAGATTGGAATGTATTCTTCTATTTAAGTAATATGAGAATATGAGATATCAGAGATCTCATGAACTTCTGGAGCATCAGGAGAAGGAGTCACTGCATGGAGACTTTCTTCAATTCGAATTGACTGTGTAGAAGATTCTGCTTCTTCTTCATCTTGAACAACTTCATCAGAGAGAGTAGAGGCTGAGAATTTTGAGTAAAGAAATTTTGTGGTGCTGGATGTGATTTCCAAAGTGATATTATGATCCTCATTGTGCTTGCCAAAGGTTCTGTCCAATTTTTTCCAGAGATCCTTTGGGTATTCATCAGAACCAATAAGGTAGCGCAAGCTAGGAGAAAGGGCCAGACATATTGCTCCAAAATCTCTATCACCATAACATTGCTTCATTTCTAACTGAGTAACCTTGCTTTGCAACCTATTCTTCTTTGCACTTAAATTCTCATATGATACCTGAAGATCATCCCTTTTAGTTTTTAACATTTGATGTTCTAGCTGTAGCTTTTGTAATTCAACTAAGGTATCCTGAGCATTCTTTTCTATTTTCTCTGTAGATATTTCTAAAGCATTCTTGTCTGCTTGTAGAGTCTAGAATTATGTTCTCAAAGTCTTAACCGCACTCATCATATCTTCATACTTTCTTTTCAGCGTTTGACCCTCATCTCTTTCCTTCTTTAGAGTTTCTTTCAATTGGGCCACATTCTTTCGTGATTCTTGTAGATCGGTCATGAGTTTGTCCACGTTGTCTTCTGTCGCTAAGGTTAATGCTACCCCAGCTCTCGCTATCAACCATGGATCTTTATGTGTACCATGTACTAATGTTTTATCTGTTATCATCTTTTCTGACTGTCCTCTAGTCTCGACCTTCTTCTCAGTTCTTTTAACAATTCTTTTCTTCTATTTATCATAAAAAATGGTACTAAAGTCAGGAACCTCCTCCCCTTCTGTAGGCATGAAAGGGATCAAATTTATCTAATAAAATGAAGCTTTTCCTAATATGCTGCCAGAAGATGTAGCGGATTCTGAGGCATCAGGATCATATTGTCCTTGTTCTTGATCTATTTGATCTTGCCCTCCTTGTGTATTAGCTTGCTCTGTAGTCTGCTGATCCTTTTGGGATCCTATTAGTATCAAACCTTCACTTTCTTCTTGTTTTTTCTTGATTTAAACTTCTTGTTTTTTCTTTCTTTCTTCTTCTTCCTTCCTAACTGCTTCCTCTACAACTCACTTCTTTTCGTCTTCTTCATTTTTCAACCAGCTCTCTGCCTCCTGCGCTAGTCTCTCTTTTTCGCCTCTTCCTCTTCCAATTTCTTAGCCTTTTTTGAAGTTTTTCCCTTTCCACCCCTAGTAGTTATTTTCTGTTTGAATATCTTCTTAAGGGTGGTTATGTTCTTCGCATTCCTGAATGTCTCCTCGTCCTTGTCCCAAAAATCAGTATATTCAAAATGAATTCATGCTTCTTTGCAGTAATCCGCTACTTTATTGTGGGAGTCGTTACTGTGAAAATTCATTTCGCCAAAATGAAAATACTCCAGCTCCTTAACAAATTCTACTGCCTTCTTTACTCTTGAAAACGTGTAGCTGCCAAGTATGAAAGGTACTGCAGGATATGTTGCCTTTTTATGCTCAAACATAAAATTGCCTACACCATCAATATATAGTTGTCTAACCGCCTCCTTATGGAGTACATAATCTGTGGCATACCTAGGGAGTAGGGAAGGGGCTCTGGAACCATCGTACATCGTCACATATAACCCGTCCTCCATCAAATAGTAATCTCCAAACTCCTTCATGAATTTGAATGCCTCTTCAGACATGCAGTTGCATTTAGTCAAGAAAATGAGGGTATATAAGGGCATGATGAAGTGTGTGCAGATTTCCCTGTAATAACTATAGTACTTATGTGCCCATAACAATTTGTAGGCTACGTACACTGGGGTTCTATCCTTCCCCAGTTACATCTCAAAGTAGGAAAAGACTGAGTGCACAATATGTATTCAATCATGATAGAGCTCATATAAAACTCTGATCTCTTTTGTGATACCCCTCTTAAGGCTGCTGATATACATGCAGAGAGGCTATTTGACACAATATTTTCCCAGTTAAAGATGGTTCCCTGGGTAGATACAAAGAAAATAACTGGTATCCACCCTATCTTGAAGCTTTTCCCAGTTGCCTTGCCAAAAATCCTATTTAACATCAATGCAATGAACCTGTAGGGAGCACAGAGAGTAGAGGTGTCATACTCTCCGAAAGGTCTAGTTCGAAATTTTTTTCTGGGTATCATCATTCTTTTTATTGTCTCCACCAGATCCATAGCTATCTCTTTTAACCAGATTTCTATCAAATAAACCTGGGGTGAGTGTAGATGATAAGCCATAGAGACATATGCAGGGCTATATGCAGCATAGCCTTGCTTGGACGTGTTCTCCAGAATCATTGTGGTTACATCTGCCCTAAGTAGAATCTAGCCTATCACTTCTAAACAAGGAAATAACTCAGGTCTCGTGGCTACTTTCATTAGAGCTAATTTCTCAATGGTGGCATAGATGGCTAGCTCCTCAAAATCGACATCAGGTACATTTTGGTTGGCAATCATTCTATAGATCTCTCCCCACTTGTAGTTTGGTTCGAATCGAGTGGAGGCTTTGGTATCTTCGTAAATATACTCTACTTTGGTGATGATCTCTACTTCAGGCTCTCCTTTAACCATAGGAGCTTTCTTCTTTTGTCTCTTTGACATGTTTTCGTTATGACAATCACCCTGCCATAGTGAAAGCATGTTCTTAGACCAAACGAGTTATTAGCAAATGTTTAACAATAAACATGAAAATATATCAATTTACCTCCTCAATATGCATGCTGAAAAATAACTCAAACAAAAAATTTAACGAATGAAAGAATCAAGGAGAAAGAAATGTCCTGTGGGCTGCTTCCTAAAATGTCTAAGCCTCACTGTCTGAAAAACACCACTTCATCGAAAAATCCTCCATCTCAACTCGGGTCGTATCAAACTAATCCTCAGTCAAATGTAGGGATGTAATAGCCTAATCCTACCGCTCATCGTCTACACCAAACTCACAAATAATACCCTACGTAGCACTCATCCATGAGAAAAAAACCCTAAACCGGCCGAAAATAAAAATCCTCCATAGTCCTATGGGATAAGGTAAACGTAAGAAAATTGGCTTAATACCCCCGACCAACCGTGGAAAAACTAAGAAATGGGTGTTGCAGACAGAAAAATGCTTCTCTGCAACCCTGCCCTAACCCCTCATGATGGAGTGAACGCGTCCATAACGGAAAAAGATCACACATACTTCCCACTAAAGAAAATGCAAGCAGCTTAAAACCCCGCACGCACCAAGTAAAAACAAACATGAAAAACCTTAAGGCACAAGAAATATTTTTATGTGGACAACCCTAACCAATGGAAAACTTAATCAATGGAAAAAAACCTAATGATTCCCAAATGAGCCAATAAAAAAAAATTAACAAATCCGTGGTTCACCTACTTGGAAAATAGCAGTGCAGTCGACGGGACGGAACCAACTTCCACAGGAGCAAACGGTCGAACCAGTTTATGACAGTTGGGTGCGTGTGGACGGTGTAGATGACAAGGACCAATGTAAATGACAAGTTGAAATATGGATAAACAATATAAAAACATACCCCTCGTATATATACCACTCAGCGGTCATAACTTATCAGCAGTCAAAACCCTAATTGGCAGCCAAAACCTAAATAAATCGAAAGGATACAGCGGAGGACTGCCACAATGGTGGGTGCAAATCAAACAATAGGTCTGGGATATTTTAACTTCATCGGACATCGAAACTTCTGACTTCTAAGTTCGGAACATCTAGACAGATCCTCCTCCGCAACATCGGCGATGTAAAGTTTTAATATCGTGGCTTTATTCGTTCTAATGGGTGTCAAAAATTGGATATCCTAAGCTCTAAAAAGTCGGCGAGGCAAAACACTTTACTTTTGGAATGTCTCAGCACTAGGTTCCTACAACGTCGACATCGTAAAAAACTAGGACTCCAGCTCAATCCGGTCAAAAATCCTGACAACGAAAAAAATAATCGGATATCAAAATGACTAAATGTTAAGCTCGGAAAAATGAAGACGAAGAGAAAAGAAAATGAGGCTCAACATATCGGTGAGGGAGTCTGAAGTTCTATCAACGAGCTTGACAGTTGGCTTCCGCAACGTCAGAAAGATAGTCTACTATGCTTCCGATATCGGAAGGACAGTCGACTAGTCTTCTGATACAGAAAATGAAAAAGATCAATTTTTTTAAGGAAAAAACTGAACTCCAGGGTAACTTCAATGAAAACCAAATACTCCTAGGCTAGACTTAATAAAAGTGAATAAAAATGAGGGCCTTAAAATTTGAAAATTTTGGGGAAAAAGTTGCGGCTGCAATAGATGGATCTACAGGTTCTTGAGGTTCTTCTAATTCTTGTTCTTCTTCTTGAATTTCTTTGTTCATGGTTGTGTCATGAATTCTAGGTGCTTCTGTTTCTTTAGGTTCTTCAACAGGTCTCTTTCTGGATTTGTTGTAAGCTGAGTCTTCGTCAAATGTTACATCCCTGTTGATGTCAATATTCTTGAATCTTGGGAAATATATTCTATAATCCTTTGAGCTTTCAGAGTATCCCACAAATATACCCTTCCTTCCTGAAGGATCTAGCTTTGTCCTCTTTTCTTTCGGAATGTGTATGTATACTGGGTAGCCGAATATTCTAAGATGGATGACTTTTGGTTTCTTGTCGAAGAAGACTTATTCAGGGGTCTTGTCCTCAAGTACTCTGTGTGGAGTACGGTTCTATACATATACCACAGTTCTGGTAGCTTCTGCCCATAGATGCATGGGAAGATCTTGATCATGAAGCATGGCCCTTGCGACTTCCATGATTGTTCTATTCTTCCTTTTAGCAACCCCATTTTGTTGTGGATTATATGGAGTAGTTAGCTCCCTCTTAATCCCTGAATCTTTGCATAATGCTTTGAATTCATTTGATGTGAATTCTCCACCATTATCTGATCGAAAGTTTTTGATTTTATTTTTTGTATGGTTCTCAATCAAGGATTTTAATTCCTTGAACTTGCTGAATAATTCATCTTTGCTCTTCAAGAAGTATATCCATGTCTTCCTAGAAAAATCATCAATAAAAGAAACATAGTATACATACCCGCTTAATGAACTGGATGACATAGGACTGCATACATCGAAATGAATGATTTCCAAGATTCCTTTTGCCTTGCTCTCGCTACTTGGAAATGTATTCTTTGTGTTCTTTCCTTTCGCACATCCTTTGCAGACACCATCATGTTTTGACTGGATTTCTGGAAGTCCTTCAATAGCTTTGCTTGCAAGAGGTAGTGCTCTGTAATGCACATGTGCAAGCCTTCTATGCAAAGTTCATTTGGCTCTACTGTGTCATGGATCAAGGCTTGTTCTGGATGGCCCTTCAATTTGTATAGACCTCCCTCTTGTTCCCCAATTACTACTGCATCATCAATAATATTTCCCTTTGGCCACATGAGAACTTAGCCATCTACAAATGCAACCCTCATGCCATTCTGCATCCAATGTAGATATGGAGAGGAGTTTCTTCTTTAGTCCTGGTACAAACAATACATCCTTCATCGTCATAGAATTTCTAGAGTCTAGCTTATAGGAGGATTCCCCACTACCTTTTATTGGATATTGGTAGTCATCTCCAAGTTTCACCTTGTGGGGTCATTCATGTTCTGATAGTTTCACAAAGACTTCTTTGAATCCTGTCATATGTTTGGAAGCCCCATTGTCTATAAGCTAATTATTGCTTCCATGTGTGATGTTTCTTGTGAGAGCGGAAATCAAGACATATTCCTCATCACTTGAAGATTCATCACTTTCTTGTCTGATTCTCTTTGTGGAAGGTTCATCATTGTCTGCAGCATGAGTATGATGTCTTCTCTTGTTTCCTTCTTCCTATTTTTGATTTTAGGACAATATTTTGCATAGTGTCCTACTTCGTCACATGTATAACATCTGATTTTACACAAACATTTTCTAGTGTTACTTTTATGGAAGTGCTTACCTCTGGGGTGATGAGAACTTCTTTTGCTTTTATTGGAGTGTACTGTGAGAGCTTGATCTTCAATTCCCATCTTTTCTTCTCGAGCTGCTATCCGAGCTTCTTATTGAGAGCATTCTTCCCATAGTCTGCTAAATTTGACTAGCTTCTTTCTGGCATATATCCCTTGAATAAAGGAGTCCCATAATCTAGGGAGACCATTAAAGGTGGTCATTACAATCTCTACATTCTCTACTTCTTCATCCACTACTTCAAGTTGTTCTTTGATCTAGGATACCCTTGTGAAGTATGACTGTATGGTCTCCACATTCTGGATCTTCACATTCTTCAACTGGTTCCTCAAAGTCATCTTCCAGTTTATGTTCTTTCCTTCAAACAGTTTGGTCAGGGCATAAAACATAGCTTTAGGTGTATTTAGGGAGGACACCTGTGGTATGAGGTGATCCTTGATTGAATCAGCAATAATCCTCTTAGCCATGACCAACTTCTTTTTGTGTAAGGCCTTAGCCTCATCTCCCTCTAGAACTAGAACCTCCTCATAGATGTAGGAGTTCAACTCATTTTCTTCCAGGACTAGGGAGATCCTATACTTCCAGGCTCGAAAGTTATCAGCTCCCTCAAGCTTTTCATCAAGCTTGGTATGATGAGACATCTTAATTAAGAACCTCAAATGGAAATACAAAAGATTTAGATCTTACCAAGTTAAGATGTCGGAACTGGATCTGGACCTGAATTTTTGCAGAGCTGGTTAAGGAGTAGATTAGGGTTTGAATTTCCTGGAGTTCTGTCCAACCAAAAGCTTTGATCTTGATCTCTAAACTTCAATTTTGAGGAGGAGATCAATCCAGGCCTAGGCTCACTCAAAAATTCCACTTCTGTGGAAATCCCTAATTTCTGGCAACAGTGTTGAGTCGAAAACTAAAATTGCTCAGAATCATATTATGCTTCGATAGAAAGATGTGCCATGGAGAGGAGAGTCATCCCAACCTTCTTTTGCTGAAAATCTATGGAGAGAGATCCAAAAAGTAGGAAGCCCTAGTTTTCGCAGCTGCACAGTGTCTTCTTCTCAAGTTAGCTCTGATTCCATGTTATATTTTTATGATTCAAGCTAGCATTATATTAGGATCTTTAACTAAGAGAATAACAAGCACACCAATCAAACATAAGAGACAATGAACACAATGTTTTTCCTCGGGGAAACCATAAAGGAGAAAACTCCGCAATTTCCTCAGAGATAGAATCAGAACCAAAAGCAAAACCCCAAAAATAATAAGATGATCTCCCGACAACAATAGTCTCTTTCTTTCTAGTCCCAGCTACTTCTTCTCCCTCATCTATGTGCTACAATTGAGTGTGAGTGAGTGTGTGATAAATAGAGAGGCTCACTCTCTATTTATACTAATTCTCAACTTGACAATAACTCACTAGGGTCGACTTCTCTAGGAGAGTATAATAACTCTAGGGCCCAACAACTGTGGGGAATTTAACCCTTGATCAATAGGAGGGTTACCCACAATGACTTGAGATGACCTGTTTACATTATTGAATCTCTCGATAGGAACATTGGGGCATGACATGACTCAAATACATTACAGACACTTCCCGGAATAAACATCGGGGTACAATACATAAGATATACGGATGAATACATTCTGAAGTTACAAATACATCAACATGACAAGGAGTATTAAGACCGTCCGTTTCCTGAACACCCGATTACCTGGACACCACGTGCGTAGTAGCTCCCAGAGCGTTGTTCTCAGTGTATTGCTCCAACAAGACAACCAAAGGGATTTTCTCAGAAGGTTTGGGAATCCTAGTAGGGTCTCCCGATATACG
Source organism: Pseudotsuga menziesii (assembly GCA_001517045.1). Lineage (NCBI taxonomy): Eukaryota > Viridiplantae > Streptophyta > Pinopsida > Pinales > Pinaceae > Pseudotsuga > Pseudotsuga menziesii. Next base: position 605,200 of record LPNX010177341.1, read on the forward strand.
GAAGGTACATGGGAGCTCAAATCTGTATTAGTGCTATCTAATGCACAACCGTTCGAAAGGGGCCCTCCGATATACAATCGAGTACGTGAAGTACCTTTCGATATACCTCAAGAGTATGTGAAAGGCCGTTCTATATACCGACGGTACATGGAGGAACCATGCAGACCCCACATTGCAGTGCAGGCATGAAACGACAACTCCTATGTTTAAAGACGCCGAAACATGTCTCTTTTCTATCACTCAATTTTCTATAAAATTTTATCCTAAAGATATCGTTTATTTTATCTGAATGATTAGTGAATGTTTGTGAGGTGTTTTCTCCAAAATGCAAATTTTAATTGATATGTGATACACTTCTTTTATTCAATGAGAAATCTCTAGAGTAGGGAAAATACCATTTCTTTTTCTTTCAAAAACACACCAATTCAATGCCACACTCAACAATTCAATACAATACCTAACAAGCAATTCTTTAAGAGAATTCTTTAAACAAAAACTTTTCACCAATAAGAAATTTAATTCTCTGAATCAAGAAAAGAAAACTAAGCCTCTAATGTTTTTATCAAAATCAACTCTACTCAATCACACCAAAAAGATTCACTTGCCTAAATCATTCATGCAAACCAAAAATGGACTTTTCAAAGCAAAAACAAGACAAGATAACTAGTTTCTTTTTGTATTTTCAAATGTGATTTTGAAACATAAATGACACAAAGAAGTTTAAAGCAAATAACACTAATCAAAGAATACAAGACTAATTTTCACATAATTCCTTTCACTACAAATTTTCACTAATAAAGAAGGCAAATGTTTTGAAACTGAGCTCAACGAATGAGAATCAAATTATCAAAATCACCAGACTCAATCAATCACAAAACTCAAGAAAATCACACTGGAATTTTTCAAAGGAATAAAAAAAAATAAAAATAAAAATGCAAGCAATTCAAGGGAACTACCTCGATGCATAGAGGCAAGCTGCACCAGAGCACTATAGGGGTATTGATGCTTCTTATGCACTGAAACAAGGCTCCTTCAGTGCTCTGTGTAAACTGCGGAAAGGCGCTGTCGACGCTGACCACCAAGAGGAAAAAGACGCCTATAAGGTAATGACGCTTTGTCAAACAAAGCCAGGTGCGCCATCGGATCTAAAGATGGAAAAAATTAAAGATTTGCAGAAGAAACCAAAAAATGGGATGAGTTGGACTGACAGGAGTAAAAACAACTTTCAAACAGAGGCAGTTAACAGAACAATAAGATAGATCGCTTACCTTATTATCTGAAATGAGATAAGGAAGAGATTATAAAATTCATAAGTGAGAAATTTACCAGCAGTTGTAGATCTAACTAGATATGCTCCATATTTGACTGGATCTACCCCAGATCTGTCTGGATTAAGCTATCCCCAGTATGGTCGCCAATTTTCCTTCAAGGAATTCTGCAACCGGTGTAGACACCTCTTGTTTCTCTACCTTGTAAGACACGAGTGTAGAACAAAAGAGCACAACAACATATCCTTCCCCTAGATAATCAATTTGATCAACATGAAACCAAAATCATACCTCGAATCTAAGTCATTTCGTCCTTGTTCCAAAAGTCCTTGCAAACTTTAGTACCTGTAAAAGAGATTAAAACACAAAAGCACAAAGTGAGAGCATCATGACAAATCAATCATCTATGCTAGTGATCAAGGAGTCTAACAAAATTTAATTGATATTAACACACATTAAATACGGGAAAGGGGAACACTTTTGTATTAATAATTAGAGAGTAAATTTACAACCATAAAGCCTTGATGTTGCTAGATTTATCCCCTACAACAGATCTGCAATCCTTCACACTTATAACAATCTCTTCACACATCAGCTCACTCTATCTTGCCTCTAAACTAGATCTCAGTCCAACAGCATAAGGGTGCTTTCTTTGGCCTCTCCTCACTCACTCCATGAAGGCTTCATTTATAGGCCAAAAATGATGAGATTCACTTGAGGAATGGATAGAAGGTGATCCCAATAGGTGAGGAAGGCGAATGCCACCTCTCCCTAGCTAGTAGGAACAAACTCCACATAGGATTTCTCAAGGAAGCTTCTAGAATGTTCTTTTTTTCATGTTTTGGGTTGATAGACGGTCTTGGCTTCAGGTGAAGAAGCGCTGATGACGCCTACTACCAAAAGATAAGGAAGAGCCGGTTCACTTTGCTCCACTGGAAAGAGCACCAATGACGCTCTGTCATAACCGTGGGAAAGCGCCGACCTTCCTAAGGATGGGAAAAAGTTGCCAAAGAATCTCAGGATAGGATTTCTGAAAGGCAAACAGGAAACTGTGGGATTTTTAGGTACAACAAACTTAATAATTTCTTCGATTTCTTGGTTCGATGCATTAAACCTTAAATTAGGATCAAGGGGAAAGTTTTCTAAAACTTCATGATTAGATGTCTCATCATCTAGCTTGTAGATGTTTATGGGATTGATTTGATCACTCAATCGAATAACTTCCCACCATTCAAATTGACATATTAATTAACATAGATGTGCTATACCTTTTGAGAGGATTTTGAAATACATTTTGTGGGACTTTGTTGAGCACAAATGAAATAAAAGGTTTCTTTAACATTCCTAGGTCAATTCCTTTTGAGGAAATAACAAATTTTGGAAAATGGTTGTCGTGGATAATGAAATCTTTTAAATTGATAACACCTAAAGAGTGGGTGAGCCTTATGACGAGGATGGTGATGCAAAATATCATACCTATTATGTTTTCCTAGGTGTATATCAATTGATTAATTGCAACAATGAGAATTTAAATATCCTTTAATATGTTGTAATGGCTACGATTGATAAAAAAAGTACCTAAATTGATTTTGAATTTGAGTTCTCTAAAATTCTTAGGAAGAAAAGTTAAATAATGTTTTTTGGTTGAAGATATGTGTAAATAGAACCTATAAAAAACAACTAATTATATTTTTTTAGTGTAGTCTTCAAATTTTGCAAAATATTCAAGATACATGTGGGTTAGTTTGAAAATACTTGTCTATTGTTCATCATGCCTATTGAAAACAAAATAATTAAAAAAGTAACGATCTCTAACTAATCAAGGTTAGGCATTTTAATATTTTATTTATCAACTTTAGATTAAAAAAGTCATATCTTGCGAGCCATAGTAGTAATTTGACTAATTGCAATATCTACAATAGTCAGATGTGCTAAATCATGTGACCTTTGTATAGCACATAAAACACCAATCCTAACTTTGATAGAACTATAGTAAATTTTGGACCTATCCAAATTCGATACAAAAATTGAACCAATGACATGCCAACTGTCATCATCAGAGACGTGTATATGAGATAAATTGTTATTTAGGATACTACATATGGGCGTATTTTACAATGTGCCGTAGCCTTTTACATTTAAAAAACTCCAGGGTTTAGTACTAAGAGGTTAAATAATCATATGAGGTAAGTAAGGATGCATACATGGTAATGTATTTTTAGGAGATGGGCTAGAGACATGGAAATTATCAAATTGTTGAGAAAGGTTACCAACTCATATTTTTATTTTTTTAAGGGTATCTTGAGGCATCAACCATAGTACTAGAAATAGTGTTTTTGAGTCTATGCTTAGAGTGAATAAGCTTGACACGTGTAACTTATTATTTTTCAACTTCTTCATGTTCTTCATTAGCAATATACGGAGAAGGGTAATCTCACTCAAGAGTTTACTATCTTTTACTTACTTTCTCTTTATTCCTCATTTGAGATTATGGGCCATTTCATAGTCAAGGACACCTTGGATATTTTTCATAATTTCATCGAGATGAGAATGCATGATACCAATAGTAACTTCAATATAATCAGCTCAAGTTAGAAACTAGTTACTTTGTCCCACCAAGCCTTCAACCAAATGGCTATGCCTAGCATGATACTCAATCTTTTTATGAGATTAATATTAGAAGTGGTGGAACATTTTTCTTGGGAGGTCATTTTGATTCACATACTCATGGCCAACAATAAACCAATATTTGGGTGAAAAGTAAATTTCACGTTGCATATGTGCATAAGGTTGAATCGTTAGCTTGAATCCTATTGGTTCTTTTAAAGTGGATTTTGATAGTACATTTTTTTTGTTTTGAGACCCATTTTTACCTCAAAATTTCTCTAATGCATGTTCCATCTACAACTATACAAATAAAGTGTAATGATTATGTGTTTATTTCAAAAATACTATACATGATTGCTTAAATAAAAATGTGTACAATAGTATCGGTTGCTTCATATATAATACACAATATTTGGAAAACATGGTTCATGTCGTCTCTCAAGATATCTTATATTGGCTTCACTACATACTTTGTTTCCTACAAGTGTTATATGTTATGACAAAGCATAAATATAATTAAAGGTTTGTCACTATTCCAATAATTATAAAATAATGGAAGTAAAAGAACATAGCTACTTACAAATTGTTCAATTAACCCTTTATACACCAACATATACTCATAACCCATACATAATCAGATGTTAATCAAATGTTCATATGGCTCTTTTTTGTATGTTAACACTTGATAGAAAACATCCATTGATGCTTGCAAATAAATGGAAATGTATAAATCATAACAAATATGAAATATTTAGGAAGTAAAACACATTAATTAGTGCCAACAATTTTTTTCCTTGTCAATATTACGTGTTGAATATATATATGCTTCAACAACAAAATAATTGTAAATTAATATTGTGTGAGATGATTTTTGTGTGTGTGTTTCACAGAATCAATAACCAGGCCGGGGTCATACTTGAATGACATGGGGTCGATTCCAGTTCGCTGCCACTATAACCTCTAGGTTCACCCACATTCCCCCTACATGGGTGCATAGGCTATTCGAGGTTTGAACCTGCGACGTCGTAAGGAGTTCCTTAACAATGCACCTATTGCCAACACGTCTACACCTTAGGGGATATATTCCATGGGATGATGGAAATATATCTACATAGAAAAAAATCAATGAATATATAGTCTTGATGCACGATGTTGTTGGGATGGTTCCTCTTGTGATGCAATTTTGTCTAATTTTTTGATCATCTCCTTGTACACTTTTTTTGACATCAATGCTGGTAAGTTTCGTATATCATGTTGATCCTCCTTTTGAATTTGATCCATCTTCCTGAAAAATGAAAGAAACAATTAAAAAATCCACTAATATTTATACAAAAATAAAATAGCAAAAATGTTAACTTCGTAATTTTGGGACTAAATATCCATACTACAAAATAACATGTTTAACATACTTTTTAAATGATTCTTTTTTTCTATTATATGTTTTTCATATTGCAAGTCTATTAGGTCTCATTGACCATTGCACCAAAAATGATTACTATAGTTTATATATAACCAGAGTATTGGAGCCATTGGATTGACTTTTGTGTTGTAAATGGAAAGAATTTCTATACATTGTTCCCACTATATCCCTCATAGTTTTATAAAAAAATTTCTCCTCCCATTAACTTTTAGCACCACTCCATATGAACTAAGCACCGATTCATCATCACTTACATCCTCCATAATTATTATCTTCTTAGGACGACCTCATTTTCTTTTGTTTTCAATTCCTATACAACATTCAACAAATGCAAAATCAAATGTTTAAAACATGTTAGTGGTTTTGTTTAGAAGTACATTTATAATTAAAAGGAAAAAAATTCATACCAGTCACCTTTTGATCCGCCCTATTCCTCTATTTGCAACATTTCCATAAACTTTTACACTCTCATCCACTTAGATTCCGAACAAGATTAAGGAGTTTCTTCATGTATTTTATCTTCACAACATGCATTATCCAATACACAGTATTTAAACCTACATACAATTAAAATATATTACTTTTATATTAAAATTAAAAAAATCTTGCCATGTTCTCTTCTTGGGATATGCTTCCCTCGCCTTAGCTGCTATAAGTGTTTTTACCTAATCTTCTAATAATAAAAGTCCTACATAATGAAATACATAAATACATAAATATGTTTTACAAACAAAGTAAATAATTTTAGGCTAAAAGTTTTTTCGGGTTAAGCGATGCTTACTGTATAGTAACATGTATTGGTGCACTAAATGTAGAGTTAGTTATTGGTGCTTTGTTGATGTACAATGCAGACTGATAAACTTAGTTATGTTTAAAAAAAACATCGTTAAAACAATATGCTTAATACAATATTTGGCACTCGTGCATATTTTATGTATAACTTCTTTTATAACAAAAACAATTAATATTGTATTGATAAAAGCTAAAGAATTCAACAAAAGATTACAAAAATTCCTCATATTAGTTTCATAGAATCCATATTAGTATGAATCTTAATTACAATCATCCATTGGTAAATAATTTGGAGGCAAAAAACAAAGCTCCCCAAACTACTATAGATTTTTATAAATTGGCCTAGGAGCAATCTACAAAAGACTTCATAAAAAGCAAAACTAGGAGTTGGTATCACTGTCAATGACCTGAACATCTTGCGTATTTTCTTCAGTTTCCTCTGAAGTGTTCTCAACATCACCATCTTGAGTATATGAATCTACATCAAGAGTATCTTCCATAGTCTCTTCAACTTCCACATCATGGGTGTCTCTGGTATCTTTAGTTGCGTCTTCACTGCCGGTAGTAGATCTATCTTGATTGTCTTCTTCGTCAGAACTAGTAATATTAATCACTGGACAGGGTGGTTGCATAAATTAAACTTCCACATTCTTTACATTAGAATTCTCATCCAACTGAGAGTTATTTCCAACAATAAGATCCTCGTGCTTCATCAAGGTCTTTGAGATTGCTTTCACCTGAGCATCACAAGAATGAAAAAACCCTTCGAACTCATTAAGACAAGCATCAATCCCAGAATTCAAGTTAGAAATGAGATGGGAAGTTTGTTCATTATCATCAAGGCATGTATCTAAAACATGAATATGAGCCCTGATTGGTTGAACTACAGCAATTGGGCCTTCCATATGGGACCTCATCCATATTAGTTGGGAGTGAAAATCATGAATAGTAGCCTCAGAGTTATAGATTCTTTCTACTATCTCTTCCAATTTGTTCTCACAATCCATTTTAACATAAAAATTCCAAACCCCCTCAAGAAAGACAATTCATTTACCGGACCAAAAGGACTGAAAATAGACCTAATATCCAAAACACCACTAGTAACCACCAAGGAATTAAAATTACTCCCGCTTCAATAAAAATCGAGGAGTTTTTCATACAGAGTTGACACATACCACCTCAAGGAGCTATTCTTCCATACTGACTAAGTATTTATATGTCAATACAACAACACCCCAGAATCCCAAACTTTCCAAATGAAGGACAAAGTAGAGTATAGGCACAAATAGAAACTTACTTGAGAGCGATCCTCCTTAGAGATAGCACTGAGAAGTACAAATGACTAATCTTCTATTGCATAGGAGAGGGCATCAAAATTCACTTGAAAATTCACAACCATTCCACATATTCCCCCATGCACCACTCTATCTACCTCGAGTGCAAATAAAAATACAAGAATGAAGTGGGTGATACAAAACAAAGAGAGAAAATTCTTGTAAAATCCTCGAGACAATACCATCGTATACCCTGATTAAACACCCAAGTGTGCAAACCAAGAAGTCACAGTGCTGTACACTCGCCTAAATGCTTTGAACACCCCACATGGCCTAAAAAGTTAATGAACCTTACTGCCAAGTGAATAGACTAATGCTTGGTAAAACAAACTTAACATATCCCAAAATCTTATGGAAGCCAACATAAAGCAAGATGACCCTCTTTATTTCTAATGATACCTCCAGGAAAACTTAAATATTTGTTTGCAAGTTCATCGACAACCACATTGAACTCACACCAAACATGAAATAATTGATTGTGATGGATTTGATGGATTAAGCCAATAATACATTTGTGTAGACACTTGACAATTTATCTTTGATTTCTTGTTTTCACCTAGATTGAGAGATGATAAGGAGGGAGTCTCCGATCACTGGCACCAACCTAATTCCATAAGTGTTTGCTTCCTTTAGTACCAAATATAATGCATATCTTTCTTCTTGATCATTTGTACTAATCCCTAGACCACAAGCAAAGGATATGGCTATATTTATACCAAGGTCAAATATTACTCCCCCACACTTGCCTCCCCAAGATATTTTATGTATAAGTTATGCATTGTTTTGGTTGGTATTATTTCTTGAAATTCCATGCTAAAGAATGTATTTTTAATACAAAACCATGACAATGTGATAATAATATTGTTTTGCACCAAATTCCCCAAAAAACATAAAAATGAAAGGAAAGAGTAACACAACGCTTTGAGAATGAAATAAAAAGATGAATATGAAGCCTCGTTGATGGGGAAACCATGTTTTAAAATGTATTAGGTGCACAAGATGGGATGAGATGATTTTAAAACTAGTTCTCCTTGGTATATATATGGGAGATAAAGGATGCAATTACAATTTAGGTCCTAGCTAACCATACAATTACAATTAAGGTACTATTTGACCAATAAACACAATACAAATATGATAATACAATTGTAATGTTACAATATATATAGGGATCAACATACCCCTCTCCTTCAAACAAGTGTTGTCCTCAACACTTGATTAATTCTGGATGGTTCTGCATGAAGAATTCATCTTCCCATGTTCCCTCTTCTATTGGAAAGTTATTCAACTTGATGAGGTGCTTAGTAATTGTTAGATTTCATAGTTTCTTGATCTGTGTTTCAAGGATTGTTTCATGGTCTAGTATGATTTTCCCTTCTTCATCAATCTCTGGTAAAATAGTTCGAATTGGAATATTTTGGAATCTTTTTACCAATTACATTTTTTAGGCAAGACAAATAGAATATTGGAGGTACACATGAAGATAGAGGCAACTCCAATTTGTAAGACATATCTCCAATCATTTGTAACACCTTGTAATCTAGATTTCCAGTCCTTTCCAACCCTATTTTGTGCTATAGCCAAGTTATCTTTCAATAGTTGGAGAACCTCTTATTGGTGCTCTATGTGATCCTCTATTGATTGAACCTTAGATTCTTTAAAAAATGAAGTGTTGTATGGAGGTAGATATCCATAAAGTGCCATAAATGGTGACATTTTTGAATAAGTATGGAAGGATGTGTTGTACCACCATTCTTCCAAAGGAAATCATTTGACTCACTATGTTTGTTTACCATATACAAAGTGTGACAAAGATACCCTTCTAAACATTTTTTTTTCCTCGGAAAAAATTCATAATTTTATTTCAAAGTAGAACAAAATTACATCTACACATGTAAGAGGATCACTAGGATCCCTACATTGTCACATATTTGCTGTCTCATATTTTCATAACCAAAAATTACAAAACAGTCCCAAACTGTAAAAGCATATCAGCTAGATACATCACAGAAAACATGGGTATCACAACCCAAATCATATGTAGTAACTACAAAAAAAACTTCAGCAAGAATGCTATCATCAAAAAATAGACCAAAAATGGATCACTTCTGATCATATATCTCACGAGCACCACTAGAAAACCCACTACCACACAAAACATCAGATATACTGCCGATAGCAAAGGCCACCACCTCTGAAAACGCCGTCGCCGCCGCATAGATCCCTAAGGACACAATATACGGGTCGCCATGCAAGAGTATTTCCACAGTCACCGCCTCCGCCATAAGGCAGGCGATCTCCTTGGCAATAGAGGATCTAGCATCCTCGAAATTTAACCGAAACCACAACCCCAATTCTTGGATCCGAAGCCCACCAATCTTGAAAAAAGCCATTCGCACTCGATCTCGATTCTTGGAGCTGAAGCCCATGACGCCGGATCTTTGAGCTGAAGCCCACCGATCTAAGCCAAAACCCCATCAAAGAATGTAGCCTGGACGCATTCCTTGAACTAGGCGAAAGGAAACGAATCTCCTCATCCATTGCCCTGAGAATATTGATGTCCACAACATTCTTGCCGTCGGGGAAAAAATAAATGGCCCACTGATAACCTCCTACCGTGAAATTCTCGCAGTCAATGAGCCTACCAACGCCCATACCCATAGCCAGAGAGAACCCCTGTATTACATTGTGCGACCCATTGACAGTGTTGGTAACCGATCTCGAGCTCGAAGATGAGCCGACACCATTCACAGGGATTCCATCCTTCATCGAGGGAAATCTGGACCCGAACGACCATTCCATTGCCAACGGCCGGGCAAGAAAAGAGGAATGAAACCCTAGGGCACCAAATTCATCCGTTGAAACTTCAGAATTCGAAAAACAAATCACAGAGGATTCATCAGCACGAGACCAATGGTGAGTTAGAACAACAAACCCAGCGATCACGGATGGAAGTTCAGGGAAATGGCGTTTGTTTCTCTATCAATGAGACATTTCACCTGCTCGAATCACCGACGTCGCAGGGCCTCCAAGATCCTCCACCTATCAAACCACCGGAAGATGTTGATGTTATATGGCATTTCTATCAAAAGGCGATGAGCAATGCGATGAGCAATGAGCAATGCGGGCTTGGATTTCAAAGGCGATGAGCAGTGTGGGCTTGGATTTCGATTCTATCTCGGCCATCACAGGTTTCGAACGTGAAATCGACATCGGCGAGGCCAATGTCATCGTCTCATGGGAAACAGGGCGGCCGGCCTTGAAGCCTATCCAGAACCAGGGTACCTCCATGCTCGGGATCGTGATTCTTATCCTAGGGTTAGGTTCCAGGAGCCTCGAAACTAGAGGCCTCCCTTCACCCTTCCTCCAAGAACCCACCCTTCTAAACATTTATTCACAATCTCAGTTTGATTGTCATATTGAGGATGGTAAGAGGACCTATGAGCCAATTGAGCACCCAAACAAGAAATACTTCCTTCTGAAAATTACTAGTTAAAATTGGATCTCTATCACCTACAATAATCTTGGGTATTCCATGTAGCTTCTGAAAATTTTCCATGAATGTTGTAGCTATTGTACTTGCTTTAAAAGGATGAGAAATATGCACCATTACCACGATAACATTCTTCCCTTCCAACTTTGGAATACCTGTGATAAATTCCATTAATACCTATTTCCAACACTGACTTGGTATGGCTAATGGATATGGAAGAACTAGTGTCTTGATTGTCTCTCCTTTATTCTATTGTAAATCGAACATTTTGCCACAAAATTTTGGACACCAGTTTTAAGAACTTCCCAGGAAAAATCCTTCTTAAGCTTGTGGTAAGTTTTCAAGAACCCTAAAAGTCCTCCTATAGGAGAAGTGTACAATTCTAGAAGGACCTTCTATTTGAGTTGGGAATTTTGACATAAAATCGACAATCTCGGTACCATAGTGAATCATTCTTTCATACAAATTTATCTAATGAAATAGTGTCCTCTTGTAGTTGTTTAATTATCTTGCATCTTTATTCCATTCTATCCTTACTTCTTCCACCCTATTAGATTGTAGGATGGAAATAACACATAGTAAGCTCTTTGTGTCACCTTCTTTATTTGAGAGTGCATCTATCACCACATTTTGTTTTCCTTTTTTCAGATAATTTCAAATTCATAATGTAGCATGTTTGAAACTAATTTTTGTGGCTCTTCTTAAGATAATCATTGTTCAAAGAAGTACTTAATACTATCATGACATGTTCTTACCTTGAAATGTCTTCCTATTACATAACGATGCAATTTCATAATTGCTTGTATTATGGTCAACCTTTCCTTTTCATAAATCGATTTGAGTAGGTGTTTTCCTTTAAATTGGTAACTTTGAAAGGAAACTTGCCTTCCTTATTGCATTAGAACTACACCAATTCCATGCCCTGAGGCATCACATTCCACATTAAAAGTTTTTATGAAGTCAAGTGTGCCTAGTACAAGAGTGTATACATAACCTCTTTCTTTTTTCAAAATATTTGGTTGCTTCTTGAGTCCAAGAGAATGCCTCCTTTTTGAATAGCCTTGTTAGAAGTGTTGATATTTGAACATAAATATTGAAAAACTTGTGGCACTAGCCTTTCAATCCTAATAATCCTCTAAGATTCTTCAAGGTTTTAGGAATTGGCCATTCCATGATAGATTTTATTTTTCTAGGGTCCACTTTGACTCTTTCCTAGGATATAATTTGACCCAAATATTTCACTTCATGAACCCAAAAGGAACACTTAGAAGGATTGGCATATAGTTTTTTCTCTTCCAATAGTTTTAAGACCATGTTAACATGATGTACACGCTCTTCCCAAGATTTTCTATATATTATTATATCACGATTTGAGGAAGGGTTTAAAAATAGAATTAATTAATCTTTGAAATGTAGAAGGTGCATTAGTAAGGAAAAATTCAATCACCAAAAATCATAAATTACCTTTATGTGTTGTGAAGGTTTTTTTCATAATGTTTTATTGCCTCATTTTGATTAGATGATATCTAGAATGGAGATCCAAGTTGGTAGAGACAATTTCTCTCTGTAATTTATCTAATAATTCATCATTGACGTGAATAAGAAACTTATCATTAATGGTCATCTTGTTGAGCTCTCTATAATCTGGATACATATGCCATGAACTTTCCTTTTTATGAACTATCACCATTGGTTCCAAGAAAACACTTTGGCTAGGATGAACGATTCTTAACGTTGCTAGAAGTGCTACCATTTGGTTGTTAAGAATTCTTGATAAACTTGACCGTAATTCTTGACTAACTATTGGATCATAATGTCTTGGTAAAATGATTTTAATTTGGTTATCTTGTTAGAATGGTGCTATTTGACCATAATGATTTTAGTTTGGTAAACTCCCTGGTTACAAGTGAATAACTTTGTCATGATATTCAGTAGGTGGAATATCTATAGGAATCTCTCCAAGCGCCTTTAGAGGGTATAGATGCTTGAACATATAGTGAGAAAAATTGTGCAATTACACCATGGTATCGCTTTTTTTATCAACTTTGTCATGCTTTTAGAGATTATCACTTTAGATGTTTTTCTTGGAATACCTATGAGTTCAATTTATTTGTTTTCCAAGGAGAATCTCATGAAAAGTTCCAAAAAATTAAGAGCCGTTGCTCCCAATGATTGTAACCATTGAACCCATAATAAAACATCAATTTTCGTAGGGGTTTGGGATAAGTTAGTTGTACAGTATCGCGGATGCTGCGCAAGCTCAAAGATATCGTGCAAGTCAGAGTTGCATTATTTTATGTATTTTGGTCATTTTGGACCACATTATGTGGATTGTGGTCATATTTTGTAGAATATGTTAAGATTTAGTTAGAAAGTTAGTTAAGTGTACCTTGAATGTAAAGGTGTAAGACTATAATTAGATGTAGAATTGAAAGGGTTAATCATCCTTGGAGAGTAATTTTTTGGGGATCACTCTTGAGATACCGGACTTGAGTTTGTTTGAGTTTTTGGTTCTTGAGATCTACACATTGCTTGAGATCCATGGATCTGTTATGAAGAATTATCTTTTGTGTGGAAGTTAATATGATATGACAGAAGTTGAGCAGAACTATTGTGTCCTTTTCTGTTTTCCTGTTTTACTGTCTTCTGCAACTCAATTATGAATGCAATGTGTATCTATGCCATGGATCTGTAAATGTTGCGATGTTTCCCTGCTTTAAATGATGTTATTCTGTTGGATTTTGCGCATCAATGTTTTATTACAGTTTCGATATAATAATGAAATATGTTGAATGATAATGAGGTTATGTTAATTCTTGGGTTGAATGATTAGATCAATTGAATGATGCTGCGCTAAGTTGATAAGTAGATGCACAGGGTCCTCTCTCATTCTGTGGAAACTTGGTTTCGTCAACTCTCCCTTGAACATCTCGAGTGAGACTTCATCCTCTCTGTGGGTGTTGCTGGGAGGGTTAAAACCTGGCTAGGCTGGTGCTCAGGGATATCGCGGTGGTTTGGGTGTCGACAGGGTGGGAACCCCTATCGAATGGTTTTGTTGACTGAGTTTGTGTCAAAAAATGGTTCCATTGCCAGGACCTTAGTACGACTGAAGAGAGAACATGTTGTGGCATCCGACGAGATCAAAAATTCAAGACTGGTTCACCCAGAATCTATGAGGGTTTGCTGAGAAATAAAATCAGAACCCTGGAATAATGACGGATAAGTGGCTAGACAAGTGCATACACGACGGTCCACATGAGTATTTTTTCTCTGAATTCCTGATCATCTTGTATGAGTGCTTGGCGTGGTTGACCTATCGCAAGACAAATTTCGAAGGAGGTGAGGCAACGTCCTGGACCCCAGAATTGATCTAGGAGTTGCTTGAGGTAGACAACAGAGCATCGTGAGCTATTGAAGTTTAGCTCGACAGTATCTTGGAGTGCTATATCACCGAGTTCATGATTGATACAACCAAATCTTATAGTGAAGCAGAAAGGTATTTCTTCAACAGGCCACGAGGTAGGTTTCTTTTGTATTTGCAATTGTCCATTAAGATGCTCATATGTCAAAAGGGAATATTGAAGATGCACCTTCAGTAGTAGAACTCTGGTGTGCAAGGGATGTGGATACCGCAAAGACATGGGGGAGATGAATGTAATGATATCGGGTAGATGGGTGAAAGCTATGATGAGACTGTGAGGGAAGCTGAGGGAGAGAGTGGTCTTACGAGAGGAGAAGCAAGGTTTCGACAAGAGAAGAGGCAGAGGACATGGGAAGGTCTTGCTGTGATCGAAATGCAAGACCACGAAGGAAGACCACATGGGATGAAGCGAACCTATAGTGATGACGAGGAAGACCTGACTACACCCAGGGTAGAGACAATATCAACCCTTAACATCAATGTACCCACACCTCTGCACACTACATCACAACCAGGAATAAATGCAAGTTCAACATCGATGTGTACAACGTGTCAACAACACTCTAATAGTAGTAGATCAACATCTGTAGGAAGAAGGCCCAGAATGTTGGGCGGCGAGGCGAGGTTACCTTTATTTCATGGAAACGAGATTGAGGATCTAGAACAATACTCGTTCCTATGTGAGGCAGTATGGACTGTCAGACAAACTGTGGATGATGAAGTCAAGAAAGGCCACTTGGAGACAAATATTCAGGGTCCTGCACTAGATTGGTTCATGAAATTTGTACAAGTTCCTATGGGAACTCCAGCGAAGAAATTGGATGAATTTAGGAAAGGAATTATTGAAGAGTTTAGAAAACCAAAATAAAAAGCGCAATATATTACCGAACTGAAGGAAATTAAGCAGTATCCAAACGAGACTATGAGACTTTTTGGGATTTGGATCAAAGGTTCAAGACACTAATGGAAAGAGTCAGTTTTGAGATGAGCGACATTCAACATAAGGAATGGTTCATTGCAGTGTTACTGAATCATATCAGACTATCGCTCATGCAATAGAATATTGCGACATAGAGCGAGGCTCTGGAGATTGCAATGAAGTTGGAAGCTTCACCCATTGGAGAAAATGCAGTCGGTATGAACTAGATTCAGACGCAGCTAGAAAACTTGACGCTCCAGTTTTAAGATATCAAGAAAGGAAAAGAGCACCGCGAAGAGGTGTGGTGTACTTGATGTCGTGCAGATGGACATACCAAGGATAATTGCCCATATTTCTGAAACTACCTGTTGTTAGGAGTGCCAAACCCATTGAGTTGTGGCAGTGTAACATGGTGCCGCATTTTTCAAGTATATGTGAATCAACTTGAAGAGTGTGGATCCATCCAGAAAATGGTGATGAAGCCAAAAAACTTATACTACACATTTTGTCGTTCTTTTGGGCACGAAGATAAGGATTGTTGCACATATGACATACTTCAGGAAAGAACATACGACTCATACTATGTGAAGGGAGAGGTAAAACAACCACAACCTTAACCGAAGGTGGTACAGCCACCACCTCAACCTCAGTTCATACTGCAACAACAACCATAGATGCAGTTTGTACCGAAGCAACCACAACAATAGTTTGTGCCACAATCACAGTATAATCAGATGCATATGGATGCGCAGAAGACACAATATGTTCAATCAACGTAGTATGTTCAGCAGCAGTCGAATCACCCACATCAATAATTTAATCAACCACAATATCATCAACAAGGAGGATTCTGAGGAGGACGAGGTAGAGTCTTTGGTCGAAGAGGAGGACAAGGTCGAGGACCAGTGCAATGTTATAATTGTAGAGTACTGGGGAATTATCAGAGAGATTGTCCACAATTGTAGTGTACATGTGCGTATTGTACCATGATTGATCACACTATTGAGAACTGTCCACAACTGGTCGCGAGGTGGAAGGCAGGAAATGTTCCGTAGTTGTGGAACCATAACCATTTGGAGAATCAGAACCAATTGCAGAACCAAAATCAAGTACAGAACCAAAATCAAGTACAAAACCAAAATCAGTTGTAGAATCAGAACCAAAACCAAATTCCAATTCAGAACCAGAATACAAATAAGAACGTGAGTCAACCTATGAATCCGCCATTGAACCAGAATCATGGACCAATGATTGTCACGATCTCAGCAGAACCTAGGACATAGGATGTTGACGTCGCAGCCATCACTCGCGGAGGTGCGACGATGAGAGAAGATATCCCACATCCACAAATTCGGTTGGCTGTGAAGACGAAGGTGTAGTTCGACATCGATGCTGAGAAATACACATTTTTTGAAGCATGTGATGTGATCAAATGGAATCCTGGTAAGTTACCTGTTTATGAAATGCCCACTAATTTTGATACAACATTAGTAGCAGGAC
Source organism: Pseudotsuga menziesii (assembly GCA_001517045.1). Taxonomy (NCBI): domain Eukaryota; kingdom Viridiplantae; phylum Streptophyta; class Pinopsida; order Pinales; family Pinaceae; genus Pseudotsuga; species Pseudotsuga menziesii. Next base: position 621,954 of record LPNX010177341.1, read on the forward strand.
CATCGCGACAGCATTGGTACCTTGCAGAACTTCTTCGAGAGTTTCTTGTCAATGGTAAGAGATCCTGATGGTCTTGCTAAGATTGAAAATCTATTACATCAACCGGCTAAGGGGCAGAAGGACTCTGCGATGAACTCCCTGCATAAGAAAAAGATGGGGAAAGAGATGCCCATGAAAATTCAGATTGGGGACTATGAGGTAGGTTCAATAATCTTGGATCTAGGCTCAGATGTTAATATTCTGACAAGACAGACGTGGTAGAAGATGGGGATCCTAACACTGATTTGGTATCCTGTGCATTTGCGACTAGCTAACCAGGCCAAAGTAACGCCGATAGGGTGAGTTTCGCACCTTGCAGTGGAAGTTGAAGGGATGAATACCTATGCTGATTTTGATGTGATTGAAGTTGTCGATGGTGGAGGATCCTATGCTGCATTTCTAGGGATTGGATGGGCCAATGACAATATGTCAGTAATCAATTTTAAGAAGCTTGTGATGACCTTTGAGAATCAATACATTAGAGTCATCGCTCCAATGGATCCAAACGCAGGGCGAAGGTACATTGAGCCAATGAAGGATGAAGTTATCAGGGGATGGGATCATGCATATAACATTTCAGAATATTACATCCATCTGACTGCCGCTGGGGAAATTGGTTGGTGCAATGCTAGCTCTACGTCTTCTGATTCTGATGATGCCTTAAAGAACTGACAAAACCGCTTACATGAGGTGTCGCTAAGAAAGTGCTTCTTGATTACACGGCCATTCTGTCACGTTGCAACTGAGACCATTGAGTTACCAATTTATGAAGGAGTTCCTGAGTTATCTAAGTTTCTTATTGAATTCGAAGATAAGGTTTCAAAACCACAGTGGTTGCTGGTGTTGGAGGAAGCACTAAAGGCTACCCCAGCACACTGGTGGGCGACCCATAAGAATTCGATCACCGGATGATCGCAGTGTTGAAGATTGATGATAGTTCACTTTGGAGATGCAAAGGTGTACCATGCCAAAAGGTATGATGGGAAACATAGCCCTGGTGATCACCTGATTGAGTGCCATACTTTGTAGGCATCACGACTAAAGGATGAGTGGTTCCATGCCTTTCTCCACACATTGGATGAAATGCCACGATCTTGGTATGTATCAGCTGAGTTGCATAGAGATATCACTACCTGAGAGGAATTAATGGTTTTCTTCACTCACACCTTTAGTTTTGCGGATGCCAATCTAGATGTTCATAATGCGCTACAACTCATCTGTGATGTGGTTTTGAAGGTAGTTTTGGTTGCATATCTAGCGGATCTGCATGCACATTGTCAGATGTAGTTTATGATGGAATGTTATAATGTGATTGGAGGACCTAATGATGATGATGATGATCTGTGGAATATCAATATTCTAGAAACATAAGGGAGTCAGGATGTTGCAACACCTGATGTATCGACGGATCCAATGAATCAAACATTGAAGATCAAGAAAGTCAACATTCAGAAGGAGGAGAACCCAAAGTTTGTAAATGTCATGGATTACTGGGATGAAGAAATGATGGAAAATATCACATACCTGTTGCATGAATTCCAAGATTTGTTCCCAACAAAGTTTTCTGAGATGAAGGGGATACTGGGAGATTTAGGGGAGATGAAGATCCATTGAAGCCAGATGCAAAACCAGTAAGGAAAAAACTGTATCACCTGAATCCGTGATACAAGGAGAGGGTCAAAGCTGAGATTGATAGGATGCTGGATGCTAGAATAATTGATCCGGTTGAGGAATCGGAATGGATCAGTCCTATGGTGTTCTAAGATAAGAAGATGGGTGAGGTTCAGATTTTTGTCGAACTTAGAAAATTGAATGATGCGTGTATGCATGATCCATTTCTGACACCATTCACTGATGAAGTTTTAGAAGGAGTAGACGGTTAGGAGATGTATCTCAAAAGAGGATCAGGATCGCAAAAGAGGATCGCCACAAAAAAAAATTTGTTACTGAATGGGGTTGTTTTCAATACACTATGATGCCTTTTCGGTTGAAGAATGTGCCTGCGATATTTTCCCGGGTGGTTATCGCTACATTCAAAGATTTTATTCAGAAGTTCTTTGCAACTTTATATGGATGACTGGACAATTTATGGATTGATCAGGGACCATATGGAAAACTTGTGACTGATGTTGGAGATATGTCGACAACATCAGATCATGCTGAACTCAAAGAAGTGTATTTTTTTTGCACCTTTTGGGATGTTGTTGGGTCACATCGTTTGCAAGCAAGGACTGCTAGTTGACCCTACAAAGATTGTTCTGATTTTGAGCTTGCCTCTGCTTATGAATGTGAAGATGATTAGAGCGATGTTGGGGCACACATGGTATCATCGCAAGTTCATACGAGGTTATGTTGCGATCACAATTCCTATGGATAGGTTGTTGAAGAAGGATGCTATATTTGTATGTATTCAAGAGTGTCAAGAAAATTTTAATACGCTAAAGGCTAAGATGGCTTCTGCACCCATACTTGTATTTCTTGATTAGAACAAGGAGTTCCATGTTCATATGGATGCATTGTCCATTGCGTTGGGAGTGTTGCTTGTGCAACCAGGAGAAGGAGATCTACATCACCCGATTGCTTTCGCTAGTCGGAAGCTGTCAACTACAGAGAAAAACTATACGACCACAGAGAGGGAAGTTCTGTCGATGGTATATGCGCTACAAAAGTTTAGGCATTAACTGTTGGGCAGTCATTTCAAGATGTTTATGGACCATTCTACTTTGAAATACCTAGTCAATAAGCCTATGTTGGGGGGAAGACATGCCACTGGCTACTTGTTTTTTTAGGAGTTTTATTTTGAGATAATTGTGAAGTAGAGATGCGTGAATGCTGGCCCTGATCATTTATCCCAAATTGAGACGAGTGAGGAACCAACAAACATTGAAGACTGATTGTTGGGTGCGCAGTTGTTTAGAGTTGATATGGTTGATGATTATTATAATAAAATCATTCAATTTTTGGCGATGGGAACTGCACCAGAGGACCTTACTACAAGTTAGAAGAAGTAGTTGGTTAAGGCCTCAGATTTCTAGTTGATCGCTGGACAACTATATGAACTAGGAACATATGCGATTTTGCAGTGATGTGTCCTGCCGCATGAAAAAGGGTATATTTTGGCAGAGGCACATGCGGGAGTTGCTGGTGGACACTATGGAGGTTGAGCTACTACGAGGAAGGTGCTTCACATAGGGCTTTGGTGGCCCACTCTTCATACTGATGCGATAGATTATGCACATACCTGCAATGTCTGTCAACGAAGTAGAAAATCATCAAGGAGGGACGAGATGCCGCTGGTACCTCAGGTGACATTGAAACCATTTGATAAATGGGCTATGGACTTTGTGGGACCTATCAACCCACCTGGGAAGAAAATTGATGCATGATATATCATTACAGCAACATATTATTTGACAAGATGGGTGAAGGATGCACGTGTTATGGATTTCACCGCTGCGATAACATCGAGGTTCCTATTTGACAACAATGTGACTCGGTTCAGGTGCCCAAGGATATTGATGAGTGACCATGGGATTCACTTCATCAATCAAAAAATCAGTGCATTGACAAAGGAGCTTCAGATACAACATAAGAAGAGCACCCCGTATCATCCACAAGTGAATGGGATATTGGAGGCATTCAAAAAAGTGTTGGAGCACGCGCTTACAAAGGTATGTAACGCCAACCACGATGGCTGGGATTTGAATATTCCAGCAGTCTTGTGGGCATATTGCACCACTTGCAAAAGATTGATGGGGAAGACACCATTCAAACTGGTGTATGGGAAAGATGCAGTCATGCCTATGGAGTACATTGTTCCAAGTTTGCGCATCATAGTAGCGATGTGAATGGATGATGAAGCAGCATTGGAGGAACAATTGGACCAGTTAGTTCATCTTGAGGAAGATTGTTTTGTCGCAAGTTTTCACCAACACATCGAGAATGATCGACAGAAATTTTGGCATGAACGCCATATAAAGAACAAACAGTTTCAAAAAGGAGACTTGGTGCTGTTGTACGAAAGCAAGTCCATGAAGTATCTAGATAAGTTACAAATGCATTGGTTAGGTCCATATCTCATTAATTCCATTACTTCAGGTGGTGCAGTTCAACTGCAGCAGTTAGATGGTGTGATGCTACCAAATCTAGTGAATGGTAGTAGGCTGAATCCCTATAGGACCATCCTGGAACCACGTGATTCCTGAGGCACTACACAATGAAAAATAATAATATGAAGGATGGATAGATAGAAGGATGGTGCACCAGGAGGACGTGGATGCACAAGTAGGAGAGTGAGTAGCGGAGTTAGGAAGAAATGTCACGATAGCAATCAGGTCATGACATAGTCAAATCAACAATAAATGTAGATAGTTAAAGCAGTTAACCGACAACGCTTGTTGAAGCGATGCATATTAATGGCGGATCCAACCATTGGATTGACATGATTGATGATGGATTTAGGAAGTTAATGCTTGATGTGGTCATGATGAGGTAAAGAATATCATGTTGATTTGGTCATGATGGATATGGGATTGACTTGATGCTATAAGAAGGGGATGGATGTGGTCGGAAGACACCATTATGCAATATTGAGCCACGTTGCAGAGCATATTCATGGTGATTTGAGTGAGTTGCTAAGTGAAGGGAGGTTGAGTGACTGTTGAGCATTGTGGGGCACTGGTGTAGAATGTAGAGTGAACCAATCACGGTTGAGATTATGAGTGAAAGGGAATCACCAGTCGACCTGGTAACCATTGAAGAAGAAGTTGCAAGTATGTCAATAGGATCATCGTTGGTGCCGAAGAAGAATAGGAAGGGACAAAATATTAGCTCCCCGGTGCCGAAGAAGAGGCAGACTAGAACGTTTGCAAGGGAAGAGGAGGAAGCTGCGCATATGGGTCCATCAAGCTCATGAGTTTTGGAGTCAGCAGCTCGTGCAGGGATGTCCGTTGAGGATATCCTTGGGTATATACCACCCTGTCGTCCCGGTGCGCAGCCCAGGAAGCTCACCAAGAATCAGAAGTACCAAGTAAAGATGCTGATGATACCACAAGGGATGGTATGCACCACATACATCATGCCTGCGCTGATGTAGATGAAGTATGATGACCATGACTTGCTCGCAAGCTCAAAGATACCACACAACTTGGAGTTGCATTATTTTATGTATTTTGGTCATTTTGGACCGCATTATGCAGATTGTGGTCATATTTTGTAGAATATGTTAAGATTTAGTTAGAAAGTTGGATAAGTGTACCTTGAATGTAAAGGCGTAAGACTATAATTAGATGTAGAATTGAAAGTGTTAATCATCCTTGGAGAGTACGTTTTAGGGGATCACTCTTGAGATACTGAACTTGAGTCTGTCTGAGTTTTTGGTTGTTGAGATCTGCGCATTGCTTGAGATTCGTGGATCTGTTATGAAGAATTATCTTTTGTGTGGAAGTTAATATGATATGACGGAAGTTGAGCAGAAATATTGTGTCCTTTTCTATTTTCCTGTTTTACTGTCTTCTGCAACTCAATTATGAATGCAATGTGTATTTGCGCCATGGATCTATAAATGTTGCAATGTTTCCCTGCTTTAAATGATGTTATTTTATTGGATTTTGCGCATCAATGTTTTATTACAGTTTCGGTACAATAATGCGATATGTTGAATGATAATGAGATTATGTTATTTTTTGAGTTGAATGAGTAGATCAATTGAATGATGCTGCGCTAAGTTGATGAGTATATGCACAGGGTCCTCTCTCATTCTGTGAAAAATTGGTTTTGTCATCTCTCCCTTGAACATCTTGGGTGAGACTTCATCCTCTCTGCGGGTGTTTCTGAACGTGTTAAAACCTAGCTGGGTCGGTGCTCAGGGAGATCGTGGTGGTTTGGGTGTCGATAGAGTGGGAACCCCTATCGAATGGTTTTATTGACTGGGTTTGTGTCAACAATGAACACCACCCATTTGGACTGTAATAATTGGGATATCTAATAGTTACCCCCCATAGTAAGCTTAATACTATGACACTTCCATGAACAATTTATGGTACCTCCATATACAATCTTTAATTGAAACTTTGGTGTTGGATATATAAAGCAATTGATAAGTTTGGCTAATTTGCAATTAATGAAATTATGGGTATTTTCAGAATCAATCAACATTGTTGCCTTTTTCTTTTTGGCATATCCTTATATTTTGAGAGTTTGAGGAGTGCTAATGTTAGATAATGCATGGAAACATAGGGTTGGAGTAACGTCTTCTGGTTCTACCTCTTGAGGCTAATATAGTTATGGATATTATCCCTCTTCACAAATTATGTAGAATAATTTATTCTCACCGTGTTTATGATGGTGCCAAGAAAACACTTTGGCTAGGTTGAATGATGCTTAACCTTGTTAGAAGTGCTTCTATTTGGTTGCCAAGAATCCTTGGCAAACTTGACCATAATTCTTGACTGACTATTTTGGCCATAATGTCTTGGTAAAATGATTTTAATTTGGTAATCTTGTTAGAATGGTGTTATTTGACCATAATGATTTTATTTTGGTAAGCTTCCTAGTTACAAGTGAATAACAATGTCATGATCTTGAGTAGGTGTAAGATATATAGGAATATCTCCAAGTTCCTTGGAATGATTATCAATAAATATTTGGGCATACCCTATAATAGAGGGCATATATGCTTGAACATATAGTGAACACAATTGTGGAATTACACCATGCTGTCCCTTTTCTAGCAACTTTGCCATGCTTGTAGAGCTGATAACTTTAGATGGTTTTCCTGGAATACCTATGAGTTCAATTTATTTGTTTTCAAAGGATAATCTCATGAAAATTTCCTAAAAATTAAGGCCATTGTTCCCAATGATTGTAACCATTGAACACCTAATACAACATAAACACCACCCATTTGGAATATAATAATTTGGATATCTAATAAACACTCCCCCATAGTAAGCTTAATACTATGACACTTCCTTGAACAATTTATGGTACCTCCATCTACAATAATTACTTGAAACTTTGGTGTTGGATATATAAAGGAATTGAGAAGTTTGACTAATTTGCAATTAGTGAAGTTATGGGTACTTCCAGAATCAATCAACATTGTTACCTTTTTCTTTTTGATATATCCTTTTATTTTGAGAGTTTGAGGAGCACTATTGTTGGCTAATGCATGAAGACATATGGTTGGAGTAACGTCTTTTGGTTCTACCTCTTGAGACTTATCTAGTTATGGATATTCTAACTCTTCACAAACTATGTAGAATAATTTATTCTCACAATGTTTATGCTGGTGCTAAGAAAACACTTTGGCTAGGATGAACAATGCTTAACCTTGTTATAAGTGCTACTATTTGGTTTTTAAGAATTCTTGACAAAATTGACCATAATTATTGACTAACTATTTGACCATAATATCTTGGTAAAATTCTTTTAATTTGGTAATCTTGATAGAATGGTGCTATTTGACCATAATGTTTTAGTTTGGTAAAATTCCTAGTTATAAGTAGATAACATTGTCATGATCTTGAATAGGTGGAAGAGATATATGAATATATCCAAGTTCCTTGGAATGATTATCAATAAATATTTGGGCATCCCCTATAATAGAGGGTATATATGCTTGAACATATAGTGAGCACAATTGTGCAATTACACCATGGTGTCCCTATTTAAGCAACTTTGTCATGCTTTTAGACCTTATCACTTTAGAGGATTTTCCTAGAATACCTATGAGTTCAATTTATTTGTTTTTTGAGGAGAATATCATGAAAAGTTCCTAAAATTTAAGAGCCATTGTTCCCAATGATTGCAACCATTGAACCCTTAATACAACATCAACACCACCCATTTGGACTATAATCATTGAGTTATCTAATAAACAAACCCCCATAGTAAGCTTAATACTATGACACTTCCTTGAGCAATTTATGGTACCTCCATCTACAATCATTACTTAAAACTTTGGTGTTGGATATATAAATCAATTGAGAAGTTTGGCTAATTTGCAATTAATGAAGTTATGGGTACTTCCAGAATCTATCAACATTGTTACCTTTTTCTTTTTGATACATCCTTCTATTTTGATAGTCCGAGGAGTGATAATGTTGGATAATGCATGAAAACATATGGTTGGAGTACTGTCTTATTGTTCTACCTCTTGATACTAATTTGGTTATGGATATTCTCCCTCTTCACAAACTATGTAGAATAATTTATTCTCACTACATTTATGCCGCTTATTGTACTTACTGTCACAATTGAAACATAGTACTTTTTCTCTTCTTTATTCCACTTGTTGAGGTGTCAACCTTGTAGGTTGATTGAGGTTAGGGGAGAAGACATTTACCTTTGTATAGGTTTTAGTAGAAAACCTAATAGTAGCCTTATTTTTACTTTAAACCTTCTTGGCCAAACTAAAAGCATCTTCCAATGATTTAGGTGCTCTCTTATCAAAACCGAAATAGCTCTAAGTATGGATTTCCTCTTAATTAATAAAAACCACTTATTTATGCATGCAAATGTGACTCTTGGATTTTATATTCCAAGAGGTTACGTGAATGACTCTTCAATTTTATGTAACAGAAGGTAACACTATTATATTACACATGCAACCTATGGATCGGGTTTCCAACATCCCCCCTCTTAATCCAGAGGGGTGTTTGTGAGTCCAAGCATATTTATGAACTTTTCAAGCTTTTCTGTTCCAAGATCTTTGGTGAAGTTGTCTACTATTTTCTCACTTATGGAATAATGTCTCAAATGAATAGTCTTGGCCTCTACATTTTATTGAATCATATGGTACTTTGTGTTGATGTGCTTAGTTCGACCATAGAATATGGGATTGTTGGTGATATTGATTACAAAAGCACTTTCAATTAGTAGAGGAATATAATTCACTTATTTTCCTACAAATATTCAAGTATTTTCTTGAGCCACACAATCTCCTTTGTTGATTTTGTAGCAACCACATATTATTCCTCTATTATGGAATTTGTTGGAATAGACTATTTGCATGATTTACCGGATACAACTATTGATCTAAGCCTCATGAGGTAGCATGAAGTAGAAACTCCATTATTTTTGTCACCATCAAAGTCTAAATCATAATATCCAATCAGTTTGAAGTCACCCACCTCATAATATTTGAGTCCAAAGTCTTCAGTCCCCTTCAAGTATCTTAAAACTCTTTTTGCAGCAGACTAATGTCCTTCACAATTTTTTTGCATTAATTAGGAAAGGATCTCAAAACTGGATGAAATATCTAGTATAGTGGTGGTAAGGTAGATAAGACTCCCCAAAATCTATCTATACTTGGTTGCATCCACAAATTCATCCCCTTGTATTGATGCGTGCTTTAAGTTTTGTTCCATTGGAGTAGGGGGAGGGTTACACTCTATCATGCCAAACCTATTCAACAAATCTCTAATGTACTTATTTTGGGATGTGAATTTAGTAGTGAAGATATCCAAGAAGTAGTGAAGATATCCCAAGTAGTAGTGAAGATGTTACTTCAGTTCCCAAGTAGTAGTGAAGATGTTACTTCAGTTTCCAAGTAGTAGAGAAGATATCCCAAATATGCCATCCCAAAGTATTTATTAATTCCTTTTTATGGATGGAATCTAACTTTAATTATTCCTTTCCATCAATAGATCATCTACATACAATACAAGATATTTAACATACCTTAAAAATTTCTTAACAAACAATGTTGCATCATCAATATTTAAGTGTCTGAAATTCAATTTTCGAATATGCTTTATTAGCTTTTCATACCATGCACGAGGTGCTTGTTTTAGGCCATACAAAGACTTAATGAGTTTCCATACTTTTTGTTCTTGTCCATTCACAATAAAACCTTCCATATGAGACACAGAGACATTCTATTTCAAGTCTCCATTCAATAAAGTAGTCTTCACATCATTTGATGAACTTTCCACCCATCATGTATAGCCAAATACAATCGAATACATGTGGTATCTGTAGCTAGGGTTTTCGCCCTAGCTTGTACGAATGAGTACCTACTAAGGAAAATGGATTCCTTAGTAGTAGTTCAATGATTTATGAATTAAAAGCTATAACTTGAAATAAAAAGATGCTAAACAATAATGAGAATTAAATCTAAACAAGTGCATTAAACAAAATAGTAAAAAGTAAATAACATAAAAACGAAAGCAGTAAATAGTAAATAATGATCTTTATTGATGTTACCTCCAATGGGGAGGTTGGTGAAGTCCGTTGTGTTGGTCCGATGTCGGTGGCTCCGAGCTTCAAGCTGCTTCTTCTCTTTCTCCAATGGTGGAAATGGGCCAAAAAGGGCTCTTACGGTGAAAGTAGCTTCAATGATGAGCTATGGTTTCACAGTGAAAGTAGCTTCAATGGTGAGCTATGGTTTCACGAGCAATTTTGGCAGAGGCAGGATACTTATGATTGTGGATATGGAATAAGGGGTTTCCACCCCT